>CM030848.1:2500-375000 GCA_018105865.1 Metaphire vulgaris
AGTTTCCTCAATTAAAAATTCTACTTCTTAACAATAATTAACGGATAAATTTTTAAAAAATATATTTGGGCTAACAGGAATTAACTATAAATTATTATAATGAAATGTTAAGAGTACAAAATACGGCGCCACAATGTTATTTTGTATAGGGAGTTCACATTTTATAGCGCTATTATTATTATTATTATTATTATTATTATTATTATTATTATTATTATTATTATTATTATTATAGATTCTTAGCGCGTAACCTAAAGGAAACATGCAATTCATATACGGAAGAGTGTGAGTAACTAGGCTACGAGCACATATAACTACAGGTAGAGAGAATGTCTGTTAGTCTCTTTGGGGTCGTCCATAAATTACGTCACTCGAATTTGGCACTTTTGACCCCTTTACGTAACGCGACGTCACAAAACGTCGGACCCCTAAAATATGACGTTACATCGGGCCGACCCCCTCCCATTTTCGTATTCCGAAAAGTCTTGACAAGCAAAAAAGTCATAATTGTATTTTTTCCTCTCCAAAATCCCTGACAAGCAAAAAAGGTCAAAGGCCATGACCTAAATTTTGACCTATTTTTTTGCGTGACGTCACACTTACGGGACCCTCACCCCCGTCGTCACACTTCGTCACAAATTGCCGGATCCCCTCCCCCTAACCGCGTGACGTAATTTATGGACGACCCATTTGGGCATTGTCAAGATGACCAGAATCATTCCTTGATGATCTTGCCACTGCGTGCTATTAATTGACGGCATTGGCGGAGTTCCTCTGTTTGTCCAGTTGGTTTGAACGCTTTTCAATTTCCGACTGAAAAGGACTCGTCCATTTCTGTTGCCTTTTCTCATAAGCCTGTCTCGCTGTTTTGGGTTTCCTGGCTCGGGACCGATTTTAACATATCTTGGCCAGCTCGCGACCCACTGAATAAAATTTAAGCATCTACCCAATAAAGACCAGTCCATAAATCGGGGCCAAGATGCATTTGTATCGATAGCTATCACAATTGGCACATTTAGAGCAATTGAATGAACAGTAAAAAAACGTGTTAAACTAATCTTAGCAAAGAATTGAAATAGTATAATGAAACGTACACAAAGATTTTTAACTGGCCTTAGCAAGATGCGTGCGACGGATGGGCCTGCACTTGACTAACATCATTATTATAATTATTTACGCTTCACCTTGCATGTCTTCTTCTCACTCGAAGGTCTATTAACAAGAAATGCACTGGCGTCGTCGTCCGACTGAACTTTGTTCATTCGCACTTGCTAAATTTTCACGTTTTCGCTTAAGAAATTTATCCATATTTAGGCCTACACCTTATTTTCACAAAATCCTGAAATTTAAATAAAGATTTTTTATAGAAGAAGTAAACGATTTTAGTGCACTCGATCACTATTCAGATACAACATATTTGCACAAAGAAAGCGGCAAATGATTAAACGCGCCTCAGATATCCTCTGCCCATCATGCCTACCAGCTATCCTCACCTGGTCCCCATCCCCGTTCTAGCAGAGGCACGGCAGATACTCAAGACTGTTTAATACTTTTAATTGCCTTGGCAGATACTGGATGTTGGGCCCTGGCAATCATCATTCCAATGGAGTAACGCAAAGTTCATTACCGGTTGACAATGGCCTTGCGCTGCCAGGTGTGGGGCAAGTAATGACTAGATTTTGGAAACGGGCCACACCCACTGCTCACATCTCCCCTCTAGTCCTCTACCAGAGAGATCAGGTATCCTCGGTTCATCCGCAGACTAACCACGGTCTGGGCTTGGCAGCCACAGTTGGTTATCTGCAGCCAGTGTTTATTCTAGGCCTTCTTAGGGAAGAATTTCCCCTCCAAAGTTTGAAAATCCCCCCCAATTTTTTTAGATGTTGGCTGGGGGAATGGAAATTTCCCCCCAAACGTGTGGAAACTCAAACATTGTCCCCCCAAAACATTTCAAAATCCCCCCAATGTCAAGGGGGCTAGAATAAACACTGTCTGCGGCAGTGAGCGAGTGAGTGAGCTACGACCGCTAGTTATAGCCCAACTGTGGTCAGATGCTATGTATCCGCTAAATATCCGAGGGAATTTGGCGACCCACTTTCCAGAGCTTTGTGACCCACTTTTGGGAAACAATGTCTCTAAAAGACTGCCCAACGCCCACGAGAGAAAAACTAGGAATAACCTCTATAGGGGCCTTTTTATGAAAGAAGGGCCGCCATAATTACTGCGGGGGCCAGGAAAACTACTGAGGGGGGCCGCGGCCCCCGCAGTTAACATGTTAAAAAACACCGTGTTTAGTAACCACTCACTGACAGAACGAAAGTTCTCGCGTTTGTGAGAGCAGTGCGACAGGATTGTGATGAGACAAAAAACTTAATGGCCAGTGTAAAAGGCTAAAAACATTATGAAAGTAACGAAGAAATGATTTAACAAGCCGATAGCCAGAAAGTTGGGGGACTACACCATCCTCCATTAGTCGAGACTATTTGCGATGGTTAGGTCTACACTTACAATAATAATTTGTAGGTTTTTTTTGTATTGACTCATCAATGGAAGTGGAATATTTGTTATAGAGTGTCGTTGTCTTCTCCGAAGAATGTAAGTGCAACGCCACTTGTACGAAGCCATTATGAAAGTAGATTTTAAAGTGCGTGAAATGATTGACTCCTCAAGTGCCAGAGAAACGACAAATAGCTGAAGGGAAAAGTGAAAACTCGTCACGAGAGTGTTGGCCTCTGGCTATATACAGTGACGGCTCCACCGGTGGGAGGCAGGGGGCCCCTGCCCCCTATTGAGTGTCTGGCCCCCCAGTTGGGACCCTATACTTAATGCTACATACATTAAACAACAACTGGTTGGCCCCCATGATTAGAAGTTGCCACCCCAACGGCCCCCCCCCACTTGCCAAATCCTAGAGCCGCCACTGGCTGTATACGCCACCGCCGAGCATTTTAAAGTGGTGAGACTCATCAAAACAACTAATCAGCTAGGTCACAATGAGCAAAGAGTATTGCGCTAACAAGAATACGCTTCTGCATACGCTAAGCTGCAATGCCAATATTTAGACAGATATTTAAAAGCGAGAATTTATAATTCAATAATAACTTGAAATCCTGCATTTTATAATAGAGGCCTTCGTAAAATTTGGTTTCATTCACCAGATGGGCCAAACTCCGCTTGCATTATAAAATAATGGCCCAGTATTGAACAGGGCAACACTAAACGTTTTTATATTTTAGATTCTTAACATAAATATTACATTATTGTTTATTCGAACATAATAATCATAATAATTGGATATCTTTCATTTAATATATATTTCTATGTCTGGTTAACCCACAAATCACTTGCATTATTAGCTAAGGGGCTGTCCATTAATTACGTCAATAATTTAGGGGAGGATTTGAAAAAGTTTGACAAGGGACAGGGGGGAGGATCAAGAGAAGTTGACGTCAACAATTTCACTTTTTACAAATAATCAAAAAATAGGAAATTTCATGGAATACTACTTAATTACTACAATGGAAAAATACATGGCGAAAAAGGTCATCACCACCACATTTTGACATTCGATGAGCAAAACAGGGGAAAATGGTCATCACCACAAAAATAATAACCTTGTTATTGGGACCTGTCATTGACCTTGGGGGGGGGGGGGGTCAAAAGTTTTTGACGTAATTAAGGGGTGTCAAGTCAAGTGAAAGTTGACAGTTGTTGACAAGGGGCGGGGGGTCAAAAATTGCCCAAAAATTGTTGACATAATTAATGGGCAGCCCCTTTTACTGCAATAGATCTATTTTACTCACCGTCTCTTTCTCTGCGATAGAAGTCGAACATGAGAGAAGTCAGAAGAAGAGAGTCTGTTTAATGTAAACAAAGAACGTAATCCAAACAGTCGACTGCTCATCGCTTGAAGTTGGATGCCACGGTGCCATTGGGTTCTAGATACTTCCATAGGCCTGTGTGGCCACAGAAACAATGATTGCAAACTCTTCTGTTCATCGTAACATTAATTAATATTGGCGGTCGATGCTCTGAGGCCATGTTACGGCAACTTCATTCAAACGTTCATTCCAAACCGGGACCAACCCCCAGTGCATTGAGTGCAACAACAACGACAACCGATGCACAGACAATGGCAACGTCTGTTAGCGACCTAACAACCGATCGTTTCTGCTCTACGCTTGAATAATGAGCAAGAAGAAACAGCAATAGTTAACATCCATCGAATCTCTTTCGCTTGATTTACACTCTCAGTCTTCGACGCAAAATCCCTCTCACAATTCGACATCTATGCAGAACAAACGCCTACAGTCGAGCCGCTGCCCTGTTGACCATAGTAGGCCATCGTAGCATAGCCTCCTCTACCCCAGGAGGCTATGATCGTAGTCGTACAAAGCAGGTGAGACTCCTCCTCCGCACCCTCCCATCCCTCAGAGGTACCTTCTTAACTGGTACAAGTCATTGGTCGCGCTTTTGCGCCTGAGAAGAGGACGGGGGGGGGTTAGGCGTAATAGTAATCTACGTACAAACCCTGTCCCTAGTCTAATATTGCAAGAGATTAGAGATATAATTTAGTATAATAGTAATAATTATAATAAAGAGAAAATTTACTACAAAGTTTTCAGGACCTAGACTATGGAACAACCTGCCTATTGAACTGAGAAATATTAACAATTTCTTTCACTTTAAAAAGCTTCATTTTCAATAACTAAGTCTCTGACAAGTTGTAAATTAGTTAAGAATTAACTTCCTTAACGGATTTAAAATGCCTCAAGATTCTCTTAACCATTTATTACTTTCTATACTCTTCTATATTATTATTCATGCAACTTCTAAGTACCTTAGCTAAATACTATTTTACCTTTAATTTTGTCACTTCTAAATTCCTCAACCAAATAGGTTGACCGTCTTACGGATTTTATACCCTTTGGTCAACCCATTTCTCAAATTAACTATATATTTTTACATATTATGATTTTATTCACATGATAAGAAATGAACTAATTTTGTATGTTTAATCTCTGTATGTGTAATCCTGCGAAATAAATTGATTGATTGATTGATTGATTGATTGATAACTCATGATGTGTTTATGATGAAAAATATTTCTTCCAAACTTTCCATAATTTGAGTGCAGGTACAATTAATGAAAGTTACGATAAGAACATTAAGAATTTGTTTAAAATTAAGCAAAGCAAGCTGGTCCAATTTCTAGACCAAACTATTGGCCCTTGATCTTTGCCAAAGTCAGCGGAGGCAATGTCCTCGATCGGAAGGCACGCTGTTTCTTCTGTGGTGAACTGAAACGCAGTGGGGCCCCCAAACATCCATCCGATTCTAAAACAAAGAAAAACAAAAGGAGGTAAATATTTTGCATAAATGTTCAACAATATTCTTCACTCTTCAATGTAGATGTTGGTGCAAATCTCCTTTGCAAGATTCCCTCTCTTTCTGTGGTCTTCACATTGACTGTAAAGTGTCTTAACTGAAAGAGACTCTTCACCTCAAAGTGTCCGGATGTTGAGTCATAATCAGAGGAAAGTCCTAGAGAGTCAATTCCAACATTAGAATTCCCTTAGAATGTCCCTACTGCAGAATGTTCAAGTATGCCTAACAAATATAAGAAAGAGCTGACATAGCACCATAGTCATTTATTCACCTTGCATTCTTCTATTGGAACTTGGTACGGATGACTGCGTCACCAGCGCCAATTTCCTGCCATTGAGGCAAAGATTGCTGCCTTTTTGTAAGATTTGGCGTTTGATGTCGTAATACGCAACCGTATTGCGACAGTGAAAGGTGACGTTCTGGAAGGCAGAAGAGCCGAGCAGTTGGAGGAAGTGAAGATGCGTCTGTTGTGTACGTGAACTGCAAAATAAGTAAATAATTATTAATTTCATACATATTTTTACTTTTGAAAACATCAGGAACAGCAAATTACCAAAAAGGTACATTCTCAGTTTTCTCATGTTTTCCTTTGGCATCTGGGGGAATTTTTTATCCGGTAGTCAGAGTGTTAATAAAGCAGGAAGAATTAAGACAATCTCCAGTATTCTACTGTTATGAAGGTCAAAAGTAAATGAAGAAACTCAACATTTACCAGAAATCCATTTCTGCTTTCTTCACCAAACCAAATTCTTCTCTTCTCACCAATGTACCAAGTGGTTTTTGGAATCTGCAACAGACAACAGGGATTTCTGAACCAAATTAGATCTCTGGAGCCACAAATGGTAACAACTGTTAGCACAAGCCACGATCGTCAAGTAAAAACTCATCTACCGCTTTCAAAGTCAGGATGAGAAAGAGCCAAATGGCAACAGGTCCTGGTCGGCGACTGCTTCGTTCTTCTCGGGTCTTTGACCAAATCAATGAGCTTCATCAATTGTCTTGTCATTTGCAGTGATTCCTGTAAGTTACCAATGAATTGTAATGATAATCATGACTCTCACATTGGTCATTAATTAGCTCAGCACTCAGTGAATCTGACAGATCAAATTCAAATTCAAATGGTCTTTTATTTTCACAATACATACACAAATGATACAGATAGAAATATGTCAGGATACATACCTAGTATATTTAATGCAAACTTTAAAAAATTTAACTTTAACTAACTTATACTAAGTACCAAAAAATAAATAAAATGAAAAGAAGCAACAATTGCATAAATAATTTCTTAGTGACACTG
Source organism: Metaphire vulgaris (assembly GCA_018105865.1). Lineage (NCBI taxonomy): Eukaryota > Metazoa > Annelida > Clitellata > Crassiclitellata > Megascolecidae > Metaphire > Metaphire vulgaris. Next base: position 9,189 of record CM030848.1, read on the forward strand.
TATGTGAAAATAAGGATTACCTAAGGAATCATAGATCCCGAAAGGTGGTAATCCTAGAAAGAATGAGTATAATTAAACTAAATACTAGCAAGTGAGGACAAGATTTTAACAGAAAGATGGAATTACCTAAATGATCAATAAAGATTAATAATAATTGGCTAAATGAGGTAAATAAATTAGCTTAAACTGTTGGAATACTTGAGTAAAGACAGGTAGCTGATACTTATTAAATAACAGATTGATACTACTCAATTACAGATTGGTTTTGTAGAAGAAATTTTTTAAAATTTATCTTAAAATGAGATAAGGTCATAATCGATTTTAAATTAGTGGGAAGAGAATTCCAAGTTCTGGGTCCTGAGTATTTTATCGTGAATAGTCTAGTGTTGGTGTGAGCATAAGGGATATATAGGGTTATGTTATTTCTAAGTATACTGATAGAGCTATTCTTATGCAAATCAAGAAATTTAATGATGTAGTAAATAGTGGGTAAAAGATTGTGAATATATTTAAATATAAAGATAGAAGCTTGATATTTGAAAATATTTACCATTTTTAAATTTTAAATTTTTAAATAGATTATTTGTATCCATATATGTACATCCTTTAAATACTAATCTTACCGCTTTGTTCTGTAATATTTGGATTTTATCTATAATAGTCATATAATTATTTCCCCAAATAATATTTACATAAGTTAAGTTAGAGTGAATTAATGTAAAATAGAGGTTATGAAGAGCTTTCGGCTCTAAGTAATTCTTTATGTGCCTTATTATATTCAGATTCTTAGATATTTTATTTGCCAACTGGCCTACATGATCTTTCCAGCTTAATTTTTGATCTAAAATAACGCCCAAAAATTTAGAAGATGATGTTTGGAGGATAATTTGGTCATTTATTATTATATTATCAGAAATGAGATAAGGGGATTTATTCTTAGGGTTAAATTTTATAAAATTTATTTGTTACATAGTTATAATAGTTGAGATACAATAAATACAAATAGGACAAACTTTATTTCTTCAGCTTCTATGACCAATCAAAGAAAATTACTGGAGAGAATGCCACATACTGTACCTTGGCCTCTTTAATTTCACTTTCTTCTGTAGTGGCGACATCTGGATCATCTTCCTGAAATGAAGAGCAAACAGGAGAGTTAGCAAGATGACACTAAGGCAGCTGGATACGACATCCACAGGCACTTATGCCTTAAGCACAAAATCTGTCAAATCTTTCAATATTCTTTCGATATTTTTCATAATCTGCCTTTCTATAGCACTAACACAAAGAGTGAATTCAGACTGAAATAGATCAAAAGTCCTTGGCTGGGTTTCAGTGGGAATCAGTTGCATCAAAGCTACATACTAATCAGAGGCCCTACTGCTTTCTATATGTCTCTTGTTCAGCTAATCATCCATGACATAATCTAGTAACAAGGCCACATCTAAGACATGATGTCATTTGGAACAATGCAGTCTTTGATTGGATTTACAGTATTATGAGTACAAAGATGTGAATCCATTTGGCAAAAACTGAACAATTACCAGAAGACGATCCGGTCCTTTGGGTCAATTGAAAGCCCCAACCCAGCTTGGGTATCCATTGGCTGCTGCATAGCCATTCCCCTACAATTTTCCAGTTCAGCTTATACCAGTAATTAATTACAATATTAACTTTTAATGTGCAAATAATTATAACAAAAAGTCTTACATCATGAAATGCACTTATAATAATGAAAAATGTCACAGAGTCTTGGTAACCAGTAACGACCAATAAGATGACATCATCAGGACACCAAGCAACACAAATTCTCTGCACAGCATTCAGGTTTAAGAAATGTCTATAAATGAAGTCACATTCAAAGTTTGAAATACTCATTTTAAACTTTTTTGTCATAAAGACATTTTTTAAAATGTTCTCAAAAACATGAAACAGCATACTTACATTATCAGGTTATTCAGGAGGCCCAGGGGGTCCCTAAAACAAAAGTATAATGGCGTCTCAATTAGTACAAGAATTAATGAAGTAAATAAATAACTTAATAAAGAGAATGCTATTAGCAATGACCAAACGTCCATCTAACAAGCAACAGCCTATTCAATTCTTATTCAATTGATTTGCTGCATTCTTCTTTCTTATTTAAAATGACTCATTGGATTTAATTAACTGCATCTTCCATTCTAAGTTATTATTATTATTATTATTATTATTATTATTATTATTATTATTATTATTATTATTATTATTATTATTATATGAAAAACAAGCAGCATAAGACACAACACTGGACATATACACCCCCACAATTTTGGGACACCCCCTAAATGCAAATTCCTGGAAAAAGTCTGGGGCTGAAGATGGCAGAGTGGGCTATGCGCTGGAGCGGTAGGCTGATGGAGCGGGTTCAAGCCGCGTTAGTGCCCCTAGTGGCTTTCACACATGCAGTAATGTCGCCTAAGCCACTTTAAATCACACTAAGTTTAAACTTAAAGACAGTTTCCTTTGATCCCATTTTAATGAGAAAATGCTTTACAGTATGTGTAAATCATTTGCTCATTGATAATTTCCTCCTGGAGTTCTATTTTAAGATTAGATGCCTGAACTAAGCAGCCGAGACCTAAAAGTTTAAATTCAATTTTGCCTGATTTAAAACCTGAACATGACGACATTTCTTTCAATTCCATTTGCTTCAGATGCGAGAGAAAGGTAAAACTTCTGTCATCAGAAATCCCTGCCTGATCCTAAGACGATCGTATATGCTGTCAGTAGTACACCAGTTCAAAACATCATTAAAACTTGGCAATAAATTCCACTCATTAACTGTTCTATTATAGAAGAATCTACTCTAATTTAATATGATTTGACTTTTGATGCAAACATTTATTACCTACAGACACTTCATAAAGTGAGGATGATGTTTTCGAATACTGTCAAAGCTCTGAAACTGATCTATGAAATGTCCAAATAATCTCATAATCTCCCAAAGAATCAATGAAACTTTCAAGCAAGCCTTTGACACTTTCTATTAAATTAACGTTGTGGTTAGAGTCCCGGCAGCTGGGACTCTGTTCACAGCACTAGAGTCGATGCGCTGATTGGTCCATTTTTGTGTCATGTGGAGCACATCACTAGGAGCCATTTTAATCATTTTAGACGTTAGTAATGCAAAGATTTTGTTTTGCAATCCAGAACGATAAATTTTCTAGTGACACTGCAGAGGCTTCAATATCAAATCTAGACTGAAAACATCTAGAACAGCGGTTCTCAACCTGTGAGTCGCGACCCCCAGGGGGGTCGAATGACGATTTGCCAGGGGTCGCCCGAGACCATCAGAAATATGGGGTTGTCTCTTTTCCTGTTATTGTACAAAATTTCCTCAGTGGTAGTTACGACGTACTAGTTGTCTTACTATCATTGTCTTTTGAGGATAGACATGGAGATAATTAAATAATAACGATTTCGAACATTTTTATTGTCGTAGCATTATTATTTTTAGCAGTTTACATTGTGAACGAAGATTAATTTTACCGTTGGGGGTCGCCACATCATGGGGAATTGAATTAAAAGGGTCGCGGCACTATAAAGGTTGAGAACCGCTGATCTAGAAGCATCTCTTCCAATCCACTTTTCCTCCAAAATTTCTTTTACTGTGCCTCAATGATGCCCAATCTAACAGAAGGCTGGCTGGCATTGAGCTCGTCTTCTATGCCAACAGAATGTTTGATCACCAACATCGCATTTGGTGCTATAAAAATTCTTAATAATTATAATTACTCTTAATTATTGTTTGTGGTTGAACAGGATATAAGGAGTCCTTGTTTAGTGAAATTTTCCAACTTGATTCTAATAATTGGCGATAAAAATAGGACTTTAGATAAATATTTTAGACAGTTTAACAGTTTTTCTTGAATTGTAGCACAGATTGATGTTTTAAAGCATTTGGCCTAATTTTTAGTTAATAAAGTTTACAAATATTGTCTGCTATAGACACTCTATATCTTCTGAGCTTCAGTGTTTTTGTTGCAAAACAAAAGCTCTACATCACTAACACTAAAATTATTAAAATGGCGCCTAATGACGTGCTCCACGTGACTAAAAATGGACCAATCAGCACATTGACCCTAGCATTATGGGTAGAGTCCTGGCTGCTGACCACAATGTTAATTAAATTCACCATCTCTCCTCAGAGCCTTCAACCACTTACAACTGTCCATCTGCCAGACAGTCTGCAACACGGCCAATGACTAATGACAGTGAAGCAGATCTTTGCTTCCAACATCCTCAACGGCAAACTGCTCGAAGGTGAATTCAGAATGAACACCAGAAATGAAAATCTTTGCAAATGAAAAAACAGAAATGAATTAAGAGAAAAGTTCAACAGACTTTAAAAACAATGTTAACTAGAAAAACAATGTTATATACTTAATAATAATAATGTGATTTAAGGTGGTTTAGGAGGCTAAGTAAGCCTATGTAAAAACCACTCTAGTGTCTCTCCACATTCAATAACCTAGTTTACCGAGATAACCTTTGAATCCATTTACTGTTTCAACTGTCACTCCTACATCGTCCAAACTGTTCCATTTGTCCACAACCCTTGCACTAAAAAAATTTTCTTTCTTGGACCCACCCTCTGTTTAAGCAATTTGCATTTGTGGCCTCCTGTGCTGCAATAGTGTGCCAATGTAAAGAATCGATTGTATGGCACATCTACTTTCCCAGTCCATTATTTTGTATGTTTAAATCAAATCCCCTCTCTCTCTTCTCTTTTCTAATGTTGTCAGTCCACAATATTGAAGTATTTTTTCATAGCTTAAATTATGTCACCCATTAGCCATCTTTGCTGCGTGTCTTTGCACTTTTCTAAAAGCTCCATATCTTTTTTCATGAATGGATTTCATGCCTGAACACAGTATTTTAGATGGGGCCTTACTAATGACTTGCATAGTTTTACGATTATCTCTTTGTCTCGACTCACTATTGTCCTTTTCATCATTCCCAACATTTGATTTCCCTTTTCTGTCTGCTGCTTCCATTATCCATACATTGAGTAGTAGTAGTAGTAGTAGTAGTAGTAGTAGTAGTAGTAGTAGTAGTAGTAGACTTCTTTAGCGCCATTGCGGTAGTACATCAGCACCAGTCGATGGTCGCTTCGGTAAATAATCGTAGTCGGGATCTTGTCCGTGATGAATCGAGGTTGTAAACCAAAGGTCAGTCCGTACATTGAGATAGATTCATACTTCTATGGATGATTACCCCCCACCCCCAAGTCATCTTTCTTTTTCTGCCGTGGTTAGAACCTTCCCCCTAAGGTATGTTCATTACCTTCCCCCTAGAGTATGTTCATTACCATTATTAGATTTCCCAACATTAATTACAGAACATTTGTCAATATTAAAATGCATCTGCCAGTCCACAGACCACTGAAACAATTTCCTTAGATCTTCCTGTAAAGTTTTAGCATCATCGTTTTTTAGCATCATCATCAGAGTCAATATTTCTGCACATACTTGCATCGTTTTGTGGTCTAATGCTTTCAGATAAAGATAAATTACGAAGGTTCTGTTTTAGTCTTAAAAAAACACAAATATACTAATAGAACTCCTGCTCTAATATATTACTGCACCCAATGCAAAAGAAACAAAAATCTTTGCAGTCATCGATCTAACTATAGCGTTTACAATAAATTGTTTCAGTTGTTCTACAATACGCCATATTTAGAAGGGCCAACGACAACATTGGTCTTTAAGTTTAACTTTAAAGTGGCTTAAAGTGGCTTAAGCGACATTACTGCCTGTGTGACAGTGGCGGCTCCACACTCCACAGGGGGGCCGTACCCTATCGAATGCCTGGCTCCTCAGTGGCCCCCCTGTTGGGAGTTGGGACCCTATTTGCTACATACATAACAAATGGTTGGCCCCCATGATTAGAAGTTGCCACCTCAACGGCCCCCACTTGCCAAATCCTGGAGCCGCCACTGCTGTGTGAAAGCCACTAGGGGCGCTAACGCGGCTTGAACCTCTCCGTCAGCCTACCGCTACAGCGCGTAGCCCACTCTGCCATCTTCAGCCCCAGGCTTTTTCCAGGAATTTGCGTTTAGGGGTGTCCCAAAATTGCGGGGGGTGTAAATGTCCAGTGTTGAGTCTTGTGCTGCTTGTTTTCATATAATAATAATAATAATAATAATAATAATAAAATAATAATGTGATTTTAAGTGGTTTTGTATCATCTGCAAACTGAAATGTCTGATTTGAACCTATAATACGCAGTACGAAACAGTTGCAACATAACACCACTGTCCTTCTAGTCGCAATTAATGGTACGAAGATCGACAACGAATGAAATTTAAGGAGGTCGTCTCCGCTCCAGTCATCAGCTTAAATTGCTTGTTGTTCCTCCTCCCCTCCTCCTCCCCCTTCCCCCCCCCTCCTCCTCCTCCTCCTCCTCCTCCTCCTCCTCCTCCTCCTCCTCCTCCTCCTCCTCCTCCTCCTATCAAAACATTTAAATTTGGCGACAGCCGACAGGTCAATAGGTCATTCACGCGTGGGAATCCGTTACTATGGAATTCTTTGCCCGACAGTGTGACTATAATAATAAAGTAAAATCTCGTGGATTTATATAGCGTCCTGGAAAGCAACACAACAGTAGTTGCTTATTCTTAGGCACTCAGCCTCTCTTCAAATAGCCATAGGAAAGATATGAGATCCAGTGATGTTAACAAGGACCGACCCCTCAAGGACGAGGATTAGGACAAGGGCCGACCCTCCAAGGACGAGGATAAGGACAAGGACCGACCCCAAGGACAAGGATAAGGACGAGGACCGACTCTCCAAGGACGAGGACGATGACTTACCCTCAAGCACCAGGACCACAAGGGCTGACCTCTAAGGACAAGGATCAAGGACAATTATAAGGACCGACCTCTGTCAGACAAAAAAAGTCAGAAAGGACAAAAAACAAAATTTGAATCACAAAATTAGAAAAGCAAAATAAAGAATGTTGTAAAACATAATCTAGTCAACAGCAATGTTGCATTTCAAATAAACAAGTTTATTAAAAATACAAATAAACAATCACTGAGTGATCAGTAATGCGCGTACGATGAGGTCTACTTATGAAACCGCTTTGCAAATACACTCGTTAAACTGGAGCCGACGTCGCAGGGCAACAAAGAATTCTGCTAAAGAATCAACTCCTCAAGTTCCTCAACTGGTATTTTAAAGAAAACTCCTCATTCCCTCAACTGGTATAATAAAGGAAACAATGACTATACATTTAGAGTAACTCAAAGCAAGTAGGTAAATATAAATCCACATACAGAACTGCTATTGCCTTGGAACATTATTATCAAAAAACTTCTGAAAATGGTATACAAGTAATTTGGTCCTTATAAAGATTTTTCAAGGACTAAGTTACAAGGACCAGGACAAGGATCGATCTGCAAGGACGAGGATAAGGACGAGGCCCGAGCCCCCAAGGACGAGGATCATGACGAGGACTGACTCCCCAAGGACGAGGACAAAGACAATGACTTCAAATTGGTCCTTAAGGGGTCCTTAAGGAGTCCTTAAGGAAAAGGACCAGAACAAGGATTATAGTAACCTCACTGATGAGATCAGCCAGGCAATAGTCAACATCTTAAGGGCAGTGAGGCTAGGTTGTTACAGCTATGGAGGAAATGATTTAAGAAAAAGGAAGGATTTAAGCTTAGACCTGAAGACTTGAGGAGAGAATGCAGGAATTATAGGAAATGAGGATTCAGATTTTATTGTTTGAAAGTGATCAAGTGTGCGGAGATTCTCTCATTTCGGATCTTTTTTTGCTTGTCAGGATATTTGGCTTGAAGCTGGGGTCGAGTTCTAATAAAATAATAATATAAGAAGGTATATATATATATATATATATATATATATATATATATATATATATATATATATAATACAACATGGACGATTTTTAAAGTGGTTCTGTAGGGACTACCCTGTGTGAGAACCACTGTAACGACTAACGCACTCTGCGGGACTCTTCAAAAGGAATCTAAGACACATTTGTTTAGTATAGGACTATAGGCTATGACTCGTGTTTAAGCGCTCTTGGTGTAAGCCTTAGTTTATATATTACTGCGCTATAGAAACTGTCGGTAAATAACGTTTGCCCTTGTTTACGTAATATTTAGATCGATGCCAGTTACTGTTTATTTAACATTGAGTACAATGATATTCTTTAAAAAAAATTAAACTAATTTGAGTTATTTAATTTTAATTAAAATTTCGGTTTTAAATTCCACAAAAGATTAATGCGAAAACAGTTCCTTATTTAATATTTAAAGGCACTACAACATAAAGCATTGTATTGAATGCTATTTTCTTCATCTCTAGAAATGACACTGTTCTACCTGCATTGAGTCGAGTAAAAAATAAAGATTTAAAATAATTGTTGAATACATCTATTTATTTCAGTCGCGCTTATTTACTTATCATTATTTTTAAATGAAATTAATAGAAATCATAATAGTAACTTGCTGAAACAAATGTAAGACATCTTACTTAGTGCTATTTTCTGTTTTATTAGACACGTCATTTGACCAAAGTACATCGAATACGGTAATATTTTAAAATATACTATAAGAAATTATTCCTTACCCTTCGGAATGCATTATTTTAAGAACTAAAACATGCACAATTTTTAACAAATAGGTATGCTAATTGCTGATGCAGTTTGGCTATAAATCATTCCATCTAATGACATTTTCATAGCGAAATCGACGCAACGCTTTCACTTAAAATATGGGTCAGGTTTTTATAGCGCTATTTTTTCATGTTTTATTAGCATTATTATTGTGGACTCTGTAACTCGCCATTTACAGTTTAATCAACAGGTCATTAATGACAAATTTGAAGGAGATTAGTAATTATAACAGGAATTAAAGCGATTTAAAATTTATTAACTATTTTATTACTGCTAAGGAGAACAAAAAATAAAATTAGACACAAGGCATCTGAAGAACAATTTGGGTTTAAAGAAGACTGTGGCTGTAGAAATGCAATATAATATTTTAAGAATGCTAAGTGAAATATGTATTGAGATGCAGAAAGACTTGTACATATGTTTCATAGATTATGAAAAGGCTTTCGATAATGTCCGTCATAACGAACTTTCTGAGTGTCTGGAAGGAGCAGGATATATAGACGGAAAAGATTTAAGAATATTCAAAGAAATATATTGGAACCAGAAAACAACACCTCGAATTAATGGAACAACTGGAAAATGGATTCAAATATTAAAAGGTGCCAGCCAGGGATGTGGATTATCTCCAGAATTTTTCAATGCATTTGGAGAAGAAATCATGGAAAACAAAGAAGAAGTAGAAGGAGTCAAAGTTGGTGGACAGAACATCAATAATCTAAGATTTGCAGATGATGCAGCCCTGATAGCAGATTCACAACAAAAATTGCAGAAACTGATAAATCAAGTAAATGCAGAAAGTGAGAAGAAAGGTTTAGGAATAAACATCAATAAAACATTCTGCCTAGTGATATCCAAGCAGAAAGACATTCCGAAATGCGATATCAACATAGATGGAGAGAAAATTAAACAAGCCATGACATTCAATTGTCTAGGAAGCTGGTTCACCGTGATGCGAAAAGTGAATCAGACATAAAGCAAAAATAGGAATGGCCAAAGCAGCCTCTGGGAATTTAAAACACATACTAACAAACCGACATTTAACAATGAAAACGAGGATTAAGGTTCTGGAATGCTATGTTTGGCCAGTCATGTTATATGGTGCAGAAACGTGGACTATCTCTAAAGTCATGAAGAAAAAGCTTCAAGCTGCAGAGATGTGGTTCTTAAGAAAAATGTTGAAAATATCTTGAACTAAAAAGAAAACAAATGAATTAGTACTCGAAATGGCAGGTACACAAAGAAAATTGCTATTTACAATACGTAAAAGACAACTTCAATTTTTTGGACATATAATGAGGAAGAACGGTTTAGAAACCCTGTTAACTACTGAAAAAGTCGAAGGCAAAAGATCAAGAGGAAGATAAAGAATGACGTATATCAGAAGTTTACTGACTGATGTCTAAAGTGATGAAGAATTGGAATTCACACAAGCAACACACAACAGAGAGAGAAATGGAAGTCCTTAAGAAAAATGTAGAAATACATGACACCTGAAAACAAACAAAAGAACTATTTTAAAGCAATTTAACGACAAAACGTAGTATAAACTCACCATAATTGTCTTTACAGTGAAATGCAACAAAGAACAACTTCAGCCATTTTTGCAATTATAATGAGGAGCCTAGTAGTATAACAGTGTCCGGTTGGCCTCACGCAAAAGATCAAGGAACACTTTCAAGGATTTCATTTTCTAGTTAAGTGCGCCACTGCTCAAGTGCAGTATACTCTAGGGCAGGGGTTCCCAACCTAGGTGCCTGCACTGATGTAGATAGCATTCAGGGGGTGAGAGTGCATGATAACATTTCACTTTTATTCGCCCATTTTTAATTATTTATTTCTACAAACTTGCATTTTTAATCTATTCCATGAAATTTCTAATCTATGGTTTGTTACTGTTTCCTGTTCATATTTTATACCACATCACTTGAAGAAATGGAAGTGACAATGAATCTGTAATTCCAAGTGTGTGTGAAGAAATTGTAGATCATTTGGAAAAACTATCAAAGTCATTTGATGGGTATTTTAGAGAGGGAACTGGAACCTTCGGAAAAATGGATTATAAATCCATACTCCTTCAATTTGGATAATATGTTGGATGATGAAGAGGTTAAGGAAGATCTCTGTGAACTGCGCACAAATCGTGTCCTTGAAATGCAGTTTGATACTACAAGTTTAGAACAATATTGGTGTTCAGCAATGAACATGAAGAAAACTTGGTGAAAAGGCACTAACTGTGCTAACCTCATTTGCAACAACATACTTAAGAAGAAGAAGAAGCATTCTTCTGTCAATCAAAACAAAATCCAGAAATCGCTTGGATGCACGGGATGACATGCGGATTGCAATCAGCAACAAAGTGCCACGTTTTGAAAAACTCATAAGCAACAAACAAGAACAAATGAGTCGTTAAATTGAAAGTGGAATGAACTTTGAACATTAATTTCTTTTTAAAGACAGAAGAAGCATGGAAGGAAAATCATTTTCTGTAGGAAGGGTTTAAGAAACTTGTAATTATTTTAAAATTTATTTAACGACAAAACGTAGCTATATTCTCAGTATATTAGTATAATATAGTATATTGATAAAAATGTATTATACACATTTGTTTTGGTCATATTGACTGTAATTCATATTTCAGTTTATTTTTATTAAGAAGCCTTAGTGTATAACCTAAGTGCCTCCTAAGGTTGGCTTATACCTGAGTCTCTAAAATCTAAATTTCTAAAAGTTAAATTAAGCACTAGCCTTAAGCCCCGGCCAGGGGTGCGATACATTATGAAAAATTTAGGGGTAGGGCTTAAAGGGGAATAGATGACGACGACGACGACGATGATGATGAAAACAGAACCGTAGCTAGGGTTTTCGGCGCCCGGGGCAAGATTTATATATTGCGCCCCTAAATTTATTTTGCGCCCCTAAATTTCGCGGTGATGACCTTTTTTAGTCGTCGAAAAGTTTACTTATCCCTATGAAAAAACTCCATTTTGGGGTTGATGACCTTTTTTTGGTCGGCGGCACTTTTTATTATTTTTTCACATCCAAAATGCGCCCTCCCCACCGGTCGGCGCCCGGGACGACTTGCCCCTCCCTAGATACGGCTCTGGATGATGATGATGATGACGATGATGATGATAATGATGATGATAGACAGACAGACATACATAGATAAACAGATAGATAGATAGATAGATAGATAGATAGATAGATAGATAGATAGATAGATAGATAGATAGATAGATAGATAGATAGATACATAGATAGATAGATAGACAGATAGATAGACAGATAGATAGATAGATAGATAGATAGACAGACAGATAGATAGATAGATAGACAGATAGATAGATAGATAGATAGATAGATAGATAGATAGATAGATAGATAGATAGATAGATAGATAGATAGATAGATAGATAGATAGATAGATAGATAGACAGATAGATAGATAGATAGACAGATAGATAGATAGATAGATAGATAGATTGATAGATAGATAGGTAGGTAGGTAGATAGATAGACCGAGAGATAGATAGACTGAGAGATAGATTGATGATGACGATGATGACGACGACGACGACAGATGCTTCTTAGATATCACTGGATATGGCATCCGCATTCTGTTATTTAAAACGATTTTTAATTATATTATGTTTCAATATTGGGCACTTGTAGGCCACATACAGAAGACACCCGTTGTCCATATTCAACTGTAGACCCCTGGCCTTTTGTACAATGGAGTCCTCCCTACAATGTCTACCACATTTCTCCTCTGCATCCCCACAAGGGGAAATTAGCATTCAAAATGGCGCCTATATTCTGCGTCGTCATCATTACGTCACATGCGGCTTTTGGCGAAGACAACGAAACAGAGACTGTGATGATGATGATGGCTTTTCTCTAGAATGAATTCTTTCATGGCCTTAAACACTGAAAGTTTTTCATCAATTTTACAAACATATGGTTTTTCCCCACAATGAATTTTCTCTTGGCATTCAAGAATAGAGGATGTGTTTGTCTCCGATTATAAATCTGCAATATTTTCAATTTATTGCTGTTTCCTCAAACCACTATATGTAGTTCCTTTATTTTCTTAAGTTAAGCTATCCCATGAAGTAAAGTGATAGCATATTGCAATTTTTTAGCATTAACTTGAAGTGCCCAAATTTCTCTTTCTCTATCACACAAATTGGGGCCTGTCAGAATATTTTATGAATACCGGGAAGCAAGAACTGGAATCGTTATCTTTAAGCTAGAATCTTCGATGGGAACCAGCTATTGCATGTGTCCAGGTTAGAGCTGCAGCAATTAATTGATTAGAATCAATATATATATATATTAGTTTATATGTTTATTCCTTTGATTCATTGATATTCAGATATTAACACATTCGCTCCATACAGATGCCAACGTGTAATTGGTGTAACTGTGTTGGGGACATCTCATAGCGCGAAATTTTAGGCCGACGGCTTAACAGCCACCGCTGAATGCAAATGCCAGCGAGAAAATTTATAAAACCATCTCGCTGACTTTATGTGCTTTTGGGGTTTTACAAACGACGAAAGAGAAAATCTGCAAGGAAAAGTTCTATGCCATTTCGACATTCGCCAATACTATTTAATAGCCTTTTAGTTTTATAATAATAATAATAATAATAATAATAATAATAATAATAATAATAATAATAATAATAATTATGCACTACTATAGCACCATTTCTAACACCCAAGGGTAACAATCGATGGTACTTCAAATACATCCTCGAAAGACCAGGTCATTCCAGAGATCAGTCAGAGTGAAAAATAAGCCTAAAATAGACCTCATTGTTGAATTAGTTTGTTATATAACTTATAAAATATTTGGCTATTTACAGACTGTGAGTTAGCCCTCTGGACTATACAACTCCAATATTATGTCAAAATATCTCGTACATAAAAGTGTTGGCCCGCCTAGAATTTGGCCAATGCTATTTAATAGCCTAAAAATTAATACCGGTAAACTAATTTCTTATGCAACTTTTTAATCACCACCAACTTAATATGAATTCATTTAAGCCCCAACCTGAAATCCTGGAGCCGCCATTGCACGTCGGGGTCGCGACCCACAGGTTAACTCTTAACCAGTGACTATTGAGAGCTTTGGAAGAATTCAGAGAGGAGAGAAACCGTACTTGGGCACAGTATGTGACAAATTATGTAATTGATACCCTGTTTGACATATGACAATGCAAAGACTAGTGATACAGCAAGCTGATATGCAAAATTCAGAAGAGTGATGAAACAAATTAAAACCACATTTTCGTGTGTCCCCAGCTTAGCTGAGTCAAACCGTACTAGAATTGTCAATATATTCTACCTCAATTTTATTCTAGAGCATTTGAAATGCCCGAAAAATGGTGAGTCATTTGAAACGACACTATACAAAGTCTTTCAGAAATCTGTTCTCTGTCAAATGTCTAAAAATTGAATGATATGAAATACCCTTTCTGGACCTTACCATCTATAAAGACACCATTGAACTCACCACAGGCCCAATCACCTCCCTCCAAACCAAAATTTTCTTTAAACCTACCAACAACCACCAACTACTACACTGTTCCTCATTCCACCCCAAACACACCCAACGGAGAGTTCTTAAATCCCAATTAATCAGATTCAAACGTCTTTCTTCCTCCAAAACTAATTTCGACCACTCCTGCCGCATACTCTTCGCGGCGCTTAAAAACAGGGGGTATAGTAAACGCCTACTCCGTCAATACAAAAATAATATATGGACTAATACAGTAAATACACCCTTCACCGAAAAACGACACCCAATGGGAACCAAAAAGAAACAAATACTACCCATGATTACAAAATATGTGCCCATTAGCACTATGCTTACCAAACTCTGGAGCTCTATAATCTCCCATTCCCCAAATTTAGGGGTTTTAATTTAGTAGCGGCATATATCAAGAACAGAAACCTAGGTGAAATTCTAGCACCCTCTAAACTCAAACAGAGCCGAAATGTTAATACAGACCTGATTAACCAACATACCAACTTGACACTCTAACCTCACATCCAATGTTCTTTCCCCTGGGTGAGGGGACGATTGGTGGGTAGTGTAGCCGGGAGCTCACATATATGGTTGACCCACCCCTCCCCACTTTCGCACCTGTACCCACCGGCCTCTTCCGGGCACCATTAGATATTCTGCCTACCTTCTTCCTCTGGGCAGCCACTTTTTACAGCACACCCCACACATATATGGGATTTCTAGGTCTTCAAAATTATTTATTATTAGCTGCACATCTCAAGAACAAAATCCTAGGTGAAACCCCAACACCCTGTAAACTCAAACAGAATCTCAATGCTAATATAGACCTGAACAACCAACACACTTACACACTCTGGATCTCACCTCCTAGTTTTTTCCTCCCCGGTGGGGGAGGGGACGAGGGGTGGGTAGTATAACCGGGAGATCGCATATATGGTTGACCCACCCTTCCCCACTTTCACACCTGTGCCCACCGGCTTCTTCCGGGCACCTTGAGATAATCTGCCCACCTTCTTCCTCTGGACAGCCAATTTTACACCACACCCACACTACAAGGGAGTGCCTTCAGTACACTAATAATCGACGAAAAATACATTTATATACCTATATATATTTTAGGACATACATAAACCATATAAATAATTCAACTTAAAACACCCAAACATACAACCCTTCCCACTGCCTAATATTAATTTAACACACATACAACTAATCTCTGAGGGGAGGGACGGTGTGACGTACTGTGCCTGTGCAGAACACAAGACTCTTTAACCCTAACCCATGAAAAGTGCCTTTGTTGCTGTAAACAGTTCCTTGGTAGGTTTTTTGGAGTAGACTGCCAACAGAAGAATGATTAGCGAGAAGACCGGGAACCGCCCTGGGTCCAGCGGTCGCAGTTCCAAGAGGCGGCGGGGGAGCCGACTCGCATAGCAAATGCCAGAAGGGGAAACCGGCCACACAGAAGCCGGAGGGGGGGAGTGCCCTCAGGTGCCTTCATATGTGCGATGTTGTAGACTGACTGCGAACGAATGACTTATGACTGGTACCAAGCGGAAAGACCAGGAACCAACCGCCTATGCTAGCGGCCGCAGTTCCAAGAGGCAGGGGAGACGAGTCAGACGACTCGCAAGAAAGTGCCAAAAGGGGGAAGCCGGCGACCACCAAACCGGAGGGAGGGAGTGCCCCGAAGGGAAAACCGACCGCAAAACTTCCGTATGAGGCTAGCTGCCTAGGTCGGGGGGTTAACGAGCCGAAGAGTGCCAGGGTCAATGCCCATAGGAGAAGGCGAGCCGCCGCCGCCGCCGCCGCCGGGTCCCAGCCCCCCGCCGTGGCACACTCAAGTCAAATGTCAACGATCACATCAAGTACAGGACAATGGGCGTATCCAGGTTCCACTGTTGTTCACGCAGTGAAAAGAGCCAAGGGGGCGGAGGGAGGGAGGACGCATGATATGCACTGGCTAGGTTAGAGTCAAAGAAAAATGAATGCACTGGTAACTACCACTGCCCCCATTATCTTACCCCCAGACAACAATTATTATTATTATTATTATTATTATTATTATTATTATTATTATTAAAGTTGTAGTAACTTTAACTTTAAAGTTCTAGTAGATATTAGGCCCAAAAGGCGGCTTGATTTCAGGTCTAATTGTAAGGTTAAAAGCGTCTTGATTTAAGCTCAAATTATTACTATTATTATAATTAGATGATAATTATAACCTTGAAATGTCGTAGATGTTAAGGTACGAAGTGGCTTGTTTTCAGCTCTGAATGTCGTAGATCTTCAGGTTAGAAGCGGCTGTATTTCAGCTCGACGCGTTATGGTGTGCAGACCCTGTGGCAGGGGAGGGGTACAAGACCACCCAGTGAGCACATAGGGAAAATTTTAAATGATAATCTACGCATTCACTTTAGATTTTGAGATTAAAAATTGTTATATGTAATAATACGAACTTTTGCAAAAAATCGGGGAAGGAGATGGCCACTCTCCCAGCTAGTATTAAGTAAATATATTGAAATATTTGTTCGCCCTCGCCTCTCGAAAGCGAAGTCTTCGATACCAAATTCAGTGACAGAACAAAATTATTGCAAATATAATAAACGTAAAATGAAACAAAGCTATATAATATTCGCCGAAGAATTGATTTCGTAGCGTTACTCTGCGGATCAGCGTCCTTTTGTTCGTCAAATTGTAAGCATCGGTTCCTAATTCATAAACTGTCATCAGAGGGGCTCTGTAGGCTCTCCGGCTTTTACCTGTCAACCGCATGACTCGTCAGCTTTTAGAGACAACGAAACGCAGACGGACACGCGTATACAGAGACCCGTTTATACCTGTATAGATGGTCGTGGCAAATCGGAGTCGATCGTGAATTCTCAGAGACGCGAAGAGTCTCGAACATAGCGTTCGAGTTATTAAAGGTTAGATTAATCGAGAAACATAAGGTAGATGAAATTTTTAAAAATAATCAAATATGAAGAGACGAATTTCTCTCAAAAGCCCTCACAAGCGTATTCATACGTCAAAATATCTTCAAAAGATGCAAATTTAGACGATTAAATGGACGGATATATTATGGGTTGCCGGTAAAGGGGTTAATAAATTTACTAATCGACCATTTTCAGTTAATTAGACATTCGAGAAATTTTAAATTTATCTGCGATTGATTTTTTTATTGACCTTGGATTTCAATGAAACAATTGCTGGGTCTACTGAGTCTAAATTTTCAGAAGTTCTCTCTCTTCGTCGAATGAACATGAAGATTTCGTCTCTCATGAACAGAGGGGATCGGTGGTCCCGAGCGCCGACCAGATGGAGGCGCCAAAAATGACGGCGACTTTTTTCTGATCGTCAAACAATTTTTTGTCGACTTGGCCCAGGGTGCCCACCACTCTGCATGCCACTGCTCACGAGCAGATGTCCCAGACTGTCTTCAAACGGAGACACATTATGTTTTGTTTTAACTTAAAAATAAAGCATGTGAATTGGTGTCTAAGACTGAAACTGCTTTGGGGCTGTCCATTAATTATGTCAACAATTTTTGGTCAATTTTTGACCCCCTTCCTTGTCAACAACTGTCAACTTTAAGTTACCCCCTATAATTACGTCAAAAACTGTTGAACTTTTGACCCCCCAAAGATAAATGAAAGGTCCCAATAACAAGGTTATTATTTTTGCGGTGATGACCATTTTTCCCTGTTTTGCTCATCGAGTGTCAAAATGTGGTGGTGATGACTAACTTTTTGGCATGCTTTTTCCATTGTAATAAGTAGTATTCCATGAAATTTCCTATTTTCTTGAGTATTTGTAAAAAGTGAAATTGTTGACGTCAACTTCTCTTGACCCCTCCCCTGTCAACAACTGTCAAACTTTTTCAAACCCCTTCCCCTTAAATTGTTGACGTAATTAATGGACAGCCCCTTTTATTAATAGCTGATTACGAAATGAAGAATTCGAACGAAACGAAGAATTTCCTGATGCGTCTACATACTTACTTTTTGACAGTTACTCTGATTGGTTAGTAGTCATAAAGACTGTATTACATTTCGTGCAGAATAAGGGCGGTAGGACCTACCGGCCTCTTTACGGGCTTCATCGTCTCCTTTTTAGAACCGGCGATTGGTTCGCATGGTCAGCAGGCAAATTACCCCCCCCCCCCGAAGATATTGCGAAACAGAACCACCATTAGCTAAGATAATTTCTCTCTCTCTCTCTCTCTCTCTCTCTCTCTCTCTATCTATCTATCTATCTATCTATCTATCATCTATCATCTATCTATCTATCTATCATCTATCTATCTATCTATCTATCACTCATCTATCATCTATCATCTATCATCTATCATCTATCTATCTATCTATCACTATCTATCTATCATCTATCATCTACTATCATCTATCTATCTATCTATCTATCTATCTATCACTATCTATCTATCTATCTATCTATCTATCTATCTATCTATCTATCTATCTATCTATCTATCTATCTATCTATCTATCTATCTATCTATCTATCTATCTATCTATCTATCTATCTATCTATCTATCTATCTATCTATCTATCTATCTATCATCTCTAAAGCACAGGCAGCTGACAACGTAACCCAGAGGTACTCAAACTTTTTTGAAGCCGGCCCACATTCCGCCTTCCATCATTCGTGAGGGTCCACTATGAGGGAAGTCTAATTATAATCCCTATGCCTACTACGGCGTAGTAGGCAACTACGAGTAAATACAGAGGCCATCTTAATAGACTGTTATAGGTGCACCAAGGCAGTATTTAAATATGAGAAAACTATATTGCAAAACATAAATTTTAGACTTTATGGCAGGGCAATCCCTATCCCTTGATAAATGTTTTTAATATCATTAGTTCTTGCAGTGGGGGTCTGCGGCGGAGTCCCAGCCACAGTCGCAGAAATTTTGAGCATAGATTAAATATTAGAAATAGAAGGAGAGCTCTGATGCATATTTTAAAGATTTTAATCGTGATTTATTACTGAGTGACTAATGCATGCTTTAATAAAGCTGGAACAGTAGCCTAGCTTAGGCATGTCAAACTCAAAAAGCTACTATAGGGCCGCATAAGATAATAATTTTGAGTATACAGGCGGGCCACACTAACAAACTTAAGAAACCTACAGTCCTACATTTTAATCGTATTGAAATATATTTAATTATATTTAATTAACACATGCTATACTACTACTACTACTACTACTACTACTACTACTACTACTACTACTACTACTACTACTACTACTACTACTACTACTAAACTTTTATTATTATCTTTATTATTATTATTATTATTAAGACAACAAAAGAAACTCTTGCAAATTTTCTAATAATATTATTAATTTTATAGCGCCAGTTGATGCACGAGGCATCAATCGATGGCGTCCCTGGTCAATTCTAGAACCGAGATTCGTGATTTTGTTGCGTGTAATTCTTCTGGAATTTTTTCAAAAGGACTATTCCGCGGATGTCTTCTGTCCGCAACGGAAATTCCGGTGACTCCAGACGATTCCTACACGGAAACGGACATCGCCACCTATGGAGTCGAGGGAGGAGGAGGAGGAGATGAGCGGTATCAGTCTAACGATGGCGTAACCATGGAGACTGAATCATCGGTGACAGGTGGTCGAAGTGAAGGTAGAAAGGGAATCAGCGATCAGTCATCAGTCAGAGGATCTCCTCTGTCATTGTTTCATCCGTTCAGAGCAACGGTCTCCTCCTCCTCCTCCTCCTCCTCCTCTGCCTCCGACAATCCCAGTGCAGCAAATCCAGCCGCAGCTTCCAATGGCGGAGGTGGGGGTGTGGACGAAGGAGGTAACACTGTGCAGGTGTGGAGCACAGGGAAAGCATCTGCAGTGGGGGAATTAGTTCATATGGAGCGCCTGGAGATCGTGGAACTAAGGATGGAAGTTCAACCCAACAGGAGATTGATTCGACGTCAACTTCCATGGCAACGGACGCGGCCACTGGAGACAGAATCACCGCAACTGGCGATGTTCAGTCCAATGCAGGTAAAACAGTACCTGCTACAGCAGATGCCATGAGTCAAGGAGCGGGAGAGGAGGAGGAGGAGGAGGCAGTGGAGGGTCAGGAGGAGGGTCAGGAGGTGTAAACGGTGGAAATCTGTCGTTCGTAGTGAATACAACAGCGTTGCCATCTGTTGTCAATGCAACTCGAAAGTCAGCTGATCGAACGACGGTAAGCAGACGGTGTACGAGGGCTGATAGACCAACCACCTGTCTATGCAGAACAAGAGAGATATCGAAATTCATTTTCTAATAGATCTAATAAGTTAATTAATCCCGATAACAGTGCTATAAAATCTTGATCAATTTCAATCATTAACAGGATCTGTGGTAGTTGATTAATTTATCTTCATCGTTTGTTAACCGAGACAACTTTATGACAAACTCTTTTATTCGACAGCATGTCAGCCGCAACCGCTGTTGCTGAAGACGGTGATGACTATTGAACCGAGAGCCGTCTTTAACCAGTGCGGGGCCCCGGGCACCTGGCGACCTGCGGGGCCCTAGATGTGAAGATGAAATGTTGACAAGCAAAAAAGGTCATCTCCAAACGTTTTGGGTGTTGACGAGCAAAAAAAAGTTTGCGCGGGGCCCCTAAGATGCGCGGGGCCTCGGGCACCGTGCCCGAATTTTAACACGTAAAGACGGGCCTGGATTGAACCCATTGCAATTAAGCTTAGTAATTATTAATTAAGACGATTAATCCACTGTTCACAAAAGCTAAACAGCAACTGCATGTCGCTGTTGTTGGTGTTGCTGCAGCAACAGCTGATGACCAGATGCTACCAATGCCACTCAAAGGAATGTGACAATTTAACGAGTAAAGTATGTCTTAGTCCATCAGGAAACTGCTACGTAAGCAATTCAATCTCTAAATAGGCCTTACACAAACTCTTAATATTCTGGTCTCAGTTCTTTTCTTTATAAGATCATCGTTGATTAGCATAATTTTCGTTCTCCCTTTTACTGTGGATGATTTTCCCTTGAGCAGATTTTCATGCACACATTTTTAAACTATTGCGACAAGGAGACCTCCTTTTCAAATAAGCCCTTTGGGTTTGATCGAGAGGTTTTCATTGAGATACTTGAGAATGGTTGTTAAACTGTCGTCAGGCATTCTACGACGTCGAAGTGACCGCCATCACCCTCTCCTGCTCCCCTCAGCTGCCTTTCGTCACTCAGTCGTGCAACGGGGACTACTTGTACGCCGCCTCTTTCTGCCAATTCTGCTGTCGAGGCATTGACTACTGCAACAACCATCAAACTCTCAAGTACTCACTGGAAGACTGGTGTTCGGCGGCGAAGAAAACCATTTCCGATGTCATGGCAACGTCTTCGGTCGCCATGGCAACCATTTTGATTTTCTGCCTCAATTCGTTTTGAAGGTCTTATTTCGTCGTCTGTCTCTCTTCTTCTTCTTCTTCTTCTTCTTCTTCTTCTTCTTCTTCTTCTTCTTCTTCTTCTTCACAACGTAGACAAGAGCTACTTTTGAAAATATTGACCTTTTTTTTTTTTTTTTTGCTCGTCAGGAGAAAATAAATCAACGTTTTTTTTTCTTTGGGGCCCTCAAAGATCAAAAGTCTCACGGATATTGTCAAATCAATTAATTGTATTGTTTTCTTATATATAATTATTATTGTTATTATTGTAAATCAGGGTGCTTACAGACTTGGTATTTTAAGATTCCCCGAGTTTTCCAGTGTTTTCCAGACAATTTCTTAAACGTTTCCAAATGCATTAGTCGTCATAAACTGAAGGTTTTAGGTTAACCCAAAGACTAACACGCATAACCTTGTATTACTTTGTTTGCATGCAGCTACAAAGGATCCGCTGAAGCCTAATTTCAACACCTGTTAAAATTAGAAACAACTCACTTGTCATTTTTGGCATGTGTTGTTGCATTGTAAACACTTCATTATGACGGATAAACTGACTGCTCATGCAGCGCGAATTCTCTGAGTTACATCACAATCCATGACTTTTCCACATTTGCAAAATCCATTAGTTTCCCAGGTTTTCCAGGTCTGTAAGCACCTGTAAATGTTTAGAAACTTACCACAACAATGAACATGAGATTTCTCTTCTTATTATGAAGTTGAAATGCACAGAAGATTGCGCACAGTACTGCCTTGTGTAAGTGCACCTGTGTGTGTGTGTGTGTGTGTGTGTGTGTGTGTGTGTGTGACATGTGTGCGTGTGTTTAGTGGATGTGTATTTCTATCTCTTATGTTTTGCTAATTGCATCTCATGCATTTATTAGTTGTATTGAAAGCCAAAGAATCATTATAGAAAATACTAACATTTATAAGTTAAAATTATCAGCAACTGCGGGCTGCGGCTGAACAGAAAGTCAACGGTTTTCGCCGGATTCGAGAAGAGCCCAGAGAAGCGACCGGAACTCTCTTAGCATTGGGGGGGGGGAGGGTAGAGGCCGATCACCAACTGCTACAGGATTTCAGTTGATATTAGATTCAAATCCCGAACTCTGAATCGATATTTACGACGCTATAGCAACTGATTTATAATGAACCCCGCTCCATGCCTCCATCTAACGATTTAAAAAGGCCCGAAGAGAGGGGCCCTGACCCCATCTGCGTCTTCTCAAGTCCACCCTAACACAGGTACTATCATTGCAGTGGACATATTCTGGTCCAATTGAATTCATATTTAGGAGGAGATTGGGAGAGAGGGTTTGGGGCAGGGGTGTGATGGAGCCGGTTCAACCGAACCGTTTGTTAAAATGACGACTATGTAATCGAATCGTCTGCTTACTTACTGGTCTCCTGGATACGTGTGGAAAAAATTTCGGCCGTTGGATTGACATTTGATTTTTAAGTGGTTGTCGGTCTTGTAACCCGACGGCATTCAAATATTTCTCTACCATGGCTATAATTACAGCGGATGTGGTTTATTGGTTGACACTTAAAAGCGCCCCACGCCCCCACCATATGGTCCATGTCATCTCCCATCTAACTTCCAGCTTTACCGCACTCTTTTCCAGTGGACGTTAGGCTACTAGATCAAAGGCAAGCTGGTGAAACTGAAACCGCCGAAGAATTTCTTTGGATGCGGTATTATAATTAGTAGATCTACACCAAGCGCGACCAGTCATGACTCGTCGGTAACCTCACACCGTGATTTATGGATTTTTCTCTGGACATTCCACGGGAGACCGTCTCTGGCCATATACAGTATATATATACAGTATATATATATATATATATATATATATATATATATATATATATATATATATATACGTAAAATTGGTATCTACAGTGTATATATATAAACACATAGTGGACAATACATAATTATATAACTTCTTTGTCAACGTCAGCGAACCGGTTGTTAATCAATTGGCATCACACCTCTGTATATAAAAATGTTGAAATATTGGGAGGGCCCAACAAGTGCTGGGCCCCCTGCCCGAATTATTGGGGGGCCCGGGCCCCCATTGATTGACGCCTATGTTAGTTTTAAAGTTATATTTTGAATTTTTATATTTTTATTAGGCCTATAGTCATTTCCAGTTCCGCTTCATTCGCTAGATGGCCCTAATTACTCGGAATATAAACTAAAGTATCCATTGCGGAGGTAGCAAATCATTCTTCTATTTTTTGGATTTTCAACATAAATATTACATTCTTTTTCATTTGAACATATTACTTGGGACTTACTCAATTTAATATATATTTGTATTTTTGGTTATTAATATTAACCATATTAGTTAAAGTTATATTTTGGATTATTATATTTTTGTAATAAAAGCCGTCTCTGGTTCAGTTTCAAAATGGAGGTCGTATTCTGAAAGTCGGATGCAGCATCTGTCTACTATAGACCATAGGGTCAGACTGTCTGCGAGATATATAAGCCAGGCAGGGGCGTAGCTAGGGTTTACGGCGCCCGGGACAAAACATACTGACGGCGCCCTTCCCCCTTAAGTTAACAAAAACCTGAGAAGCAAAAAAGGTAATCATCGCTTGGGGACAAACCATGCTGATGGCCAGAGCGTCCCACTATGGTCCCAAATTTCAGTGGCACAGGCTTGGCTTTAGTCATGGGCATTATTATTATTATTATTATTATTATTATTATTATTATTATTATATGATGGGGGCGGCAAATTTAGAAAGCGACCTTTTTTGCTTGTGGGGTTGTTGAGGAGTTTTAGCGAAGGGGCGGCAACATTTAGAAGGGGGCAAATTCAGCGGCGACGACTTTTTTGTTACTTGTCAGGTATAATAAAAGCAAATTTGGGCGGCATTTTTTCTAGGAGCCATGGGCGGCACGGGTGCACGCTACGCCACTGCTGATGGCATCTCCCCCTTAACTTCTACGACAAAAAAGGTGGTCATCATAACTATATTATTTAGGCTTCTTTTTTCCTACCGTAAACCCGATTTTGGCCCCCGCCCCACCTCGGCGCCCGGGGACACATGTACCCTGTGCGGCGCATCTCTTCGCCGTCTTCAATGGACCAGTGAGTCTTGGTGAGCATTTGGCAATTATAACTGGAAGAGAATCCGGCTTCAGATGCTGTCCAAATGGCTTTCAGAAATGACAGATTTACGCATTCCTTCCATCGCTGATCAATTATTATGTGCTAAGATCAAGATCATTATTAGGCACAGAGCAGGCAGAATAATGGAATAGAGAATCAGAACATCAAAACAATGAATAGATAGATTCTAACGCCCTCTACTGACGCCGCTCAGTGGCATAGCCAAGATTCCGGAATGGGGCATTGGGGGGGGTGGAGATCAACAGATCAACACATTCAGTGTTAAAGTCTTAATAGTCTTGGTGAGTAAATAAAAGACAAATGACTTAATCGTGTCAATTGTTTTGACCTTCCTTCCTTCATTCTCCTCGATCTCATAATACTGCCAAACAAAGCAAGTCACGTGAGCGTTCACCTGAAAGCGTTAAAGACTCACTTCAGGGATATCTCTAGGATTGTGAATTTCGGGGGTGTCGACCTCAAATTGGGAAGGGGTGTCCGGAGCTAATTAGTATGCATTTTGTATGCATAAAAAAGTATACCATTGTCACATTACCAAATTTTGGGGGTGTCGACCTCAAATTGCGGGGGGCGGGGGCGGTGTTGGGGGTGTTAGGGGGTGTAAAAATATCCCTGACTCACTTACTCACCGGCGGCCGCAGCTGGTGGAAATGTCGTCGCAGAGACTTCCTCTGTTGATCAGACGGTTACTTAGAGACAACTGTTTAATGGAAAACGCAAAGATCTTGTTTAATTGCGTCGATCACTCACTTCTTACTCTGACCGAAGGCATGTCGCATTCCACGACATTCCCACCCCCGAGTCTTGTACCGTGGCCCAAGTAGATCCTAACCCTTCATTTGGAACGACGACTACCATTGGCCTCAGCCACAGAAGGAGGGGCCCGCTCGTCCCCACCCCACCCCACCCCTTTAGACTGTGACCGGTCATGGCGCAAGTTGCGCAAAGCTCGTTGAGTAGTTGGGGAGGAAGAGAGGTAGTGAGCTGAAAGTGCTTTTGCCAGTTTAGCGCTTTTTGCTCATTGCGTCTTAGGGGCCGACCATAAATGATGTAACGCGATTTTGGCAGTTTTTGCCCCCTTCTCCCCTCGTCACAACCAAGCCACTCATCCCTGTAAAATGAGACAAAGTAAAAACAATTTGAGATTTTAAAAAATGTCCCACTTCCTTAGAAATGAAATAGCGACAATGTGTCTTTTGAATTCATGACATTGAACTATGGACCTTCACGTTAAGAGAAACGACTGGAATATATTAACAATGTTTCACAGCATTTTTTCTGCGAAAGTGAAGCTAATATTCGGTCATATGCAAAGTATATGTTAGTGTTATTGTGTTACTTCTATATAAATGAAATCAAGTCATTATAGACTTATTTTTTAATATGCGAAACAACGATGACGGTCGTATTCAATAATAGGTCAATTATATCATGATATCATTTATCATTTAGTCACATTGGCGACACACAGTCTCTTCATTTTGCTGCTCCTTCTGTATATTTATGACTTCCATCGTCTAAAGCCCGTCCCAGATGTGAAATAAAACTGAAATAAAACTGAAGCAAAACACAGACCAACGAACGCCGACATTGTTTTGTTTCAGTTTTGTAAGTGAACATGAAACAAAACAGAAGTGTTTCAGCAGAAGTAGGCAGAGCTAACCTCTGCCTGACGTTGCACGTTGCACGTTGAAATTCCCTGCGCTGTTGCTCGCTGATTGGCTAAAACACTGAAACATTGAAACAAAGTTCGAACTTTGTTTCAGGATCCTGAAACATTTTGTTTCAGTTTTGTTTCAGTTTTGTTTCACATGTGGGGACGGTTGAAACTGAAACAAAACATTTTGTTTTGTTTCAGTTTTGTTTCTATTTTATTTCAGTTTTATTTCACATGTGGGACGGGCTTAAGTAAAAGACAAAATACTTTCAATGTTGAGTAATTTTTATTTCATAGTGTAAGTGAAGGAGAGAAAGCACAGCAGAGCCGTAGCTCTAGGAGGGAGCAGAGGGCAAGCCGCCCCGGGCGCCGACCGGGGGGGGGCACATTTTGGATATGAAAAATATAAAATAGCTCTGCGGAATAAAAAAAGGGGAAAAGGTCATCAGCCCTAAAAATGGATAAGTAAACTGTGTGACGACTAAAAAAATAGGTCGTCACCGAAATTTAGGGGCGCAAAATATGAATCTTGCCCCGGGCGCCGAAAACCCTAGCTACGGCTCTGAAACACAGGACAGTCCTGGGAAATTTTTAACTTACTGGAGGCTTAGGCGGCCTTGCTGATCTTCTTTCGGATCCATTCTCGAAACCCACGCAGTCAGACGAATGGCTAGGAAATTACTTCATACGAATAATCAGGGTAATTACCTTATGAGGACAATCAACACATGCACATCATATGACCAAATCCGATTTCTTTCTTCATTTATTCAATTATTGCCTTATTTCTATCATATTCACTTATTAATTTATTTGGCAAGTGATTTACTTTTTCAAAGTCTAAAGACGGTCCCCAAAATCGAACTCTCGTCTTGTATGTAGCGAACAGAGCTGGTAGACTGTCTTTCTACAGACAGACAGACAGACAGACAGACAGACAGACAGACAGACAGACAGACAGACAGACAGACAGACAGACAGACAGACAGACAGACAGACAGGCAGGCAGGCAGGCAGACAGGCAGACAGACAGACAGACAGACAGACAGACAGATGCTATAAATATATGTGTGAGCGCCACCTGGCGAGTAAGTGAAAACTAGTGGTAGAAAGTTCCTCGAAAATTTCAGTCTAGTATATATTACAGGGTGAACAAGTGAAAAGTGGACCCCTTTATGATATTTAATATCTCGGCCGCGTGTGTGGGGATTTCAATAAATAAATTTCATATACCTGGGATGTTTCTGATGTAATTACCAAATTTCGTGCTGATATCTTTAGTATTTGCTGACAAATGGCCAAAAAGCTAAAGAGACCCACATTTTGAAATTGACATTGGAACATAACGTCATAATAAAGTGATAAACAATTATTTTTTATTTGTTGGCCCTGAAAAAGGGCCGTTTTAAAGGGGGTTCCAGATGATTTGCTACGGGAGCAGGTGCTCAAAATGCCCATGCACCCTTAGCCTTCACACATGCCGACAAGCGCTTCTTCACTGACAGTATCGACTTCTTGATCTGGTTCTCAGGCAAACTCTCCCAAATATTCTTCAGCACCGTCTTCAACTCCGTGATGTTCTGTGGCTTTGGCTGATACTTTTGATATCTGTCGAGCATGATTCCCCAGACGTGGAAGTCAAGTGGATTGATACCTGGGGAGTTGGGTGGCCAGTCATCTTTCTTGATGAAATCTTGACAATTTTGCTACAGAAAATCCTGGGTCCTGAGAGCAGAGTGGGCAGGTGTTTCGTCTTGCTGGAATATAAAATCTTTTAGCAAATCATGACACTCATGCAGGAGATCTGGTAGAAGCTGAGTTACGTAGCGCTCGGCGTTCACCTTGACATTGTCTGGTACGAAGTGCAGGCGACCCTTGCCCTGATGGCACACTCCAGCAGACACCATGACATGTCTGGAAAACTTTGCCCGCTGCATGACAAGTCGTTCTGATGGCAAATCTCCTTTCCTTCCCACACCCCACACTCGCTTGCCTTGACTGTCGACTGGCGGATCAAGGTAGAAGGCCTTTTCGTCAGTGAAAAAGACCTCAATTTAGGAGGAAGGGGTTTGAAAAAGTTCGACAGTTGTTGACAGGGGAGGGGAGGTCAAGAGAAGTTGACGTCAACAATTTCATTTTTTACACATGATAAAAAAATAGAATAGAATAGAAAATTTCATGGAATACTATTTGTTATAATGGAAAAAAGCATGACAAAAAGGTCATCACCACCACATTTTGACACTCGATGAGCAAAACAGGAAAAAATGGTCATCACCGCACAAAAAT
The DNA here is from genome assembly GCA_018105865.1 of Metaphire vulgaris. Lineage (NCBI taxonomy): Eukaryota > Metazoa > Annelida > Clitellata > Crassiclitellata > Megascolecidae > Metaphire > Metaphire vulgaris. The sequence goes on from CM030848.1 coordinate 37,932, forward strand.
AATAACCTTGTTATTGGGACCTGTCATTGATCTGGGGAGAGGTCAAAAGTTTTTGACGTAATTATGGGGGGTAACTGAAAGTTGACAGTTGTTGACAAGGGGAGGGGGTCAAAATTGCCCACAAATCGTTGACATAATTAATGGACAGCCCCTAGTCTTATAGCCTACTAGTCTTAGACAGTCTTATTTTATAACAGTTTTTTTATATGGCATCAGTGGCGTAACGACGCAAAGTGACGCCGAGGGGCGAAAATAAAAAGTGCCGCCTCCAAAAAAAAGCATCACACAACTTTCTGTCTCAAATGTTGACAAGCAAAAAAAGGCAATCGCAAATTCCTACCTCCTAAAAGTCTAAGTCTCGACAGTCATGCCGCCCCTAGCGCAAGTGCCGCCTGGGGCGGTTCTGAATCCCCCCTACCTCCTCGCTACGCCACCGTATGGCATGCCATACATATATCAATATATCATAATTATGCCATATTAAGTGCTACAACTTGCTTGGCCCGCCAAGGGTCTAAACATTTTTGTGCGGCCCGCAATAGCATATAATTATTAGTGGAGTGTCTCAGGGATCAGTGCTAATTGGGCCATTGCTTTTTTATATAATAATATATATATATATATATATATATATATATATATATATATATATATAGGCGTAGGCTATAAATGATATCGATGAAGGATTGGCGCCCACAATTTCAAGTTTTCCGATGGTACAAAGATGTGCAGAAATATCGACTCGGAGGATGATGGTAAGATTTTACAGGAGGATCTAAGGACATTGTTTCAGTCGTCTGTGGTCTGACAGATGCTTTTTAATCTATAGACAAATGTTCTGTTGTGTTGTGTTGGGGAATCTAATAAATAGTAATAATGGTAATGAATATGCTTTAGGGGGAAGGTTCTAACCACAGCAGAAAAAGAAAGAGACTTGGGAGTAATCATCCATAGAAGTATGAATGATGAATCCATATCGACCATGTACGGAGGCAACCAAAAAGAGAAACCGAATGCCTATAGGGAATTATGAAGAGGACAATAGCTATAGTGAGTATAGAGACAAAGAGATAATCGTTAAACTGTATAAGTCATTAGTAAGGCCTCATCTATAGAATAGGCTTACTGTGTTCAGGCATGGAATCCATTCTTGGAAAAAGAACTATATAGGGGCTTACTATTCAAAGGCATTTCCCAAAGGACGAAACGCCGTACGTTGGTAGAATCTGTGAAGGGAATATATGGCCGCAACGACTTCTACAGCTCCACTCCAGATAAGGTCTTCTCTTGATCAGCGCACGACGAAAACTACGCATCACATCACACTCAACGAGAAACACGAAGAGGACGAGGAGGAGGAGGAGGAGGAGAAGGAGGAGGAGGAGGAAGAGGAGGAGCAGGAGGAAAAGGAGGAGGAGGAGGAGGAGGAGAAAGACGAGGAGGAGGAGGAGAAGGACGAGGAGGAGGAAGAGGAGGAGCAGGAGGAAAAGGAGGAGGAGGAAGATGTAAGAAGCGATTGATGTTAATTCTGTTGTCAGAGGCAGTTTTGATCTTCCATTTCGACCGTAATCTTCGACGTCTTTCTTACAAGAATAGGTGTGACGTCATACTTGTCGCAGGCCTAATCTGCACTCGGCAACAGATGACGTCACTGTCAAACGGCGACACCTGACGGTCGACGACAGAAGCACTTTCTTCGCTTAAATAGCAACAGCAGCGATCGGCGATGAGCAGCAGCAGCAGCAGCAGCAGCAGCAGCAGCAGCAGCGAAGACGAATCGAGAGAGAGAGACAATGGACAAGATGCAGACGATTGGTTTTGTCATCGCATTTCTCGCTCTATCGTCTCACCAACAACAAGGTAAAGGCGCTTTTAATCAATACGATCTCATAGGCCCAGGTGCAGTGCCGTTGCTCGACAAATTATCTCTCTCTCCCTCCTTCTCTTCCTCCATTTCTTGTATTTGAGCTTCGTTGATGGTCATTTCTCTGTATACGATTAGTTTGCGAGTAATTATAAAGTAATACAACGATTAGCAGAAATATTTACAGGACTAAACTTATCCGCATTACTTTAATTATAGACGTTGTATTTCCAACTTAGTCTAAACAGAATCTTAGGCTGTCCCCGGCGGTATCCGATGTGTGTGAAGTAACTAAAGAACAGTGCGGCGAGCACAAGGGGGCCCGGACACACAGCTTAAAAACGGCAGACACGGCTTACGAGCAAAAAAAGCCTCATAAACCAAGGTCTCAAGAAAAAATCACATTATTATTATTATTATTATTATTATTATTATTATTATTATTATTATTATTATTATTATTATTATTATTATTATTATTATTATTATTATTATTATTATTATTATTATTATTATTATTATTATTATTAAACGGATGCAGTTGGGTCTGAACCAGGTTAACTCAAATGCTGAATTCAAAGCTTCCAGTGTCCCCCTTCTGTTGACGATCAGTCGTCGAATCTTATTATTATTATTATTAGCCAGACGGTTTCTATAGCGCAATAAGAATGGAAAAAGTGGCCAAAGACAAGAGCGCTTTACAAGACTACGTATACCAGATGGTGAATATAAGTAAGTCTTAAGATTACGTAGAAAATTCCAAAAGAGTCAGAGAGACTCTTGTGCCTAAGCCTCTCCGCCGTCGTCCGTAGTGGAGTAGCGAGGGTAACCGGCGCCCTGCATGGGGCAAAAGTTACTAATGGAGCCCTCAACTTTCGAAAAATCTTGACAAGCAGAAAAATGCCCTCACCGAATTCGCTTAGCTAAGAGTCACCTAGACCATCCGTGTTAAAATAGCTTAAATATACAGTTAAATAGGTGATGACCTTTTAACCTCGTCATACTTTTTATAACTTGAGGTCAATTCTCAATATATCCAACCGCGGTAAAATACTATCTTCTTCTTAAAAATATGAAGGGGTCATTTTGGCGCCCCAACCTCGGCGCCCGAGGGCGGACGCCCCTGGTCTCAGTTGCTACGCCACTACTGGTCGTCCATGTCGCCAATGTGCTTGAAATAAATCGGGTTTTGACTATTGTAATTCTCTGTGCAATGATCAGTCACACAAATGTTCAAATCGAATGGTCGAACTCCTCGAAGAAGATCTAGAAGTGTATGGCTGGAGAAAGTACATATGCATATTATGCATGCAAATGGACATCATCATGTTTGACCTTTTAAAATGTACACAGAAAATGCTTTAAATTGCAAAATATGGCAGATCGGTCAACCTCAATATTATTATGAAGTCGATCCAAATGAAAATGATCCAAAGCATTCGCATTCAATATATTAAATGTAAACGTACATAGAACTATTATTGGTAATAAAGCGCTTCGTTTTTAGTATATAAGCCGAATTGTAGCATACAATTATTGTGTAGGCCTACGAGCATTTGCTTTAGATGAGCAGTATTTTTAACCGGAAAATGCCGACAGTTACTACGAGCAGTTCGTATATATTATAGGCCTCACAGTCTCACCGAGGGTCTACGTTGTCATGGCCTAGGCCTAGAAAGCCGCCTAATTAATTGATTCGACGCCAGGATTCATGTCCCCGAGGAAGGATTGTCTGGTCATCGTATTGACATTGCTACGTCTGTGCATGATCGGAAAATTCGTACTAAACATTGAGCGATGGCTAACAGTCTAACAATGCGACACTAAGCCAACAGTTAACAAATGTTAAACGGTTAACAAATGCGTTGTACGGACCTTCTAATGATGCGTCTAATCTAATGATCGTGCACCCGGAACGGTCACCGAACCTTCGATGGCATTTACTAACTAAGCCGAGTTCCGTCTTTAGAAGACATCCTCTGTCTACGAAGCAGCAGTCAAGTCTAAGGAAGAACGGACAAGACTTGGAAAATGACGCCATCTACCACAAGAAACGTGAAAAGTGCTGAAGAGAGAAGAAGAAGAAGTAAGTAAGAAGTAAAATCTCGTAAAAGAGGACAGAGGAGGAGAAAGCAGCACAGCAGTAGCTGCTTATTCTTATGCGCTTAATCTTTCTTGAAATAGAATAGCCAGGGTGGTTTGTCGGCCGGGCAAATGTCAGTGTATCCATGAGGCGGCTGGTCAGGTTGTTGTTGCTATGGGGGAAATGACTTTTCGAATAGGAAGGTTTTAAGTTTAGACCTAAAGGCTTGAGGAGACAGTGAAGGAATTAAAGGAAATGAGGATTCGGAGCTTATTGTTTGACCACGTCCTAGGCTGCGGAGGGAGGCTGGAATTGAGTTCCAAAGTTCTGGTGCGGCGTATGAGAAAGAAGAAGAAGAAGAAGAAGAAGAAGAAGAAGAAGAAGAAGAAGAAGAAGAAGAAGAAGAAGCGACCGATTCGATTGCAATCCCAAAGCATATCAATTGAAAGAGAAAGGAGGCGGCGCATTTGCAATCGCTGCTGCTGCTGCTGCTGCTGCTGCTGCATGCGTTGTGTGTGTGTGTTAGTAGAAAACATCGAATAGGAATAAGTTAATGTTCTTTGGGTTCGCCCTCTGCTTCCGAACGAATCTAATAGATATCCCTAATGGAGTTAACTCTGAGAGCGAAACAGCCGCCGATCAGGGATATTTTTACACCCCCTAACACCCCCCAACACCTCCCAATTTGAGGTCGACACCCCCAAATTTGGGAATGTCACAATGGTAAGTATACAAAATGCATATTAATTAGCCCTGGACACCCCCAAATAAAGAAGGACACCCCCAACTTTTATCTTGCGATTACCTTTTTTTGCTCGTCAGGCTTTTTTGAGACTTGATAACGTTTTTTTGCTTGTCAGACTTTTTCGGCAGAGACTTCCGAACTCGACACCCCCAGATTTTTCCGACACCCCAAAATTCACAACCCTACAATCCTGGAAAATAACCACACACCCCAAGATTTTCCCGACACCCTACCCCCCAAATTCACAATCCTAGAAATAGCCCTGCCGCCGATGGCGAGAGGGCGCTGGACCAACGACCGGCAGCAGCTGAGGTCGGTCGTCGTCCCTCTAACGCCTTTTTACATCAGACACCCTATTAAGAGACCGATCCATCGAGTCAACTGTTAACTGCATCAGAGGGCAGCAGCAGCAGCAGCAGCGGCAGCGGCAGCAGCAGCAACTGGCGTCCGGTCGTCGCTGAGAAGTCGTCTCGTGGACGACTTCTGCGGTCAATTCTCTTAACTCGCAGAGGAGGAGGAGGAGGAGGAGGAGGAGGAGGAGGACGTCATTCCTCAGTCTCTGAAATCATGGGGTCTATGAGGGTCATGGGTCATATGGTCTATGGGGGTCATGACTCATAGGGTCTATGGACTGAATGACATATGCGCTCATCGATGAAGGTCTTCTGTCCGGCAGCAGCGACCTACGTTATAAGACGCGCTCTTAAACTCTCATCAATTGACCGACGGCTATCAGGGTTGGAGACTTGGGATGGGGTGGGGGTGGGGGGCTAGGATATGTCGTAGTAACTGCACGAGACATTGTCAATTGTATGCAAATGATTCGTTTTGTCGCTCTTATTTCAGCTGCGACTCACGTTCGAGAAGATGGAATTCCGACAGAAGATAATTATAATCGGTAAAAAAGAGATTCAGATACGCGTCTAAATGTCTTCATAGTTTAAATCAGAGGTGTCAGCACCTTGGTCCGCAGGTCAAATTTGGCCCGCAAGCCAAATTTAGTTGGCCCGCGAAATTATTTGCGTTTTATAATTTTTTGCTAAATGCTTAAAAGATTTATACGAGCAACTTCCAAAAGAAGCATTTCCCCAAATAAGAAAACAAGCAGCGATCATGCTATCTCTCTTTGCCAACACTTACCTAATACGAGAGCAAAGCTTTTCCAAATTGACGCTGCTAAAGACAAAACCGAGATGATGTCTGTCCAAAGGAAATTTACAGGCAAATTTGATAGGAGCTTTGGCTGTGGATTTAAAACCAGACGTCGCTAAACTAGAGAAAAATAAACAATTCCGCGTCTCCTCAGCTTCGACGTCCAATGTAATCGAACTTTATTTGCTTTTAATTTGATCTTCACCGCTAAACGATCTTGAAAGTTAACTATTTCTATTAGACTGGAGTAGGGCCTACAAGACTAGAATCTCGGTTTGTCCTAGCAACCACAATAGGTTGTGATCAATGTAACAATTGAATGGCCTTTCAAGTTTTCGTTTTAGATTTTTAGAAAGTTTAGATTTTAGAATAACAGTTCCAGGCATTTATGCATTTGACCCACGAGGACATGGGAGAGACGTCATTTGGCCCTCCACCCAAACATTCTGGACGCCTCTGGTCCAAATAAACGCAGCGACGCAAGAAACAGCGTTGCAGTCGCCCAGTTAAGTCTTCCGATTCAGAATGCCCGGTTCAGGGCATGCAGGGCAAATAACAGCTCACGAAGGACCGATTTTTCTTATGACTGTTGCCGATAACGAGGTAGGCCCTACATGAATTCCCTAGCTGCAAATGTATAGTTCCTAGGTAATAGAAAACAGGTTAGTTGTAAACAAGACATTTAAAACATTTTGCAGGTATTAGAAAACAGTATTAATCGTTTCAATATCTTCGCGGGCCATTTGACACCCCTCGGCGGGCCGGATCTGATCCGCAGACCGCCATTTGAGTAGCCAGATCTCTTATAAGACCAGCAATACTCGGTTGTGGTCAACTGTAGTCTAACTATATTTGGGTTTGAGTTTTCATCATAAGACTTGAATTACAGCGCATAATACATGTCAGTCATCGGCGTAAACTTGGATGAAAAAGTGTTGGCACAGCCCATCTACCTTCCCCTCTCCCCATAGTTCTATTCCTGATAGCAGTTTACACCTAAGCTGTCAGTTGATCTCTTTGATCTGTCAGCTGTCTGTCGTCTGCTGTCGAAGCGCCCGCCGAGTCCCGGGCAATGAACCAGACGACAGCGATGATGATTGACAGCTCTGCTCTGCTTCTGATCCGTCGTCAGCTGACTCTGATCGCTTCATTCCTCCCTCTAACTCCTCCCTCTAACTCCTCCGCTTTTCGTGTCTTCTTCTTCTTCTTCTTCTTCTTCTTCTTCTTCTTCTTCTTCTTCTTCTTCATCTTCTTCTTCGATCGCTTCTTCTTCTTCTTCTTCTTATTTAACTTCTTGTAAAATCGGATATATCCCTTCTCCTTCTCTCGCGTCAATCTATCCAATCTCACGTGCAGTGCCTTTCTTCCAGTTGTCTCGCTGTTTGCGCCGATTGACGCAAATAACAATAATCGTTGTCGAGATCTCTTCTCCCTCTTCTTATTTTGAGTTTCGCCCGTTAGGCCTATTCTCCTCTCAAGAAGAACTCTGATCTCACGCGAAAGACGACACTAGCACCAGTTCTAAATCGGATCGGGTGATGTCCTAGGCATTATGATATAGTGGCACCATAGAAGTTAAGCGACTGATTTACTGATCAAGTGCTCGCCCAACCGAATTTCTGGATTCTGGCGTTGGGTGATGCTGCTTCCTGCACTCTGCTGCACGCCATCGCAGATGTATCATTAGCCCAAGATTTCCTGAAGGGGGTTTGGGTTTTGGTTTTGACCGTGGCCAACTTTGCAAAAATCCTGACAAGCAAAAAACCCGTTATCGCCTCTAGTATTTTAGGTGACAAGCAAAAAAATACGTTATTGCGTCTTACTTAAATCTTTCAAGTCTAGCCAAGGAGGGAGGTTTGACACCGAAAGTCGCGTCAAAGAATTAAAAATGCATGGAAACTCATTAAAAATATTTTTGTTTCTGGCAACCAAGGAACTTGCGATCGAATTCATTTCTCCAATCATACAAACGGTTACGTCATGTCAGTGTATCCGAAGCTTTGTCAATTCTAGTGACTATTTTGACCCCGATTATCCACCGTAAACTGCCGACCGGATATTCTGAATTTCGACTTTTCAATTTAATATCTCTGAGTAGTAATACTAAGCATATAAGTTTAAAGTAAATACAGAGTATCTTAAAAATCTTCATATTTTATAATAAAAGCTGATTCTAGTTCAGTTTTATTCACTAGATGGCCACAGAATATATATATATATATATATATATATATATATATATATATATATATATATATATATATATATATATATATATATAGTCTAATGGTCTAATGGTCTAGCATTGCGAAAGGTAGTGCCATGGTTACTTTATATTTTTATTTTTAGCATAAATAATACATTCCTTATAATTTGAACATAATAATTGGAGTCTATTGAATTTACTATATACTTATATCTCTGGATAGTAATATAATCCATGTAATTTAAAGTAAATATCCTAATTTCTGATATTTTATAATAAAAAGTCGATTCTCGTTCAGTTTTATTCGCTAGATGACCAAAATCACTTATCTAACTAGCATTGCTAAAGGTAGCGCCATGGTATTTTATATTTTAAATTTTCAACTTAAATATTAAATTCCTATATATTTTATTATAATATTTCGATGCCTTTCAATTTAATATATAGTTATATTCCTGAGTGGATCGATCCATGCTGTTGGGTGCAGGGCCGGCCTTAAGCCTGAGCAAACCGGGCCTGTGCCCAGGGCCCCGCTCCTCTAAGGGGCCCCGCGGTATTGGCGGTCATGACGCTATCTCGCCCGGGGCCCCGCAAAACGTAAGGCCGGCCCTGGTTGGGCGACAGCGTGTCTTGCAAATGGCCGTATGCCCCTACCAACTGTTACAAAAAGCCGAATTTCATATAAAAGAATTCCTCTTTTGAAATGCTTTTGAGATCAACTGTCTACTTTACCACAGATCTAACCTCCTTTGGCTTCGACGGTGGCTTGAAATCCCACAAATTCTAACCAGTCTCTTTAACCGGAACACGGATTTCGAAAGTGTCGCTGCTCCTACCTGACTGCAGTGCGCTTCGTCGTCTGATCAGGTGTCTACATGTGAAGTAACAGCAGCACGCGTCTCCCGGTTTCTCTCAGACGCCAATTAATTATAGGCCTAAATGAACGATTGTTGTGTTGTTGTGGACAGGGAGTCGATGGATAGCGACCGTTCGTCTCCTGATCAGCGCCGTCTGCGATGCTTTCTAGGAATCGAATCGAACGAACAAGACGATTCCATCCCAGTAGAGAAGGAAGAGGAGGAGGAGGAGGAGGAGAAAGTTCGGCGCTTTCCGGAGCCAAAAGTCGGAGGAATCGACCGTTCTTTCTGTCATCCAGAATGTTCGGGTGTCAATGGATTTGCGTCCATTTGTACCAAGTACTGCCACACAGACAGCGCCAATAATCGTCGTCTTGGAGCACCTGTTAAGCGCTGGGGCAATCGAGTGGGCAGGTGGTCGAAACGCTGGGGCAATCGTCATTCGAGAAGAATGTTGTCGCCTTTTTCGCCTGTGGCCAATCACAATGCCATGGCCGCCGATAGATAGGCCTACCAGTTGGTCAACCAACTCGCTAGCATTCGAGCTCATTTATTCATAACAATTGACAACAAAAAAGAAAAACTCACATAGGAACAGTGGCTTAGTCAGCAGTCCAGAATAGGAACACCAAGGTTTCTACAGATCACGGTCAGTCCCGACCAGGGCTTAGCGGAGCCTTGTCTAGGGCCAAGGGCAATGTTTACTTTAGCCACATAGACATTGGGTGAATTAAAATTTTTGGAGTGGAACAGACACTGACTACCTCCCAAAATGTCAAGATTTGGGGAGGACAATTTCATACTTGGGGAGGGGGATTCCCCCGAAGAAGGCCTAGAATAAACACTGTCTGGAGCCAGGGCCTCAACCGCCTCCAGTTTATGCTAATACACGTACAAGATTCAAATCTCGAACTTTGGAGCAAATTCGTTGATTACACTCTGTATTCGGCAACCACCTTAGCTTACACCCCATTAGATAAAATTTACTTTCACCTCTGAAAGAATCTCCCCACTAGTGTTGACCTGCTCAGATGTCCCAGTCTCTTGTGCCTGCGCCAATGGACGTCACACACACACACACACACACGTCCCATTTAGTCCGACAAAATGGTGGTGGGGGGGGGGCGTCACGAGGCCCTCCGCGAGGTCTCTGAGTGGCAGATATTGCGAGTAATATTAGAACTAGACACGGTGAGCTAAGGTGCCTGTTTTAAAACCTTTAATTATGATTTATTACTGAGTGGCCCAAGGCTGTTATACAGCTACGAATATATCGATTCTTCTGTTGACAATCATCCTAATCACCCCCAAGAAATGCCTAAAAGGTTTTGAGTAAATACCACAACTTATCCCAGCCCGAATCGGGGGCTCGGCCACCACGATCAACAGCAAATGAAAATCAACACACCATGCTCCCCATTAACCCTTTGAAATCCGCATCATATGACCGGTGATTTCTAGAAGAGAGAACGGAATGTCACCAGATGTAAGCATAGCAATTTTGACTCTGCCAAAGACCATGGTTTGTCACAGAACAAACACCAACAACTTTGAAGTCAGCTCTTTATGCATAGAATACTAAACCAACCACTGACGGTTAAACTTCTGAAGAGAGCACAAATAGGTTTTCTGAAAAGAGGACACAAACTGTCTCAAGGAGGGAGAAAGGCAGGTGAATGCAACAAAACAAAACATTCTAAAGCAACAGACCACAGACCTACAAGCTTTTGCCAAAATTTTTAGAAAACTCAAACAACAAATTTTCAAAAATTAATTAGTCTAAACAGCGAAAACCCAAAAAAACTGCACCTATAGAGACTCTACGCATAAATGAACAAAATACAGCTTCTAATCGTGTACACGTCATCCTTTAAACCAAACACCATAGCACGGTTCACAGCAACAGCCAAAAATCAACAGAAACGTGCTTAGTCATGGCGTACATTAGGCAACATCTGCATCAAAAGCAGCCCAAAATAACGGTACAGTCGCATTATTCGCGACCAAAGATATCTCGCTAATTTTTACACGATTCACTAAATCCTGCAGCAGCAGCAGCCGAGTAGTTGGTTGCATCAAAAGCGTGAAACAGAAAAGATGTACAAGTCACGAGGAAGCAATTTCCAGCAGTGATTCAGTTGTACGGAACGACACATTCCGTCAGGTGAGTGACGGGTTCCTGTCGCTCGTACCGTTCCCACATCTTTGTATAGACACTCTCCAGTCCCTTGGTGTACGTAGGAATGCTGAAGAGATCACTCGTGGTCCGTAAATGCCAAACCTTTGCACGCATTTTCCTTAGGCTGAAAAAAATTCAGATTACACTTGAATATGATAAATATCTATTTCAGGACATCAAACATTATTCAGAGAAATAAGAATTATAGTAATTTTGGCAAAGCAAGCTTCACTTTATGCATATCTCAGAATATGCAATTGTCTCACTGATAGCTATGACTCATCAATCAAGCAACTCAGCAAACGTCAGTTTGTTGAAGAGAAACTTTCTATTGTTGATGACTCACTATTGGTGATCAGTTCCGAGCTTAATCGCGATCCTTTCGTAGTCCTTTCGATCCTTTGCAACTAACTCCGGACATCCGAGCGTCATCAGCTGTGATGATGCAACACGCGAAGCGAGCGTCTCAGCTGAGCAACAACAACAACAACACATACAAACAAAGGACTTCACTCAACAGATTCCAACCCAGAAACAAGAAACAACAATTCTAATTTCCTCTCGACATTACTCTTCATGGTCTTGCAGATGTAGCTCAGCAGCACACTTAACACTTTGCATGCAAAAGCAATCAGTGGTTTAGTACAACAATTGCAGAATACGGATTCAAATACATCGAATACCGAATCTCACTTGAACACCGTGAAACGAGTCTTCAAAGGTTTTCAATTAATTTACAGGCTCTCAAAGTCAACGTACCAGGCATTGTTACCATCGGTGTTCCTGCCCACAGAACATCCATTCCAGTCGTATGACCATTGCAGATAGGAGTGTCCAAGCACACGTCGGCAAGCTGACCTCTTCTAACGTGCTCCTCCTGTAAAAAAAAACAATTGTCAGATTAACAATCACATACTAACATTTCAAGTCTTTAAAAACCTTCTTTCAAAACGAATTACCAATCAGCAGCAAAAGAGTTGGAAATGCAAATCTTCATCAATGAACAGTGCAGTCAGCCTTCCATTGGAAGACTAGTACAGGGGACTTCCTTTGGAGTCCAACTGAGGGACACTTCAACTTCCTTCGATATACGAACCTTTGGAGCAACGGGAGAGAAAACGATGCGACTGGCAGAGAGTCCTGAACTGATCGCCGTTCGCAGAATATTTGGTTCCCCAACGGCTGGAAAGCGCAGAAGCCAAAGGACGCTGTTTGGAACGGCCTTCAGAATAGTCATCCACATCTCAAGGGTGGGGGGATCGATCTTGTACAGTTGGTTGAAGTTGCAGTAGACGACCGCATCGTCCGGCAGTCCGTACTGCTGACGGGCACTGACGATGATGACGTTCAGCGCCTCTTCACCCGACGCGCACTTGTTGTTCGTCTACAGAATCCAACAGCAGAGCAGAGCGTATAAACATCGATTCCACTTATTATCAGAACTAAAGTTACCGTTGAAAGTTCTTAATTATATTTTGTTTATAAAGTCACAAATCAAAGTCAGTGAATCAAATGTTCACTTTAAAATGACCCCATTCAGTTGTCTCTGAACCAACGTTCCCACTCATATCTTACCAATTAACTCTACGTCAAATATATAGAGCATCCACTCACAATTCTAACCCTTCCTCAGACACCGTCATATCTATATTGTCTCACTAGATTACACTTGCCTGATTAGTTGTCACTCCATTCTGAACGACCACATCACCGAGTGCACAATGCGACTGCCCCGTCTCAATCATCTGTTCTATCGGCTGAAGAGAGGGCAGTTCTATGACGGGGGTAACCACCTCCTCCGTTCCACCGCACATCTTGGGGCCATTCAGAGCAACCCGACGTAATTCCTACACAGAATTACATCGACATCATATAAGCTGATCTAACGCTCACATTATACACATTCTGTGGCATTAACACAGCCACCACAAAACACGATGAAGCTGACACCACCACTTAATGATGATGTCAATGACCAGCTAAGCTCTCCCCCTCTCCCTCCAGATCATAGCAACACTGTCCTCTGCACATCATAATAAACCTCACAAAATAAAAAAAAGGACAATCGATCAAATGAAGTCGCTTACGGATGTTGTGCCAAACGCCGTCAACGACTGAAGGTCGACTCCATTGACAAGAAGAACGTTGTCCCGGTCGGTCTTCGTCTCCTTACTCACCAGAATCGCTTTGTTCTGCATGTGTTGAAACATCTGACAATGATCTCCGATGAAGAACGTCTTTGGCATGTATGCCAGTTTCTCCGAGTACTGTTCGGCCATTTCAATGGGGGAAGTGGTGACATCTGTGATGATATAGTCCATGAACGAAGCTCCACTTGTGCCTGGATAACCCAACCACATGACCTGCAACAACAGCAACATCTGTGAAGCAAAGACAGACAAATCTCCAGAGATAAAGAAAAGCAGTGGCAACACATCACTTCAACACAAACGCCATTCTACTCAAAAACTAAAAGGCACATTGAAAATCAGCAACAGAAATCCAGCCACAAAGACTCCGAACCTGTATAGGTGCCGGTCTTAAAGCAAATATTTCATTTCTTGCACCCTTTGTGTAGCCGTTCATGTTGACAAGAATATGGATTCCATCCTGATGAATGACATCAGCAGCTTTGCCATTGCAAGAAACCTACAAACAGATATCTCCCATTTCACTTTCACAAGTCACTCCCCAAAGACTCTGAAACTAGTTGACAGGATTTTGGTGACTTTTAATGTAACTGAAGCATTTTAAATGACAGACAATGTAAAACAATACTTTTAATGGTAATAAAGGTGACCATTTGTGGCATCACGTGCAAAAACAAGTGAACAAAACTGAAGACATGAATGCCCGTCAAAACAAGTTGTACCAGATATGACAAAAAAGCCGACACAACTGCTTACTTTAGACAAATCAGTAAAATGTTCAGCCTCCGTGGAAACTTTGCCTCTGAATGAAGTGCTGTCGTCTGGACTCAGAGAATAGCAAAATATCTACAAAATATCATAATAATACCATAATCTCTCTTTATGTTACACAAGTTAATAAGCCATTGAATTGAAACCTAGAAATAATCTCAAACAATTACAAGACCAAGATAACACAGCACCCACAGTCCCCACACACAGAGCTCAAGCATAGCTCACAAACAAGAGGTTCTAAATTGATTTCACTGAAAGAAGTAGCATACCTCGACATTCTTTCTGTTGTGGAATCCCGGTATGCTTTGCATCAAATGCGACGTCGGATGATTTCCAAAATCTGAGCTGACATATCCAATGCGCAGCCGTCCTCCATTCAATGTCTTTGGATGCTCATAAGGGCCTTTGTGCAAAATGTTAATCTAAAATATACAATTAAGGTTGTTAACGGTTAACTGGTTAACCGGTCCTAAAAGCAAGGACCGGTCCTTTTAACCTTGACCGGTTAACCGTAATTTCAATTTGAAAACATCACCAGACTGCCGCATCTGACCGGTTAACCGGTCTTTTTTGAACAGTTAACCGGTCCTTTAAAACCAGCGCTTTGAACAACCTTACAAACAATCATCTATTAGTGGATTCTGCACGAAACCATAGAACCTCAGCATTTCTGTAAAAGAAAGCTAAGACATTTAATTTACACTGAAATTGTCGTCACGAGTACAAGAGAGTTTAAGATGAATCAATTCAACAGTGTTACTTCAAAAACGGTGGCATTTGTGCAGTTTCTTACACTGCGGCAATTTCAGAATCTGAGCACAATGAACGTGAATGCAAGCGTCATCAGATGTCCAAGCTCTATTTGACTACAGTCAAAACCCAATGAAAGCTCAATGTCCATGAGTGCTAAAAACTATACAATACAAAGATAATGCTTGCATCACAGGTTGACATTAATGACTAATGGATAATTGAAGCCATGAAAGACAATGCTGGAATTGAACCAATGTTCCTTGGACAATGGGAGTTTTACCTTCTCTAAGCACAGTGCTGCATGTCGTGCTGCAATGCCTTTGCGCTGGGCGTGGCTCAGTGGATAGAGCATGCTGTGATGTGGATGGACCGAAGGCAACCGGTTCTTATCCAACTGATCCTGAACGATTAGCACCAACTTCTTCATCCGCGAATCATAATCCGACCAATCACACACAATCTGCAAAAGATAAAAACACCGAAACAAAAACACTGTCATATGAATATCAAGAACTTTCAACATGGCATCAAGTCTTACATTCATTAAACTTTGTGAGATTTTCAACTGAAGTTATATTAACCTTCAAACAGGAAAATTATATAATAAACAGGGCAGTACCGAATATTTGATCGTATTCAATTCAGTGGCAAATAATGCACAAAATCAATTATTCGTATCCGTCCAAATAATGCCGCCCAAAATACGAAGTGTTCATGGGACGACGTCATTTCCGGATTGTGTTCAGCACGTGTTTGTGAAGCATATATGTTAATTAAATAGTCATTTGAATTTTCAAATTCAAACAGTTGAATTAGATATATCATTTAATATTTACGTTAATTTCAGATTAAGTAAAATTGTTTAGCTTAGACTTGAGACGTTAGAGTGTAGATATGAATAAGCAATGTCAAATTTGGAAATATTTTGTCATTTGTCATGATGAAACCAAAGCCATGTACATTTTGTACACTATTCGCATTCGATTCGGTCGAATATTGCCCCATTTATTCGTATTCAGCCGAATGATGAAAATACCCTATATGGCACAACACTAATAATAAATTAATAACACAAGTGGCATAAGTTTTAACAGCTGATTAAAGAACAAAAGCACTGAAGTTTATTAAGAGCTACACAAATTATTTAAATTTTATTTAAACTTGACTAAATATGCCTCAAAATACCTGCAAACAGTGAGCCAAGTTACAATAGGCATCGGGAAAATCCGGCTTCAGTTTCAGCGCAGTCTTGTAAGAGACAATGGCCTCCTGGACGTTCCCAGAGTCCTTGTGAATGGACGCAAGATTACTGTGGGCGTCTGCAAATGCCGGGTTGATCTGAATGGCCCGGGCATAGCACTGCATTGCCGACTGGACGTCCTGCATCTCCTTCAGCGTATTTCCCATGTTAGAATAGGCGTCGGCAAACGTCGGCGATATGTGGATCGCCTCTTTGTAGTGCATCAGAGCTTCGTGAAGCTTCCCTTGCTGCTGCAGAACGCTCGCCAAGTTCGAGTGAGCAACTGCAAATTCAGGATAGATCTGCAAAGAGAAAATGCCCTCGGTGCCTAACACACAGCAATATGCATAGATCTGATCAAATACACTGCTTAAAACAATCTCAGTGCAACTTAAAACAAGACTGATGTTGTCTACCGGAAGACAGATTGTGGAACTAATGATCCGATGGATAACAGTTGCCCCACGGAAGTTAAACACACGTCAGAGTTGTGCGTTGTCCGAGGGACGTCAGCCCTGCCGAGGTCAGAGTCAATACAGACACCCACCCATAGACTGTGCAACGTACTCTTCTGCTCTGCACTGGTTCTCTCACCAACTGCACCATCATCATCATCATCATCAATACCACGGCTTGCAGAGAGTTGCATAGAAGCTCTCCACACCATATCCCGGCCAATCCTCGACCCTCACAGGTCATTACCATTGACCCGATGGTCATGATCCGGAGTCTGCCATTTTGTCCCACGACCAACATTTCTTCAATGCTTACAACCAGACTACATGACATTCTTTGCTAAATGAATGAAAACTTATGTTTCTCCATTCATAATAATCCAAGTAGAAACGACACCAGATAAACATTCAGAACACCACAGCTAGATAAATGTTCTGTTAAAAAACATAACACCTAAAGTACTGAGGTTTCATCTCTTCAGGTGAGAGCTGTGATGTTCGAGATCTCAAGAGAGTCCATTAAGTGGTCAGATATTAGAGAAAAATCAGTGAATTCTTTGAGGAACAGGTCACACAGCACAGACATTGGAATACACAAAGTGCAAGATAACTACATGCATCACAAGTAGTCTGGTCATAAAATAATACCTCAAGGGCCTTGCAGTACAAGCCGACAGCTTCCTCTGTAAGTCCCTGTTCTCGCTTAATGTTAGCCAAGTTGTTTAATGAATCTGCATGAGTGGGGCAGAGAGCGAGAGCCGTGTTATAGCACTCCTCAGCCTCTTTGACATGACCCCGTTCCTTCAATGCATTGGCCAGGTTGCAGTAGGCGTCAGGAAAGTTGGGCTGCAGTTCAATGGCTCTTCGATACGTATCGATTGCAAGATCAATCAATCTGAATGGAAACAACTTGTTTGACAAACATTACGAGAAAACAAACGGCAAATAGGAACTTTTCAATTGTCAAATAAAAACCACACCATCTCATATTACATCCAAAATTCATGTTCTTTCCCATTGATTATGATTTTCTTCCAACAAGAACAAACCATTCAACCAAAATTGAATTCTGGAATATTCTCTGCATAAAAACTGACCATTAACTTATCAAATAACAAAAACCAATGTTTTCATTGTTTTATAGCCTATGCTGTAATCCTTAAATGACAACAAATTTACTCAACATTTTACCCTTTAGCAACACCACTCCGTCCCTGTACAAAGTAAAATTTTTCTCAAAAGCTCAATATAACTAAATTCCTTTGCCGTGCACTTCACCTATCACAACCCTTTAATAATGTGTAACCTTAAACCCAGCAAGTTAAACATGGCACAGTGGTGTCAAAAATTCACAACAGGATAGTTATGATTTCAGAGGGACAAGCCAAACCAGGATAAGACTTACCCTTGTTCGTAATAGACACAAGCCAAATTTCCATGAACAACTGCATGGTTTGGGTTTAGATTCAGTGCTCTCAAGTATGCTGCAACAGCTCTAAAATTATCAAATTTTAAAAACTCTCTAAAATGCCAACAATTCCTCTTCCAGAATGCTTTGATGTGTTACTAGAGAGCATTTAAAATAAAGAAATAGACTAACATATCTGTAACACACCAAAAACATTATAATTATACTGTTGTCTAAATGATGAGATACAGCTTTGTTAGCTATTGATCAAATATCCCAAAGAGTTATAACAACAGGCAAATGTGTTCAGAGCACACGACCATTCTCCTGTACGTTGCTTCTATTCAAGTAACTTAAATACGATCACGTCCTTCTCCATCTGGCCTTCCTTTCCTTTTGGCGCTGTCCATTATTTTCAGCATCACAGCCTTAATCTTCCTGTCATCTTTGATTCAGTATAAATTTCCAAAGATATTATGATTTCTGATGTTTCAATTTTGGCATCCGGGTTCCTTTGGTTGATTCCTCTATGTAATTCCCAATTGCTGACCATCTCAACCCATTGTATCCATAGTATTTTCCAACAGTGTTCCCTTTCAAAGTCAAAACTGCATTTATCCTTCTCTCCAAGAAGTCTGCAAACGTCCAAGTCGCACATCAACAGAGGCTGCTGCTAAAAGTACAAGTCTCAACAGACTTATTGTTGCCGAAATTTGTAGTACCAGAGTTTCAAAAACAAATTACCAATACACCGACCTAAATCAAACTATATTTGTACAAAATCAATCAACCGATGTGTCAAGAAAAATATCACTGAGGCAAAAATTCTATAGACAAAATACCTTTCAAAAATCCTTGCTTCTTTTAATACGTTCCCTAAGTTGATGTATGCATCAATAAAATTAGGGTCCAATCCAACTGCCTAATAGAAAATCAAAACCATAAACAGTTCCTTTAATTTGCTAAACAGTATGTCCAAGACAAGTCTCCTCACAAAAGACTAGAAAACATGGACACTTGTGAGGCAGTGAAGCAGACTACTTAGTGATAAACACATGCTGCAGTGCAACCAATATACTGCTATCAGTAGAAGCAGACAACCAAGAAAATTACATCAAAAATACAGAGACATCTGATGCAAACCAAAAGGAATCATCTCAATAAGCTCGGCATTTGCAGCCGGGCTTTATTCTGTGCATACAAGAAACAGCATTTGCAAAATGCCTTTAAGATATTGTCGCAAAACTTTATTATGCATTATTAATGGGCAGCAAGACAAAAGAGTGGTAACATCGTTGCACCGTAGAGCCAACAGAAGTGAGTTCGGGACTCACAGAAGCCCAGGGGTTGACTCAGACTTCACTCAATTGCAGTGGTAAAATGAGTAGCAATGGCAACATTGCAAAGGTAACCGTAGGTTAAGCGAAATGACTGACCGCCATCCGCCAAAGAATGGCTTAGCCACCTATGGGCTGATGGGCACAAAAATGGGGGCTGGCCCCCTAGGGGCATTGAGCCTATGGATGAACCTTTTTTTTATCAATGCTATTATGTAGCAGCTGGACATTCCACGTCAAATCAACACAGCCATCAGACATCACATCCCAGGTTTTGACGAAAATTGGCATGATTGTTCAATGTTCAACCCCATGAGTAATGTTGAAAACCATAACATCAGAGTTTTGGGTCAACCCATGTCCAAACTATGGGTCATGAAATTTTGGTTGACACGCACCACCTTGCAACAATAAAACTGTAATATTTCCACTTCTGTGATAGAACTTCTTGCATTTCACATTTGACTTCAAATACTAATTTACTAGAAAGCTATCATTAAATAAAAGAAAACAAATTATTTGTGACACAACACGAGTTGTCCACTTGCCTTCTCAAAATGATGAATAGCCAGCCAGACTTCACCCTGAGCATTGAAGACACACCCTAGATTGCTCCAAGCAACTGCAAATCCTGGCTGAGTTTCAATGGCCTTTAGATAGCAAGCCTTGTATTAACCAGCACATAAACAGTTTGAAGAAACAAAAGAGAATTAGAACAATCTGTGAGAAAGTATTTCTTCCTGCGACCGCGCACTCGCAGCTCAGCGTCATTTATACAAAGTCAAAGCAAACTGTTATCAACAGAGTCAAGTATAAAACTCCAAAATTTCACAAGATTTTCTTCATTGCCAAAATAACAGGATTCTAATTTATAAATGATTTTCAAAACAGCTTCAAAATTTCAGATAAATATCTGTTGACAGCAACTGTTTTGACGCCACTCTCTGCAATTCTGTCGTAGTCTGCTGCACAGGCCACAAGCCACAGCAATATACACCGGACTATTTTATTCCAAATTTACCCTTCAAAAAACCTAAACAATATTTAAATCCAAAAATTTTGTAATATATTTGAAATGCAGTAATTTTTTTATACCAAATTTCTTGAAATTCATGTGGCTCTGTGCAAACAAGCAGAAAAAACAGAGAGCAAGCAATATTCTGAAACGCAGCGCAATTCTTCACAGCGACCGCCAAAAGCGCATCACCTGATTCTACACACAAGTAATAATTAATTCTCCTTTAAAAAGTAGAATTACAGTTTACAGTTTAAATAGCAATGTACTAGTACAAACTTTTACAATTTAATATCATTCCCGGACCCCACATACTTACTAATTCTGCCATCCAATGTGTCACCTTCACACATATATATCTCGTGTTAGGCCACTCGAGCGTTATGGATGACACAGCACATGTGTCACTGTCTAAAAACCACATATCATCATACCAGTTGTAGGCGATACTTAAAAGACATCCACTTTCCCAGTAACACGTCTCACCAACAAAACGTTACACGCAACTTGTCCTAAAACTGATAAAAAGTTGTGAAGTCAGAACTGTTAGCGATGTATTTCAAACTACAATTTCCTGATTTTCCAGATTTCCCACATAGACATTTCCAGTCATACCAAGTATTAGTCACAATACTGCATTTAATAAGATACAACATGGTGAATGACATGCAAAATTTTGTTTGGAAATACGCAAACCCAAAGACCCGAGTAATAAACAACATCAGCAAAACATGGAAAATTACAAAATGGGCGTAGATTAGATCTAAGGAACAAAATTTCAAACAAAATTCAAATCATCTTTAAAAAGCAGACAGCAATGAAGAACTAGAGCTCATAACCTCTGTACAGAGTCTGAAAATACAGCCAAGATCTTAAATTACACTCAAGATTTGTCTTGATTCACCTGCCTGTGTCCACCTGTGGAGGCACTTCTGCTTTGTCTCAGTGAAGAAATGCAGACATAAACTATTTGTCATCAGTCATATATTTACCCTTAATTAAGCATTCATGATACTCCATAGCAATCCTTCAGTCAGCAGAGATTTCAGACTTTTAATTATGAATAAAATTTAAAATGACATATTCCAATCCATGACTTATACACAGCAAACCAAAAAACTCACACAAAACAACTGATACACATACTCACAGTCCAAATATAATCATGGTCACAAAACAAGAAATAGAAAAAATCCAATCAAATGAAAACTCAGCATTCAAACATTTCCTACCTTTGCTTCATCTAGACGTCCCAAGGCCTTTAACAGATTCCCAAGATCACTTCTTACACAGTACAAGTCCTGCGTCCACAGCAAAATCATCAGACACTTATATAACAGCTTCTGTGTCATTCAGTCAATGCAATTCAACACACTGGATTGACTGGAAATAATATCACCTCCTGGATACTGGGATAGTAGGTTTTATAATCTAAAAATACTAAGTACATTTTTAAAAAAATAAAGGTATAATTTTTACTATTGTGGAGTTCAGAAACTAGCAGCATTGTGAGCAGCATTGTTAAATTACAGAAAACTCACCGGATTATACTGCAATGCAGTCACATAAGCCTGAACCGCCTGTTCCAAGTCTCCAGCTGCAACCAAAGCAGCAGCAAGGTTGATGTAGCCATCAATAAAGTCTGGCTTCAGTCGTACAGCGTGCCTGTAATTGCTGAGGGCTTCTGCCAACTGGCCGCGTTCTTTGTATACATTTCCAAGATTTGAATATGCTTCAGCAAGCAGCGGATTCTGCTTAATAGCCAACTGGCTAAAATAAGCTGATCTAAAATGTAAATTAGTCTCATAATATGTTTTGACTAACAAAAGTAAACTAAATACATAAAGATAAAAAATTAAAACACATTGATCTGCTACAACTCGCATGATAAGCAAGAATTAACAAAAACTAAGCGTTCGTACGACACGTCAGTAATGCGACCAGAATCTGCTTCCATCAACTCCGAAAAATTAAAGAGATCCGTCAGTACGTCTCAACTCCGGATGCGATCCAACTTGCATGCACGCTTATCGTAGTCAGAGTTGACTATTGTAATAGGCATTCTTCTCGGTCTTCCAGTTAGTCAGCTGAATCGTCTTCAATCGGCTCTTAATGCCACTGCCAGGCTGATTTAAGGGGTCAGGTGGCATGACCACGTAACCCCGTTGCTCAGAGAGACAAGCTACATTGGCTACCGATTCCCGAGCGGATCGCCTTTAAACGGTGTCAACTGACGTTCCTGTCTTACATGACCCCTCATGTCCTGGATACTTATCTGAGCTGATTCGGAAACCATTAGCATCGGATCGGTGCCCTCAACTCCGTTCAAGTAGTCGTTCGGTACTGTACATCCCTCTGCCGTTGAAGACTGTAAAATTCGGAGAGCGTTCTGTCACTTGTGGCAACCCTCTTCTTTGGAATTCGTTGCCAGACACAGTGACGTCCGTCACCTCCTTCGAACGGTTATCAGTTGCACTGAAAACACATCTATTTAACATTTCCCTTCCATTTATGTAAAGTGCTCTTGTTTTTGGCTCCAAGTTATGTTACTGCGCTATACAAATCATCGAGACAATATATTTATGTCTATTGATCATCAGTGCAGTATGTTCCCACTGCCAAACTTTGGCTCATATTACAGTGAACAAATGATCTGTCATAAACATTCAATTTCAATAATGATCAACTCACTTTTCCAGCTTTCGACACTGAAAATGAATTGAACTTAATAACAGGAGAACACCAGTGTTGCCTGGTTCGTGTCGCCACAGTTGGATGCAGTGCTGCTCAGCACGCTCATAGTCACCGTTCTGATATTCTCGATGTGCAAGTTCAGCAAGAGCTGTCAATGATACAAATCTCATGAATCAATACAAAAACAATATAAACATTCAACACAAGAACTCTACACACCTCATCACTCACTTGTAATCCAATCTGATCAAATTCTTTCAGCCACAAAACACATGTCAATCATTTCTCTTGTTGAAAAACATTTCTATCTATTTTAAAGTCATTTCCCAAAACAATCAAAGAGCAAAAATTAACAAAACAAATATTATTCCTTCAGAAAATCCTGGCTAGCCAATGCTTACGGCAATATATAAATAGTTCAGTAGGCCTCTACAATACAATTATAGGTAGGGCTGGAGACGAGCAGCGTAAGGTATCAATATGCGAATATGTATGGGTTAGTGTTTCAGTAGGGTTTAGGTTAGTGTTAGAGTTCATCCTAACCATAACTCTGTCCATAACCCTGACCCTAACCCTTTCTTTCAGTGTTTACAGACTACTTTCGGTTACGCCGCTCATCTCCAGCCCTACCCAATTATAATCTCAGCATAATTTCTGGCCTCATAAAGATGGCTGTCATAGCTGGGGCGGAATAGCTGGGGTGGCTACCAACTGCAACCATTTTATTATGGACCCAGATTGTAATTCGTATGTTGGCGTTGTTGAGCGTTACGGTAATTTTTCCATGGTACATCCAGTCTTAAGCATTACTCTGGGTAGGGCTGGAGACGAGCGGCGTAACCGAAAGTAGTCCATAAACACTGAAAGAAAGGGTTAGGGTTAGGATTAGGTCAGGGTTATGGTCAGGGTTATGGTGAACTCTAACTCTAACTCTAACCCTAAACCCTACCGAAACACTAACCCTAACCCATAAATATTCGCGTAGTGATACCTTACGCCGCTCATCTCCAGCCCTACCACTCTGACCTTAGCCTAGTCCAGGAACCATAACATCCAAGTCCAAATCCAAGATATACGGCCGTTCATCCGGAGAAAGTCTGTGGTAGATATATAATCAAGGACAAAAGGATGGGTGGGGGGCTTGCGTCCGAGTCTTCACAGAGCGCGGACAGAATGAAGCAACGAGTTCCTTCCCCTCAAATGAATACACTCTCCGAATCGATTGGATCTCAAGACCCTCAACAAAGGAGAGAGAGAGAGAGAGAGAGAGAGAGAGAGAGAGAGAGAGAGAGAGAGACAAGACAAGAAAGACAAGACTCCGCTTAAAGGACACAGAGGCCGATTCCGACCTACTTCGACAGACAGCTTAAGCAGAAGAAGCACTGACCAGCGCTGTCGACGATGATGTGCGTCATGCCGACGTTCAGCTTATACAACGCCGTCTTCGAGGGTCTAAACGATCGACACCAGCGACGACGACCAACAACAACAACAACGATCTCTTCAACAACAACGACGATCGACGGAAACAAATGAAGATCTCCGATCGAAGAGACAAAATGTCGACGACGACGCAGCACCAGTCCTCGGACTCCTCTTGCACCAGCGCCAAATGAAATAGTTCTCCACTATCATACAAACGGAGGCGTATACTAAGTTTGCTCCAGAACAAACGACACAAGACTAATAGAATCTCAACGGCATTCATCATTTAGTCTACATGGAATCAATAGAACAGACGTTGGTGCATTAGATATGCGTCATCATTATTATGAGAAAAGGCGCATTGATACCAACGCAAGTTTGACCATAGATTTATTATTATCACTAGATGCCGTCTATCTATGGCAAAGTCAGACCAAAGCATGGAGGTGACCAAAGTTAAGCTTTTGTTTACATTATCAATAGGTCAAATTCACTGCCAGCCGAGCACTGATGTCTCCGTGGTCGGTCAAGACTGACCGCATTAGGCTTAATTGTTTCGCTTTGTCGAGTGACACCGCTTGAATGTCAAGAAACGGAAGCAATAGCTTTTCACATGTGACTGAAATCTATAGATAGATAATATTATTTTAAAATGTTGTTTATGTAAATCTTAATATTTGAGCCATGATTTGAGCATAAATTGAGTAAAATGTAGTAAAAATGTTGTCGAGGAAAAATCGTAGAGTCAATTTTTAAGTCCTCTCCGGTCAGCGTCCGAGGCCACCACCCCACCCGCGCCCCTCTCTGCACGCTACTGAATCTGATACATCAACATGGTTCCGTAACAAAATTTGCCCAGGATGATGGATCTTATTGGCCTCCACTGGTAATTTTATTGAATAACGATTAAATCTACTGTACAGCATCTCGTGACCGGAAGGTCAGCATTACAACCTCGACTTTGATTTTATAATTCTCGTTTCTATGAATTGATTGATTATTTCAATTGGCCTAATGATAATCGATTATTTAACGGTAATCTTTACAGCTCGATTCACCACGGACAATGATTAATTGATATCGACCGTGCAAAACTATAACGATTTCTAGTTGTAATTTGTAAAAGAGCCAGTGACAACAGCAGATATTTAATAAATATATTTATCTCGGTGATTCGAAAGGAAGACTCGGGAACTATAAATTATATATAATTTATTTTAACTATTTTTGGATAATGTGAGATTTAAGCGACGTTTTACATTTTAATTGCCTTCTTATATTTTGCATGTGCGGATTTTTAAGAGATTTCTGCGTTTGTCTCTTGCACGTGCTTGAAATGATCGCGAAAACATCTTCTGTAATCATGAGCGATCGTGACTCCAGTCATAACAGGAAGTAATCTGAAAGTAGTCCGTAAATACTGTAGGAAGTTCCAAAAACAGCTCCATAGAGACCTCGATAGATACCTTAGGATTTATGGTACTGTATGATGATGATGATGATGACTCCTTGAGTTGGGCGCTATATACACGTGCCTAATTGTCTCAGTTACATGTGAGTTTCCAGCTACTGTATGGTGATGACTCCAGCAGTTGGGCGCTATCATAAGCTGTTCACTATATATTTAATTTATCTTCATGTGCAGGGTTTAATCTAGGCCGTTTCCCTGGGGCAAAATTTCCCTTTTCTCCTGGTCATTTCAAATTTTCACCGGAAATTTTGGCATACTACATCAATTAACAGTAGCCACTTGCTGACTTCCTCCGGCCTTGTCAGTTCCCCCCCAGAGTCCAGAGTCTAGATTAAACACTGCTGATGTGTGGTGATGACTCCAATAGTTTGGCTATATACTAGCATCTAATATACTTCCTGTTATTTGACTGGAATAATGACCGCTCACGATTACCACATCTTCATATTTACCTGCATATCAGTTTAGTCTTTAAACAGTTTTTTCATAAAAATGATAAACAGCAATGAAAGACCTTTAGCATTTCATGCATATTCACATATCATGGAGAAAATCTGCTCTGATGTAACAATAATTTATGGTTAATATATTAACTTTATATAGCACAACAGGGTTATATCAGGGTTTAGTGAACTTTTAGATTTGCGTCTAGTCTCGTATTTCCATTGCTTTGTTACGCCAGTGATGTACCAAAAGATGTTGTTGCACACAGAGGCATGCATAAAACACTGAGGCCAGCTATACTGTTTGACCAATATGCAGCTAAAAACTGACAGGACCATACTCCATGGTTGTGATTTCTCATAGATCTGTAGAGGACAAGTTTGGACTATTTAATTTATGGAATTGTCTTTTTGGATGATCAAATCTGCAAAATATTAATTAGAATTGTTTAGCAAAACTGTCCATTGTCGCGTGTTTACTATGCTCACTGTGGCCTTAACTAAGAGTAGACTGACGTGAAAAATTTCTGAGTTCTTATAATAGGTGTAACCTAGTGTTATCTCTGCTTCATGATCAAATGAACCAGTTAGAAGCATAGCTTTTGCCTTGGTGTTGAATTTGACATTTCCAAATATGCGTTCAGCACCGATAATATAATCGGCACAACTTCCGCACAAGCCTTTCAGTTATAGTTACATAATGTATTGATGAATGCAATTCAGTACTTTTACTAAATTACAGATGGGTAATAAGAAGAAGGAGAATAATACAAGACTGACACACAATGGCAAAAAGGAACTGCTTGGTGGCAAAAAGACGCTAAATGATCCTTTGGTGATGAGTGACTATGTTCACAATGAAGCAGGGTGAAAATTATAAAAATTCTGTTGTTTAGAAGTTGAATTGTTTATTTAATGAATGCTATTAATTATTCATTATTATTTTAAGTAATAAAATATTAAAAGTTATTGTGGATAGTATTATCAGTACATCTTGAAGATGACAGAATGATTTAACTCAAAGAAATGCACACATGATATAGTAAATGTGCTTAAAGTATTTGCTTGAAGTGTTTCACTGGTAAAGTCAGATGGGTTTATGACATTGAGTAGAAAATGCCATGAAATAGAAATTTCTGTTTATTGTTGATGCTTATGAGACGGTCACAGACTTCATGGAACTGAAAGAGCATCTGTGCTGTCCAAGGTCAAGGTTATTCAGAAATGGGTTTTGTGAGCATCAGTTCAGCATTGCAACATGTCTAGAATTAAACTGCTGGTCTTTGTTTTGCTGAATCCATGTTTGTTTTAGAGATTTTTCTTTAGTTTTAGGTTGTTTATATTTACTGGCCATTTATTGTAATGTAATGTAAAATGGATGCATATATGTGAGTCACGGCTGGTAAAGGGGTTAATCAAATTTGGTATTTATGACTTAGTTTTTTGGAGCTTGAAGAAGAAGAAACAGTGGAGAACATCACACAACATGACATTGCAGATGCAGTCGATATAACTAGCTCCCAAAAGGTGAACTGGTGTAAAAACACCATGCTCAGTAGAATTCCTTTTGCTGTGTATGTTTTTCATTAGGATACGATTCTTCTCAGCGGTCTAATTATTGTTAATAAGTGGAAGAGCAGGTAAATGTTGATTGAATTTCTGCTCATTTAAATTTATGGGAAAATTATTCATTTACAACACTTTAGTGCATGATTTTTGATTTGATCTATTTTGTGATTTGAATTTTGTTTTGATTTTATAATTATATTTAGTTTTGGTGATTTTTGAAATTGTTAATAAATGAAATTGCTTAAATATTTTCATTAATTTATTTAAACTTATTCATTTAGGGTTAATTTTATCCAACTGTATGTGATAATTTGTATTTTTAACATTTTTGTTCATAGTTCTTTGAGCTTAAGTTGGACAAACTTGGACCATACAGATGTGACTACACTCGCAATGGAAGGTGACAGGTTTACTATCTCTCTGGTTTAACATAGATGCCATTTCTTTTTATCAGAGACATCTTGATTTTGCTTCTGATCATTGTAGAAAGGGTGAAAGAGACATTGTGGATATGTGAAATTTGGCTGCAGTTGGATTGTATTTGTGTAAAGTGATTAGATTTGTTATTTTGTTAAATATTACATTTTAGGTTTCTTGCTATCGCTGGTCAACGTTGTCAGGTTGCTGCCATGGATTGGCAGACAAAGAAATTGATGTGTGAGATAAATGTTATGGAAACAATTCAAGATGTCAAGTATGAAAAATCATTTAATTTCTAAGTTGTCTCATAGTTTCAGTATTGTTTATAAATGGGTTATCTGCCTTCTGTTTTCCAAAATTTCAATTTGCCATTCAATTGTACAGCGCTATATACAGCGCTGTATAAGTTGTCCTGGAATATAAATAATAATAATCATCAGTTGGACTGTATCACAGTTTATGCTGATAATTCATAAGCAATAGAAAAACTCGTGTTCATCAGTTTCTGTTGTGTTAACAGGTGGCTGCATCAGGAGACATGGTTTGCTGTTGCTCAGCGTCAATGGACGTACATCTATGACAACCAGGGCATTGAGCTGCACTGCCTCAAGGCGTTTGATGGTGTTCTAAGACTTGAGTTCTTGCCTTTTCATTTCCTCCTCGTTGCCTCTGTGAGTCATTTGACCATTTAATTTGTTGCATTGCAAGCATTTTAGAATTAACAGTAATGAGGTTGGTGATGAAGGAAATTCTGATCATTGCACAGTTCAGAAATATTTTTCTCATCAGAACAAAACGAGTTCTTTTTGTTTAAATATTTCTGTACATCTCTTTAACATAATAAGACAATGTAGGTATTTTATTCTGTTGACTTTAAGTGAATATTTACACAGAGGATCAGTTTCAAGCGTCCTGTTACTCATTGTTATAATGGGTGTCATCAGCAGAGATATATTCAGGAGTCTCTTGGAAACTTTATGTTTAGACGATGCTGTGTTACTGAAGGAATTGATAGCAGAGGCAATGGTTGTTTGGAAAGTAAGTACAAGTGGAACTAGAGATGATGTTCATTGGTAGAAAAAAACATGAAAATAAATGGGAAAGTGGAACATCTTTGTAAGCTCTGCAGATGAAGATATTGTCATTGACTGCATTTTGTGTGCAGTGTTTTGTAAATGGATGTGGTGCTGCTGTGTGTGTGTAGTGATGGAAAGGGAAGTTTTGTTGGAGATATTGTCATTCTGTCAAAGCTGCGTCTACACCTGAACACTGGAGTGTTGAAGAAGAGACCAGGATAGCGATTAGGTGTAGTGTTGGAAGTAATGCATTTCTCTTACCTTGAAGATATTTTGCATTGTGAGTTTGGTCCTCTGCTTGTGATGTTGCAGAATGCAAAAAGCTACATTGCATATCTTGATGTCTCAACTGGTCAGAAGATCGCTGGATTTGCAACAGGCCTTGGTCGTCTTGATGTGATGTGTCAAAATCCAAGCAACGCCATCATACATCTTGGTCATTCAGGAGGTGAGTTCACTAGTTCTCTTTCTCTGAAACAAGGATTCTCTCTCTCTCTCTCTCTCTCTCTTCTTCCCTCCCTCTTTTTCTCTTTCTTCAAGTTCCTTTGCTGCCAATTCATTTTCCTTGTCTTTCCCATTGTTTGTCAGTCTTATTTGCTGGCAGTGGAACTTGAGTTCTGTGATTTTTAGGAACAGTAACCCTTTGGTCTCCAAACATCAATAGACCTCTTGTAAAGATGCTCTGTCATGGATCGGGAACTCGCTCAGTTGCTGTTGATATGTCTGGCCGGTTAGTTTTTACTGGGCATAATTAATTTATAATCACTTTAATTGTTTTAATTTCTAATATTACGATTAACCTATTAGTTTCTTCAGTCTATAACTTATGTTTTGTTTCAATGTGCTATTTATTGTGCTGTTCAGTCTGTTTTGGTTTTATCATTTAGATACATGGCAACTTCTGGTTTTGACCGTAAGTTAAAAATTTGGGACTTGCGCACCTATAAGATGCTGCACAGCTACGGACTGTCCGTGGGAGCCGGACAGCTGTCCTTTAGTCAACGAGGTCTCCTGGCTGCTGGCCTTACCAATGTCGTCGAGGTAAAGTCTTTACTCAGTTATGAATAAGCAGAGATTTTTAAAATTCTGCAGTTACAGATAAAATTGAATTTATGAAATTGAAACTCAGAACTATGCAGTTATAATTGATTTTTGTGATGAACTAGACTGAAAATGAGTTGAAAAAAAGATTATATTTCAGACATTTAAACCATATTTGATGTAATGTAATGCTTTTGTATTCAGTTCTCAGTCTTTATATTATATTTCTCTGCTGGTTTGTATCTTTTGTCTGCTTTCCTCTCCCTCTCTTTTATTCCCCTGTTTGTAGAGAGTTTTATGTACTTCTGTAGAATTAAATGTCTGCAAGGGCAAGTATATTGGAGCAATCAGATATTGTATCCATCTAGTGATGATGTAACTGCTTAAGGGAGTAGCCACTGTAGACAGTGCTGTTCTAATGAGGCTTTTTCTGGGTGCCCTGCAAAGTTGACTGCATCGACGATCATGGACCTCCATTTCCCTCTGTCATCTGTTGTGCGAATGATGTCAATTGTTTCCGTTGTTTCCACCCTGTAGATAGCACAAACTGTTCAGATATTTTCTCCTTTGTTTTCCTGTAATGAAGCTACATTGTAAAAATGATGGAAACTGTATTTGTATTAACCTTAGGTTTTCAAAGATATCACAACTGCATCAGTTATGCCTTATCTCTGCCACAAGTTAAAGAAATCTGGTATACAAAGTGTTAAGTTCTGTCCATATGAAGATGTTCTTGGCATTGGACACACCGAGGGTTTTACAAGCATTCTTGTACCAGGTGCAGTATGCTCAGGATAGGATAGAAATCCAGGATTTCTTGGTGGGGAAAGGAATGAATTCATAGGAAGTTGGTGTGGGGATGAAAAGAGAGGGGGAAATGAATAAACTCTGCCTTAAAAGGCTGACAAGCAAAAATGGCATTTTGTCCTGAATTTTGATAGACTTTTACTGAAAAATAGGTTGACAAGCAAAAAAAGGGTAACCGTGAGTGGTCGTGACTCCAGTCAAATAACATGAAGTATATTAGATGTAGATGCTAGTATATAGCCAAACTATTGGAGTCATCACCACACATCAGCAGTGTTTAATCTGGACTCTGGGGGAGGGGAACTGACAAGGCCAGGGGAAGTCAGCAACGGGGCTGCTGTTAATTGAAGTATGCCAAAATTTCTGGGGGGAATTTGAAATTACCGGGGGGAAAGGGCCTAGACTAAACCCTGCACATGAGGATAAATTAAATATATAGTGAATAGCTTATGATAGCGCCCAACTGCTGGAGTCATCACCATACAGTAGCTGGAAGCTCACATGTAACTGAGACAATTAGGCACGTGTATATAGCGCCCAACTCAAGGAGTCATCATCATCATACAGTACCATAAATCCTAAGGTATCTATTGAGATCTCTATGGAGCTGTTTTTGGAACTTCCTCCCGTATTTACGGGCTACTTTCAGATTACTTCCTGTTATGACTGGAGTCATGACCGCTTATGATTACCAATAAAAACATCATTCGCAGTTTTCCCCGTCAATTTACTTGACTTAAAAAAAAGTTTTACAAGCAAAAAATGTCTGGTGGGGGATGCAGCCACACTCATCCACCACTGATTATGCTTTTCCATTGTACAGATGAAAATGTTAGTGATTGCTTGAACATTTAGTTTTCACATCTTTAAGCCTGAAAATGAAGTTGTTTTGTTAGCATTTGTAGACTAATGAACATTATTTGACCCAAATGCTGTGCAAATTTCACGTGTACACTTGGACTCTGATGGTTAATTATAAAACATCTAACTGGGTTGCCGCTTGACTTTGTGACATTAAGAGTATTTATTTCCATGTTAATTGATTATGTTTTAATTCTCTTAGGAGCTGGAGAGCCAGATTTTGATGCTCTGGAGGTTAACCCATTGCAGAGCAAAGAGCAACGTAGACAAGCCGAAGTGAAAATGCTGCTTGAAAAGGTGCTTCTGAGTAGCAGCAGCTGAAGTTTGGCATTCATGTCTTCCTAAGTTCCAGTCTAAAGTCTGTATATTGTCCATCTTTGTTGTTCAAAACTGCTATAGTCTTTTTCTGCTATAGTCTTTTTAGTACTGCTTATTATTTCTGGTGATAATTAGACCTGATTGTTTTTGCAGATTCAGTCCGATATGATATCGATTGACTGCCAGGCTGTTGGAATGGTTGATGTTAAAACACTCAGAGAAAAACTTGATGAAAAAACACAGCTTCAGGTTAAGAAAATTTTGAATTTGTTTCCTTAATATTCATTTCTGTGATTAATTGCAGAATATTTAGAATTTGGTTACTTTTCAATTTTTTAGATATAAACTCTCAATAATGATATTGTGTAGTAACAAAAAAGTTTCTTTGCAGTTCATGAAGCCAAAGAAAGTGTTTTTCGAACCAAGGAATCGAATGAAGGGAAAAAACAAAGCTGGGAAACGTCAACAGAGGAAGCAGGGAGTGAAGGAAGAGAGGAAAAAGGAGATGATCAAGCAGATAATGGCTCTGAAAGAGAAGACTCCAGCGGCCAAATCATCGGACAATGAAGCCGATCACATGTTTAAACTGTTTAAAAGGAAGTGACCTAAATAGCAATCCATTGCACAGGTCCCATCCTAGAAGCATTGTCAAACTATTTTATACATACAGTATACTTTTTGAATGTGTGGAGTTGGATTTATATACAGCAATGGGGAGACACGGGAGGACTGCCCCTCCTATTCGGGACCAGTCTTGAGATTCATCCAAAAACAGTGAATATTGGGCTCGTCGAGATATTGGCCGAAAAACATGGAAGTGCCCCTCAGGTCTTTGTCCTCCAGCTGTGTCCAGCTATTGACTTCTCCATGACATCTCTCCAAAGTTCTCTGTCCTTTGCTATTATTATTATATGTGTATATATATTATATATATATATATTTATATTAGGGCTGCGGTTTTTAACGATTAATCGTTAAATTTTCTTTAATTAATTTTTTGATTAAATTTTAATATTTTTGTAACATATTACGGTATTTACTTGAATACCTACTTAGCACACTAGGCTATATTTCTATTTTGTTCAGACAACAATGGCGAGTAATGAAAGCAATGCTGCAGTTAAGCATTTAGGCCCTACGGGAAGAGCTGAGCAAGCACTTTTTTTAAAGCTAACTGCAGACGGCAAAGTAGACAATACAAGGAGATGAGCAAAAAGCTATATGTAATTATTTTAATAGAAATTAACCGAATAAAAAAATTTCTGATTAATCAAGCAAGAAAATTTTAATCGTTACCAGCCCTAATTTATATATATAAATATATGTAATACACACACACACATATATATAATTTGGACGAAAAAGAGAAATGAGTCGAGTGATGGTCAGTGGCATAGCCAGGGTTTTGAAATAGAGGGCACAGCATCGACCATTTTCTCCAACAAAGAAAAAAATGTCAAGTAATTCTTTGCACATTCACATATTGTCTTCGGTTATACTAGCTAAGCAACCAACCCACCCACCCACGAAAAAATATATCAAAGTCAAGCTAGGTCATTGTGCCATTGAGTGTAGTGAAGCCTTTGCACTAGAAATTTTGACATAATTTGCCTCAGATTTGCTGCTTTTTCTAATAAAACATTTTTGCACATTCTCTTGGCATGGATGGCAAAGACTAGATAAAAATTAGCAATAAATCAAAAGATATAATTTCAAATTTCAATATTTTGTTCATATTTATTTTAGACAAGAAGAAAACCTCCCAATAAGGACAATCATATCAGTGAAAATTAAAGTACAGTTGGGCTCGAATCTGTCGATTTTTGTAATATTAAAATTTCGACTGCACGATTCTCACCAGTCTATGGCCGTAGGCTCAAAAGAACCTGAAATATTTGTTTCTTGGTTATGCCACTGGGCAAAATCCTGGCAAAATACTTGCACCAACTCAATTCATTCAGAACTAAAACAACAGCTAACAAGTGCAAACCATTGCACAATCAAATCCACTACAAAATTTGTAAGACAAATTACAATAAACCTGGAAATGAAAAAAAATTGACATTCATTACTAGCTTTACCTTGTTTACACCAAATTAACAAAACACTACAATCCAACGTACTATTTAAATAATAGTATAACATTTCTTTTCAATAAAACTGCAATATTGTGATGTCTGAATAGAAATTATGAATCTAATATCTTAATGTCATCTGAACATATGATATTAACTTTTTAAAATAAAAAATTATTTAGAATATTTGCATACCTTAAATCAAGCCTGAGCATAATCAGTCAAAATATCATGATAACATATAAGAACAGTATAATATTTAAAATGAACAATCAATGCAAAACTCAATTTAACCCCTTTACCGTGTATCCCGAGTATATTCGTCCATTTTACATTGAGTTACAGTTTAATACACGGTAAAGGGGTTAAAAGATGACAGAGAATTTCAGAAATATTACCATCAGTAAACTTCTAAAGCGCTATTTTAGAAATGCACTTGGCATCAGTCAATGGTCACTCCAGATTTGAATCATAATCCTCCATTTTCAGATCCAATG
Source organism: Metaphire vulgaris (assembly GCA_018105865.1). Classification (NCBI taxonomy): domain Eukaryota; kingdom Metazoa; phylum Annelida; class Clitellata; order Crassiclitellata; family Megascolecidae; genus Metaphire; species Metaphire vulgaris. The sequence goes on from CM030848.1 coordinate 72,847, forward strand.
AGTCGGTCCAATTTTCCAGTCACGATTATGGAGGATAGGCAATAGACAAAGTCAAGTTGGCTTATGCGTTTGTTCTTTGTTAAGCTATAAATTTGAGTGTCAGTTATTCAAATGGTAGTTTAACGTTTAAGAGCTTTTTATTCAGCCTTTATAAAGAAACCCTGAAATATCAAATATAAAGCAAAGTTTTGAAATTTGTAGTTCTGAAAACCCAAGTGAATTCCAGGACCGCCAAGAGAAAGTCCGGTCACCGGTACATGGAAGGTGTGTTAGCTCTTAGACTATACAAGTTAAACTCGTTTCTCTTGGCAGTCCTGACCCGTGTATAATGTATAAATGTTTATTATTTACTGTATATCTAACTGTATATATAACAATCAATACAAAAAGACTAAAGTTATGGTAATAAGTAAAAAAGAAGGAATGAGAGTAGACATAAAGGTTTACGGACAGATCATAGAGCAAGTGAAGGAATTTAGCTATCTAGGAAGTCTGATAACAACTGATGCCAGATGCAATAAAGAGATAAGAAGACGTATAGCAATAGCAAAGTTAGCTTTTTACAAGAGAAAGGAGCTGATGCAAAGTAAACTAAAACTAAACCTAAAAAAGAGATTGGTAAAAACATTGATTTGGAGTGTGGCATTGTATGGGGCGGAGACGTGGACAATGAGAAAGGAAGATATAAAACGATTAGAGGCTTTTGAAATGTGGATTTGGAGGAAAATGCTAAAAGTAAAATACACAGAGCATAAAACAAACGAGGAAGTCATGAAGGAGATAGAGGAAGAAAGAAGCCTGATAGATACAATCCGGAAAAGGCAGAGAAATTGGATGGGACATGTCCTCCGGCATGACTCTCTACTAAGAACAATAATCGAAGGAAAAATGGAGGGAAAGAGAGTGAGAGGTAGACTGAGAAAGATGATGTTGGAGTGGATGATGAATAAAGGATATCAGGAACTCAAAGAAGAAGCAAGCAATCGATCGGAGTGGAGAAACTGGATACCTGGACCTGTCGAGAGACAGAAACACTGATGATGATGATCTAACAATCAGCAGGATATTTGGATCAATGTTTTTCTTCACAAGATTCGCTTTAGTTAGTTTCACTAGTTTTCCATTGAATGCCAAATTGAAAAAGCCTTTGTTGCCCCTTTTTATTAATCTCATCATGTTTCTGTTTTTCCTAGCATTTTTGAAATCAAGATTTTTGGGATGACATCATGACATGCCAAAAGCCTTAATAAACTGAGGTGCTTCAACTGAAATATAAAATATATTTTCATAAAGGAAATGAAAGTAAACTTGCAAACTGAAATAAATAATGAAATTAAAATTCAATCCCTTGCATAAATCAAAATCCTCTTCACATGGACCCCTTTTGGCTCCATGGGCCCTGGAACAATGTACTGGCTGCACCTCCTCTCCTCAGGCCTGGTGAATGCTAATGAGGAACATCTTCAAATAACTTTCAAAGGTAAAACAGGTTTCAGGAAAAGTGAAAAATTTAGCATTATCATTTATCATTTGTGTCCATCAGAACTTCATAATCAATTAGGCAACTTTCTTATTTTCTAAAAGATGACAGGTACAAAATTTATGAAAACAAATATGAGAATAAAATAACATAAAACGTCTTAGAGATATCTTTCTTAAAACACATTTAAGGCAAGATTGATCGAAAAATGAAAGCAAACATTGTTGCACCACTATTTACAGCAAAGCAACTGATGTCGGGAAATATGTGCCACGAAACCTCCACCTGCAGCTCCAGTCATTTAGGTAGTGTGATATAAATACAAAGCAACAAAGACGAGAACAAAGCTCGCACAAAAGAAGACGTTGAGATGAAGATAAAATATCAGAACTGACAAGAAAGTAGTTACAAGCATTGCACAGGAAATGAGAAACAGACGAGTAATGTTGCTGGCGTGTTTCATAACAGCAGACATTATCAATCCAATAACAGCCTAAAACAAAACGAAGACACAACCTCACCTGAAAATAAAGCTAATAAAAATAACAATACAAAATGTTGTACATACCCACACATTTCATTATAAAGAAATAAAATGTCAGTCCCATTTGGCACCTCTTACATAGCAGCATAATGCAATGTCAAGTCGTTACTTAATGAATTCGGCTGCAGTTGAATTTTTCTAGTTAACAGGAAAATCAGAAAATGAGAGATACAGAATTTGGAAGGAATGAAAATGTAAAGAAATGAAATCCTGAGTCACCTGTGAGAAAACTAGAAGCCAAGTGTAAATGTTGTAGCCCTTGAACAGATTCCAGCTTTCATCTTACAATCAACAAAAGTCATCTCATGTAAATGCAGATCCAATTTCCTCAAAAATCTTTTATTGATCAAAGAAATGACTACCAGTGTAAAAGAACAAGTACTTCAACTCAACTGAGGCCAATGACACGAATACAACAGCACTAAATAAGTCATGAAGACACTCGAACCTTCAAAACAACAACACACAGTTACTAACCTCCTCGAACGGTTCCAAGAATCCAAATACCTCCATTAAGAATGATTCCAAAAATGTATAACAATCCATTCTGCATATGTATGGATGTCTGAAAGGAAGACATTTCAATGCCATTTCATTGCAGAAAGCACAAAACCTCAAAATATTCCAAACTTCTCTTGGCCTACATCAACACCAGAACTTTCAACGTTCAAGCTGAGAGCAGGAAGGTCAGTTATTTCAAAGTATTTATTCAAAAGACTGCTCAAATTTAAAATACATAACTTACTTTAATTATATGCAAGCTATAAAATGAACTTTCATATTTTCCAGCATTGAATGTCGCCTTAATATCCAAAGTTATCCCCAAAAAAAAATCTCAAACATCTTAAAAGCAATATTTCAGGTCAATATTTTAAAAAGAAATGCACTTTCAAGAGATATACTGTAGAGCAATGTTACAACCTCATATTTTCCTTTCAGAATATATTCCGTGTAAACACCAGCCATTCCGGATATAGTGCTATAAACAGAAATCATTCCAAGACCAAGCCATGTTATGTGGATGACTCCAGCTGATGATTCTCCTGGCTTAGCCATCAAACCGCCATAACTAGAAAGATAATCAATAATCAAACTTACAAGCCTCAAGAATAATCTTCAAAATATTTTGTTCTGCCTGACTAACTGACTACAATAATCTACTAACTAACTGCTCCTACAAATTAGACTCAGAATCAGACATATGAACAAACTAGAATTTATTGATGATAACTTTTCATACCTGTTACATCCTCCAGCCAAAGCTAACAACATCAATGCTATCCACTGTATCCCAGTTACAGGTCTACAGAAATAAGGCATTCCTCATTACACAGCACCAAAATTAGAATTAAAAAAACTGTATCCAAGAAAGAAAGTGGTTAGCAAAATTTTGCAAGAAATTACCAATGCAGGTTCAAAATAAACAGTCCTGCATGCTTTAATCAACAAGTGAAATAATTAACAAAAAAGAAGATTATATTAAGATAATCTGCACATGCTGGGAACAACATGACACTGACTTCTAAAACTTTAAACACAAATGCATCTACATGTTCAGAAAGACTTTCTAATCAAAAGCAACAAACCGTTTGATAATGACCCGATAGAGAACAGCAGTTGATAGAATCTTTAAATTACTCAACACCTATTCAAAAACAAACCTTTCATCAACAAGGCTAACCCTAACCCTAACAAGGCTTTCGAAGAACTCAACAAATAATGCAACTACCGTATTACCTCGGGTATAAGATGCACCTGTGTATAATACGCACCTCTAGTTTCTAGAGTTATCCTAATGTAAAAATGTTAATACCTATATATAATACGCACCTAAAATTTCACCAGGGAATCTCTATTCAGTAACCTGCTTAGAATTGGAAGTGTAGACAAAGTTTCCCCCACCGGCAGTTGTCCTACGTCAATTGTTTAACTATCTTTGTCAAAATCTCTATTGTATTACCTAGACAGTCATAATTTTCTTTCAAATTCTGTTTGGAAATTGAAGTATATAGGCCTACAAAGTTTCCCTCCACTGTTGACCACTTAGGTAAAAACCTCTGTAACATGCATGTTATATGCATGAATATACAGTAAATTTAAAATTATGTATGTTCATGTACATAAAAATTGTATGTACATAAAATTGATTCATATGTATAATAGCCTATGTATAATATGCACCCACACTTTACATCAATTTGTTGAGAGGAAAAAGTGCATCTTATATGCGAGATAATACGGTGCCAGTTTCTTTATTTAAAGGCCATTAAGTCAAGCATTCAAAGAGGCCATCAAGTCCATATTAAGAAGTCATTACAGCTCTACATACAGCCTGACACTCCTGTATGACCATCCATTTGTGCAGTACAATAGAAATATCTTTACTGTACATAAAAAGAGAAAATTCATTATTTAACAGTATCAGGATTTGGTCTTTTCCATTCACCTCCACTGTTCAACACCAAATCATTTATATCAATTTCTACAGAGTTAATCACCTGCAGAATATATAAGAGAAAATTACATTTTCACTCTAAAAGCACACAAGAAGATGCAAACTTATGCTCCATAAGGTAATAAACAAGTTAGCACCATCCAGGCATTTATTTATCCTGTTGACAAGAGACCTGCAAACTTTTCCCACAACTGGTCAAATATTTTGACAATATCTTTGGCAAGCCATAATTGCTACAGTGACAAAATCCTGACTACACACACCATTGTACAAGTTCAAAATACTTAATTGTAGAGAACATTTCATAATGATTCTGCACCTATGTGCTCCACAGACCAAACTGTTATAGAATAAAATTTACAACATTTTATTATAATACATTAAGAACTAAGTTTCATTTACCCAGAATCTTAGATTTCATACTAAATATAAGGTAATTAATTGTGTGCAAAACTGGTTTAATAAGCAAAAGTTACACCAGTGCATAATTTGATGTCCCCCAGCACCCATGAAAACTAGTACACAGAAAACAGAGAATAAGAACTCAATTCATCCCCCTGCATTTCCCAATTTCTATTCCTCTTTGCCTATGTAGTCTGTACATAAAAATGATCTGTCTCACAAGATGTGTGCACAAGTAACTTTACAGACTGTCTTCATATAAAAAATTAATATCAAAAGTCAAAAGGTTGTTTAGGAAATGGATTTTGTGAACCATCTAAACCACATTCATTGGCCAAATTTGGCCAATGTCTGCAGGTCACTGTTGCAATATAACCATTCACATCATCAAAGCTCACATCATAAAACTTCAACACCTGAAAGGCAAACATCACTTTGAAAACCCTACTTATAGAAGCAAAACGTCTGACTCACCTGGTACGTTGCTGGATCCATTTGCAGCTGAAGATGAACACCAAGGTTGTTGTTAATGCAGTAGAGAACGCCAGGAATGGCAAATGGCAGAGCAGAGCGCAGTGAAGGACATTTAAAACTTTGGCCATGATTTTCATATATAAAGAAGTTGATAGACAGAAATAGCTGAAAATGAAACCACATCTCTTTCTATTTCAAGGAAAATATGTGACTTTTATGATCCCAGAAACTAAACATTTGCAAATTCATATAAAGTGCTGCTTACTTCATCACTAATCCAAAATCTCTAACATGGTTAACAAATATCCAAAGAGAAAAACACAAAAAAGACTTACTCAATGGCATGACTCAACACTACGTGATCACCAGCAGTTACATTCTTTCTGTGAAACTGAGATGTCTGAGATTCAATATTGTTAAATGCAACAAAGACAAATATGAATTCATGGCCAGTATATACCCGCCTAGCAAAGGCCAAGTTTCTGCGTGGTGCTACAGATGGGCACAAAAAATGGATGCGATGGCTAACATCTAAGCAAATCAGTGTTCAAATGACATGATTCAAATTTAAAAGCCATTAGATTTCCTAACATAATGTATACTCATGACTTGATTGACAGGGAAATTAGCAAAATAAAATTCCAAATTTCCAAAAGAAAGCAAAGTCAATACTGTTAATGGCAATCACCCATTGCCTGAATTCTAATGCTTAAGGCCGAGCAAAATAAACCAGGTGCACCTACCTTCACCACTTCAGTAACGAGGACCATTGAAGCCGAGCTAAATGGAAGTTTTCCATCTGCTTCACAGAGATGAATAAGAATTGTGTATGATCCATAAATCAAAACACTGAAACAAATCAGAGAAATATATGAAAGCAATGTTACAAATACATGATCATTACTACATTATTAGACAATATATCCAGCACTAGATATCATTTGACAGCAAAAGTCTGAGACTACAACTGTTTCTAATTGCATGTCAAAATTTCAGCTACAGCACTGCTCATAAAGCTCATAGGAGTCAACATCTTACCCAAAAACAATCATAAGATTCCATAAGAGAGGGTGGACTGGTCTTTCTCCTTCAACCAATGGTGGAGCAAGACCTTTCTCAATTTCACCCTTCTGTTTTCCTAGATCCATAAGGTCTAATCTTCTATACCAATAAGAAGATATACTCTTCATTTGGACCTATTTTTCACCTGAAACTTTCCAAATGAAACAAAATCTTAACTCAAATTTTTCAACAATAGAGAATTCTTTTACGCAATGGCAAAAATTTAGGGCTGCGGATATTAATGATTAATTAATCGATTAATCGTTAAAATTTTTAATTGATTAAACTTTCTTTAATCGATTAATTTTTCAATTAAATTTTAAGGTGTCCAGTCAAAATAGTGCCGACAAAATCGCGCCGACAAAATAGCTCCAAAAACCCCAACAAAATAGCGCTGACGTAATCACACGATGTGACAAAGCGACAATAATAAATAAAGTAAAGATAATACTACATTTTTACTACGTTTATTAACTGAGATGTCAAAGATATTCAGAAGATATTATTATATTCGAAGGACTGTCTTTCAAATCCACTAAATACTCAGCTATTTTGAGATGTAATCGATTAAAAGATATTCAGTATGGATTATTGATTACCTTTGCAGTGTACCACCCTACTAACCTTTTTTGATTTAGTAAGACAAAACACACAACAGAACACATATGGAATAAACGGTACATTTTTACTACGTTTATTAACTGGTTTTACGTTGTTATTATTATTATATTATTATTATTATTATATTATGAAGGACTGTATTCCTATGCAGAGTTGCAATGCAAGAAGATCAGCTGAAGGCTATATGTAACTATTTTAATCGAAATTAATTGATTAATCGATTAAAATTTTTTCCGATTAATTAATCAAACAAGACAATTTTAATCTGTACCACCCCTACTAAAATTCCTTTGCAAAATTTGAAAATTATAATATTTTGTTTCTTAAGACTATATACATGCTTCAACTAACCAAAACAACATTGTCTGTTCAGAATACACAAGCTTGAGGAGAAATGCTAGGCTAAGTTTGAAACTCCAGAGATGGCTGTCTTTAGACAAACAATAACCCTTTTTCCAACCACCAAAATCTTGGATTTCATTCTTCCTCTAACCTGCTCTAATTTTTTAAGCCTGTACCGGTATATTTCAAGTTTCAATAACCTACTATGCTCATAATCATCACCCATGCAGCAAACTATCCTTGTTTAAATATTAAAACAGCATCAACAATCATTAACTCAATAGTTCACTCCAAATTGGACTACAACTCCTTGTACTACAATTACCCTAAAGCCTTGATCAGCAGACTTCAATCTATTCAAAATGCACAGGCTTCTACCAAGTATTCAATATAACTGCAGTGGATGAAAATAATGCATTTAGTACAAAATAATATCATTAACCTACAATTCACTTTATTCATAGAGCCCTGTTAACCTCTAATGGCGAGGGTCATCATATATTGGTATGCATTCCCAGAGTCCTGTAATGGTATATTGGCCACAGTAGTGAATTGCCTGATGTCCTCAGTATTGAATAGATATTTTTTACAACAGAGTTGTGATTTCTGGCTGGAAACCATGTGACCTCTGGCAAGTTTTATGCCTGGATGTAAGTAGGGTAATCTAGCAGCAGCGAATACATTTCCATGTCGCAGTCAAGAGGTTAACTTGTGACAACAAATAACATTACAACATCCTCAGCCCACTCCCCGTCTGCTGTTCCATCTTACCTTTCTGTGAGTGTTATAGGAGTCTCTGCTCATCCCTTCATTGTCAAATGCTGCACCAGAACTCTTGAACTCAATTCCTAAACTCCTCTGCTACCTACACCAGACAAACAACACATCTGAAATCACCACTTCTGTTGATTCTTGCAACAATACATCAAATCTTTAGATCAAAAGTAAACACTTCTATCTTCAAGAAATTATACCCTAATTTCTTCCATAGCTATAATGTCTCAGTGCCAGCGGATCTGGCTGTGCAGCATATTCTCAAAGTTACATTAAGTCACAAGAATAAGCAGCTACAAGCCTACAACATACAACAGCACAACTTTATAATCATTATTATTTCAGTGCCCCAGTGGCTGTCAATGTTCTGTGTATCAACACTGACGTCGTTTTGGTTAACGAAATTGTGACCATGTAAAACCACAGAATGTGTGCAAATCCCATGAGTCTGTTCAATATTTGCACATGCTGCCCAGCCGTCCGAGGCAATGTGATGGCAGGGCAGTATACTTTGTGCAACGCAATTTTGCAGTTACTGCATTGCGCATAAAACATTTTCCACTCTCTTTCTATCCCGCCAAAGACCCAGTGGCCTTCTTCAATTCTTGAACTTAGCGTAGTACAATGCCAGGAGTGCGTCTGAATATAAATATAAGAGGCGCTATACAAATGCTACATTACATTACTGCGCCCAAGGTGGCATTTTCGGCGAAAGAACTTTATTTCGTCTATTTCAACTACTATGGCTTCGCCATTATTGTGCAAACGTAGGACGCTAAAAGCCTATTTCGCCCAAATGATAGCATACTGATATAATCCAGAAGATATAAAGTTAATATAATAATAATAATAATAATAATAATAATAATAATAATAATAATAATAATTTAAGTGGTTTAGGAGGCTAAGAACCCTAAATATATATTAATGATTAAGATCACATATTTATCCACCACAGTAAAGAAAATTTAAAATATCGAATATTCACATGTTTCATTCGAAAAAAAACTGATTACGATCCAAAATCAATATAATAGCTATTATTCGATCAAAACGACTTAGTAGGAAAGTAAGTAAGTAAAACTGATAAGTATAAGTAAGTAAAATCTCGTGGATTTATATAGCGCCTTAATTCAGCACAACAGTAGCTGCTTATTCTTAGGCGCTCAGCCTTTCTTAAAATAGCTATGGGAAAGGTACATGATCACATTGATCAGTCAGGCAACATCCGAAGGGCAGTGAGGCTAGGTTGTTACAGCTATGGAGGAAATCTATAATATTAAGAATAAATTAGAGCTGGGTCGATTACGATTATTTTTTCCGATTACGATTATTTTCGATTATTTTTCACGATTACGATTTCGATTACGATTACGGTTTTTTAAATAATCGCGATTTCGATTTCGATTATTTCACAGTACCTTTAGAAACTGGCTTTCCCGCCATATTTTACAATATTCGGCAATCCTCTGTGTATCGATGCTCAGTTGGTCTTCAACAGGGATATTTCTACACCCCTAACACCCCCAACACCCCCAATTTGAGGTCGACACCCCCTAACATTTGGTGATGTGACAATGATATGCATACAGAATGCATATTTGTTTATTTATTTATTGACAATTTATATAGCGCAGTACGCAAGGCTAAGGCCTACAACAAGAGCGCTTAACACAGTTCATATCCAATATTAAATAAATGTGTCTTCAAATTTCTAATGAAAAGTCCAGCTGAGACTGCTCCAGTCACATTGTCTGGAAGAGAGTTCCACAGGGGGGGATTCCCCGCGCGAATGATCTTTCCCCAAACTTAGGGTCTTGGACGGGGAGGGACCAACAACTGCACTCTCCGACTGGACCTAAGAACCGATCTCCTCTCGATCACAGTCGATCTTCGTACAAGCACAGTTAGATAATCAGGACAGAGTGGATCGTGTAAAGCCCGAAACGTAAGCCAACAGCGCTTGTAGACAATGCGCTGTGGAACACGGAGCCAGTGGAGTCGATCTCTAAGGAGAGGAGTGATTAGCCCTGAACACCCCCAAACAGGCCCATTCAGAGGGGGGCTAGGATGGCCATTCGGCCCGGGCCTCCATCATTTTGGGGGCCTCCCTTTGTTTCCTTGTCGAGAATTCTGGGAGAGCTATAGAAAGCTAGATAGCTACTACTAGAAGGAGCCTCAAAATTTGGTGATGACCTTTTTGCTTGTTGATAATTTTGGGATTTTGGGAAAGCTAGGAAGGTATTCTGCGGTCCTCAAAATTGGTGATTACCTTTTTTCGCTTGTCAAAATTTTAATTGTTGGGAAGGCTAGGAGAGGCCTCGAAATTCCAACTGGCCTGGACCTCCTTCAGCCTCTGAAGAGGCCTGCCCCCAAATGGAGAAATAGACCCCACAACTTTATCCTCAGATGACTTTTTGCTTGTCAGACTTTGTGTGAGTCTCTATAACGGTTTTTTGCTTATCAGCCTTTTCGGTAGAGACTTCCAAATTTCGACACTCCCAGCTAGATTTTCCCGACACCCCAAATTTCCAATCCCACAATCCTAGAAATAAACACACCCCAGATTTTCCCGACACCCCACCCCAATTCACAATCCTAGAAATAACCCTGGTCTTCAATCTCCTTAAAGGATCGAGCCTGGGTGGCAAGACCGATATCGTCAGCGTATCCAAACTTCCTACTGATGGTACCAGGTAGGCCTAAGTCGTTTGTAGGCCTATAGGCCTACAAATTGAATAACGTGGGGGCTAGAACTGGACCCTATGGTAGACCGTTTCGTCGACGTCTCCAGGAGCTGACATCTCCCAAGTGAACTCAGAACCGTCTGTCAGAGATGAGTAATTCCACAAGTTGACAGAACCAGGGTGGCAAGTTGAGCGAGAGTTTGTACATTAAACCCACCTGACACACCGTATCGAAAGCTGCTGTCAAACCCAGAAAGATGGTACCTGTCTTTAGACGCTGTTGAATCCATTTTCAATGAAAATCTTATAATCAACGGTAAATTGATCTTTCTTTGAATCGGAAATATTGTATAATATCACTTACGGGAATAATCGAAAAATAATCGCGATTTCGATTATTTTTTCGACGATTATCGATTATTTCGATTTATTTAATAATCGTGTCGATTACGATTACGATTTTTTCAAAAATCGCGATTTCGATTTCGATTAATCGACCCACCCCTAATTAAGATCCTTATCTGTATGTCTCTCTGTCTGTTACCTTCAAGCGTTCTGATTGGTTGACTATTGGTAGACGGTTTAGACCGTTTAGTCCTTACGTCGCGATGCGTTGGTGGGCGATGTTCGAAGACGACGTTGCTATTGGTAACCAAATGGTTTAGTCGAAGAAGCTTTTGACGAAGCGTACGTTCAATTGTTCATTGCAACGTCATAATGTGTACAACGTGGCGATGCGTTGGCGGGCGTAGCTTGAGGAAGTTGCGCAATTTTAACGTACACAAAAAATACGCGTACAGCGTCACAAATGGTCACAGTTGCGTGATTTTAACGTACATAGGCCTAATTATTACGTGGCGCACAGCTTGGCTAGGTGGCGGTGTACTTCATTGAAATGTTGTTCAGCATGAATTCAATGATTATAATAATATAACTAGAACTCGAAGGCTCGCTTCGCTCGCGCGAGCTTCGCTCGCATGAGGCGAGCTTCGCGTCGCTTCGCGTCGCTTCGCTCGAGGCAACGACCAATCCAATTCCAAAATGACCAATCAGAACGCTCACTCAGCCAACCAATCAGAACGCTTGAAGGTAACCAATCAGAACGCTCACACAGCCAACCAATCAGAACGCTCGAAGGCAACAGACATACAGATAACGATTTTAATGTTATAGATATATAATATAACAAGGTTTGAAGTGGTTCAGTAGGGACTGCCCTGTGTGAGAACCACTGATTGAGTATTAGGTATAGGTATTGGATTTGGTATAGGTATTAGGTATAGGTATTGGATTAGTATTTATCCTGCACTGCGAGCGAAGCGAGCATCTTTCTAGTGATTTAAGAAAAAGGAAGGATTTAAGCTTAGACCTGAAGAGACGATGCAGGAAGTATAGGAAAGGAGGATTCAGATTTTGTTTTAAAGTGTCCAAGTCTGCGGAGGGAAGCCGAGATTGAGTTCCAAAGTTCAGGTGAGGCGTATGAGAAGGCACGGTTGCAACTTTTCAGGGATGACCGATTCAGTGGGCGTGACAAAGTGAGGTAAGATGAGGAACGTGTGGGTCGAGGAGGCTGAGTGGTTAATAGTTATCTAAGGTAGACAGGTTTTGATGACTGAAGTGAGCTATAATTATGTGTTATCTTATATCGGATTACGTTCTGTTATTCTAAATTAAGCCAATGTATTGATTTTAGTAGGCCTATGGGTGAAATATGGGAGAATTTAGGCGACTTAGTAACAGCGCGAGCTAATGCATTTTGTATTGATTGCAATTTGTTGATTGAGGCTTTGGGAAGGTTATAGTAGAGCGAGTTACAATAATCTAATTTGGAGTGGACTATTGAGGTGGCAATTGTGGAGGCAGTTTTGGTAGCTAGGCAAGGGCGTAGGCGGCAAAGGTCACGAATATAAACACAGCAGGCTTTTTAAAGTTGGGAGATTTGTGATTTGAAGTTTCGCAACTGCTGAAAACAACATACAAAAGGTAACAAAAACATGCAGCCCTCTACATGCTGATTAAAATTTATAATGGTCCCCTTGTAAACTAAAGCAAGTCCAAACCTCTGTATTCACAAAAGCGGTTTTTTCATACATCATCTCATTTTAATTATTATTATGTGTTCTGAGGTCCCTTTACATAAAGAAGTTAACTGTGTATAATACAATTGGCGACTACTGTATATGGCACAAGTTTGGAGCCATATCAGCAGCCAATACTGTACATAAAAGGGGCATTCTGCATCACTAGTATGCACCAGTAGCAAGGCAAAGCAAGTCAATACGAGTCCATCTCTTAAGAAAGCATATCATTCATGTTCATTTTTAATAAGCTATTACATACAGATATCAATGTACTCTTGAAAGCAAATGACAATACTAATCAAAGCATTGCCACTGCACCACCTAAAGCACATTGGAAATATTACACTGTATCGTCTTCACATCGTACAGCATAGCTTTTTATCATATACTGTATATGCAAAAAGTCTCACCAAATTTCAGCCACTTATATGAAGTCTAGAAATTCCCGTACTATGCCAAAAATTTCCAAAGGTCAGTTTTGGTCCTACACAGTGCTGAAAGTCAGCCGGTGCGTGGGGGAGCTGAGCTCCGGCACATTTTTGGAGCATGAAATTTGTTCCCATAATTCCTCAATATTTGTTCCAATATTGTAAAAGCACTGTGTACTTGTTGCAAAACTATATATATATATATATATAACTAATATTTAAAAAGTGCTATAGAAATTTAGATATTATTCAGATTTAACAAGGGTGTGCGTACAAAAGGTACCACTGATATACTTAACACACCTCAGCGCCAAGAAAGCTCTTGCACCTTTTTTCACAGACTTTCAGCACTGTTCCTATACAGTGTTAGGAAAGATCACTTGTAAAATGATCTTGATCAAAGATCAAGATCACTAGAGAGAAATTGATCTAAGATCAAGATCAAAGATCACTAGAGTATAAATGATCTAAGATCAAGATCACTTTAAAAGTGATCTAAGATCAAAGATCATACAAATATAATTATATCATGTATGACGTGTCACGTATGATAACGATACAAATGTCCACTGTACGATGCATGTAAACTTTTGTAATACTAAGTTACTAACACAACTGAAAATAGTTCATGACAATTTTAGCAACTAACTGTCAGTTCAAAGTCATTGTTGAACACGGCAGTTCATTTTCAGCATGAGCAGACGCTCAAATGGTCAGACAACCTGTTTTTGTGTAGCTATCAAACCTCCAATACTAAAAAGTCTTTTGAGCGCAGAAGATGGCAGGGTTGTGTTATATTTCACAAATGCTGCCTTGACATGTGGGTATGCCAACAAGCTAGAAAGTTCCTTATTTGGGTTATTCAGGTAGTGCATGACCTCTATCTTGACTGCATTTTCACGACCAGTTGCAACTGAGCAAGCCTCCCTCTGAGTCCCAGTGGCAGTGCCAGTACTAATGTCAGGGCCATACCCATAATCCTCATCATCTGCACCGGCTGCACTAACATGATCATTGAGGTCCAAATGCTTGATTTGTCCGCCATTTTACTCAATACACATAGAAGTTCGTTGATTGATTGACTTAGTTGGGAGAATATGTATAATTTGATCTTTGATCTTCTGTTGATAATAAAGATCAAAATCACTGAAAAAGTGATTTAAAATCAGAGTCAAAGATCACTAGTAAAAAGTGATCTAGATCAAAGATCATGAATTGTGATCTTAAATCGTGATCTTTGATCTTTTGATCTAAGATCACTCCTAACACTGTTCCTATATGTCCAATCACAAATATTACATGAGTACTAGAATTAAAACAAGGAGAAACAAGAAGTTTGCTGAACAACATAAATAAAAGGAAAATCAGTTACTTTTGACACATTATGAGAAAAAAAACTCGTGTATGGAAAAAGAATTAATTCAAGGGACACTAACAGGAGGAAGAGCACGCGGAAGACCGAGAACGTCTTGGCTGGAAAATGTAACATCCTGGACTGCCTTTGCAAAAATTATTATGGGAGACGGAAGAAAGACAGAAGTGGAAGATGGTGGTTCATAGTGTGGCCCAGCCTCGGATCGAGGATGGCCAAGAACAGAACAGAACTAGAATTAAAACAGAAACTGTCATTTCATCAAACATGTATATGTCAGAAGCACAAGAACATATTCCTAGAGTTACAAAGTAAAAACAGTTCCTTAATTATGAAAACACACCATGTATACAAAAGGTATTGATACTTTTAATTGCATTACCAAAACTCTGTATTCAGGTTATCATGAAAATGATTGGAAGAACTGGCATTACCAGCCTTCCATCTCATTGGACTTCTTTATTTCTCTAACCTTCCTTCCTGTTATTCCTCAAACACAGAAAAAAGCTAAAAATTGTGCAACAGTTTCAAAGCTGGTGCAAGCGATTGAACAAAAACCACACAACAAGCACACCAGACCAATATTGCCTTTGGGTTTCCACTGAGAATATCATCATGTGAACAGATTGATCTTGGTATCAATTGGTTTGCGACACATGTGACATACTTTCAGAGATTCAGCACATTTAGAACATGCACTGTGACCACACAAAAAGGCAACGTTCCACTTATTTTCCATACATATTTGACACGTGCGAGATTCCTCAAATTTTTCAAGTTTCTGTTGAAGTTCAAGAAGTCGCTTAGTTTCTAAGATGTTAACATTCTGAGTAGAAATTTCATCACCATCTGAAAAATGTCATTATCTGTTAGAGCTATCAATTGAATCCCATAATTTTGCAATATTTTCAACAAAAGTTTAACAAAAGATGCAAAGAAGCACAAGAAATAAGGTCATATTTGTGAGTTCAGACTAAAAACACCAGCAGCTTCAAGTTCATTAAGAACTTGGCTATGATATACACAAACTGTATCCCAGGCTGCAATCAATGATGGAGGATTCAGGCAGCATTAATTAAACTGACTAGGTTTTTATTAAGTACAATACAATAAATACACAATGAAGGGAAATTATCTAAATTTGAGAAATCGTTACCTGAGCCAATTTTATTAGAAATAGGTGAATGGCATTGAAGACACTTTTTCATTCGACTGCTACACTGAATGCAAGCAATCTGATGTTGACATGGAATAAATAAAATGCTTGCCCGACTTTCACAGCAGATGAGACAGTCACCAGCATCATCTATAGGACGTGGTCTTTCAAGAACAAAATCACCAAATCACAAGAAGTAATTATCCTTTTAAAAACCAATAAACAATTAAAACGCACACACACACACACACACACACCATTTTACTGCTTTTAGAGACAACAAAATAACAGTAATCACTTTCCTTTTTGTAACAAGGTCAAAAGAACTACATACAACTCTAACCTTTGGTCAGGGATGTTAACAAGGACTCAGCCCTCAAGGCCAGGACCAGGACCAAGGACTTGAAACTGGTCCTTAAAGAGTCCTTAAGGCCAGGACTAACATCCCTGTCTTTGGTATCAGTTATCTACTTTTGCCTATAATCAATAGATATATTATATTGAATCGTATTTGTGCTATTACTCGAAGCATATATGAATCCTGCTTTTAGTTCTTTTTCTATTAGTGTTAGATATGGTTTTCCCAGCTTAGTTCAAACTTCCTCAGTTTCAACTTTGATCCTCTTGACTGAAGTGCAAAACTACAAACCATTTTCAGGCATTTCCCATCAATTATTCGAGAACCATTTTTCTACTCATTCTTTTGATTTCTAAGATTTGCATTATCATTCTGTATATAAAAATATGTCTACACCTGCAATGTCAGTTGCTGCTTCTGCCAGAAAAGGTTGCAGATGATAACTGTACTTACTGTTTCCTTTGCAACAATCCTTTAATCTTGTGCACAAGAAATATCACTGATGCATCTGGCAAGTGCTTTCACAAATCCCTCGTTGTTACCACAGAGTGTACAAACATTCAATCAATCAATCAATCAATCAATCAATCAATCAATCAATCAATCAATCAATCAATCAATCAATCAATCAATAAACTTCTATGGCGCCACTATCATAATGCCCAGGTCATCGTTCAATGGTGCATCAATTCCAAATTGAATTAGAACCAGGTCAAGCCAGAAAGATAAGTAAGAAATTTCAAGAGTGATGATTCCATAATGTTGTCACGCCATTCTCTTGGCTTTCCTTTCTTGTTAGAACCATCCATTATTCGTAGCATGCATCAGGGCTTTGATATGCCTGTTGTCTTCCATTCATGGCCACAGATTTGACAAAAATACGGGATTAAATTCTCCAAAACAAAGTCATGTCACATGTTTAGTTGATCACAAACAGCATTCATTTAACACAATATCCTGATAAAACTGAAGTCTTCCAACCTTTGATATTTGTTGAGAACTTGCAAGATTTGCAAATTGTCATCAAGAATTTGAGAGCACAGCTGGTTGTCACGAAGAATGCTAGAACTGAAGGTCATTCCCTGGGACACCAAGAAACACGCAAGCGAGAGAGACGGCGGATTCAACTCATTCGTCATCTCAGAATGGATCTAGCAACAAAAAGCAAATAGTAAAGCAAATACTGGTAATCAGCTGAATATTCACAACTTAGCAATAACTTCCATTGAAATTTCCAATCTTACCTTATGTATCGATGGAGCATCAGTAATCTGACCCGGGGCAGTGATCTTAATAGTGCCCAGTGAATGCACATATGACCATCGTCATCTTTCACATTCATATCAGCACCTAGCAGCAGAAGAAGCAGAATATACACTGAATGCTCAAATTTATTCCACCAACTAGAAATACTGAAATTAATAAAATTAAAATAAAGTGTAAATGATGACAATCACCAAAAAATTACACAGAAAATCAAACAACATGCCATGATTTAGCAGTAGAGCCAAAAATATAAAACAAGTATAACATGGATTAAACAGTTTTGTCATGTGCATGGTTTAAAGGAAATGTCAAATAAGAAAATAAAGTAAAGCTTTAAGAAATTTTGAATATTACTAGAAAAAAATCAGATTCCTTCAAAAACTGGGATAACAATAGACTCAAACATTCAACTTATAGCACATACCATTTGACACTAAATACTCGATGATGGGAGAATGTCCTTGTGACATGGCTAATAACAGAGGTGTTTGATGACGACTGTTGCGAATGTTGAGGTCAGCCTTACCCTAAAAGAAATTGAAAAAAAGCCCAATAATACCCGTGTTCACACCAAGTGTAATTCATGATAAGCATGCCAGATAAATTTTCAAGAATAAGCCAAGTATAACCTTTAAAAATAAAGAATTAACTGGGAAGGCACTTTTTCCAAAAACATCTAGATCAAATTAAATTTTTGTATTAATTTGTTTAAAGAATACACAAATTGTTGTTGGTAATGCTTGTGGCATTCAGATAATTGGATTTTCAGCATACAAGCATTTTCAATTGCCTAGTATATAATCAATAAATTCATTTTAACATAAAAAGTTTGGTATGAATAATGATCATTCAGCCAATTAAATTATCAACAAAATATCTTCATCTCATAAAGGCCAACAAAATGGTCACAATGTCCCTAACCTGGCTGATTAGCAACTTTGTTGTTTTTAAATGACCATTGAGTGATGAAAGATGAAGAGCTGCAAAACCATCATCCTTCTTTAAATCAACGATAAATGGTGATTTCTTCAGTATGAGCTCAACTGCGCTTGAAACAAAAAATCTGTACAGTTAGCATCATTCTTCAAATACAGTTCTACAAAGCTTATAAAAACAGTTATAAAGAGCAATATCCAGACATATAAATTGTACATCGTCAAAATATACATATTGATTTTAAGTGATTTCCAAATATTATAATTTGACAGGCATTAACATGGAATAAAGAGTTAATATAAAACTGAAATCATAATAAAATTGATAATTCATCAAGCTCCTCGATTCAAACAGTGCAAAATATTAATAGGCATCAAATGTTTTATAGATAACTTTATCTTACTCAGAATTTCCTTTAAGCGATGCATGCTGTAAGACATTGAATCCACGTTTGTTTCGCAGTACAAAGCTCACATCACTGTAGTTGATTAGAAGCTGTGAAATGGTGATCTTGTCTTTTCCAACTGCATCGTGCAATGCAGTGTCTCCATAGACATCCTACACAAAAATCAATTTATCACTGCAAGTGGAAATTCAGGCTACCAACATCTTTGGCCACTGGAGTAATTTCAACTGAAACTGCAATATATTTATTAAAATTGAAATTGTGAAGGTAATTGGTTGCATCCTTTAAAAAACTCTAGACTAAAAATGTTGCTTATGCAGTATATACTTATTTTACATGTTTGGTATTATATATATACACAAACACACACACAGAGTTTTAAAGCGTTGGTAACTCATTCCCAATTGTCTGGAGACATAACACGATTGTGTGTTAGATCTTGTTTACAAACACAGACACATGTGCACATATTACTTTGACACTGGAGTGATCATTTGGAGCTGTACATGTGTTAAT
The DNA here is from genome assembly GCA_018105865.1 of Metaphire vulgaris. Classification (NCBI taxonomy): domain Eukaryota; kingdom Metazoa; phylum Annelida; class Clitellata; order Crassiclitellata; family Megascolecidae; genus Metaphire; species Metaphire vulgaris. Next base: position 92,207 of record CM030848.1, read on the forward strand.
TTTTTAAACGGCATTAATATGTGATTAATTTTTTTATTGTGTGTTAATCATGGTTTTAACACACAAGTTGTATCGCATCAGAAATGCGGGACTAAGTACCGGTACTCAGAGCCTCATAATTTATTGAACTAAAACACTAGTGTTTTCAAACTAAGCAAAACATTTTAAAATCTTACTTCATACGCAATCTAGTTTGTTGACATTTGTTGGCAACAGAGAAACTGGCTTCCTGGTAGCAATGTCACCAGCCACAGGAATAGTCACAGAACTGACTCGGACATTTTACAGTCAGTCACAGTCGCAATTCTCTAGTAACTGGCTACTAAGTTAAAATTTCAAAGGAATAAAAACAGCAAACTTCATAAAACGAAGGCGTTACTGTCGGTTTTACTCATAAATAATTGTACTAGTTCTAGACATCTAGACAACTAGTAGACATGTCAACAAAATTACATAAGCAAGGGTATAATTTATTTTAAAGTCGAGATTTAGAGTTCTATGGCAGGTTGAAAGCCGAAAACTGAGTATTTAATTGTTGAACGATAATGTAAACTCTCAAACATCAATTGTCTAACGTTGCTAACTGTTTTATCAACAACAATTTTGCAATAGTGTTCATTCAACAACGAAACCAAAGGAGCAGTTTTAAATAATCGAAAATTTGATCATTCTATTATTGATCAAATAAATTTTGTATTGAAATTTTTAACGTCGTTAATTTTTTTAATCGCGATTAATTTTTTAATGTGTTAACATGTTAGCTAACGCATTAATCTTACAGCCCTCTTATTATTGTTTCATTTAGTTTTGTTCTGCGTGTACAGAAACCCATAAAATCACCTTAGTGTCAAAGTACCGGTAGTAAATGCAGGCAACATTGGTGCAATACTGATACCAACCTGTACATTGACATCACAGCTTTGCTGCAGCAGCAATTCAACGCATCGTACGTGTTGCTTATTAACAGCAACGTGAAGTGCAGTGCAGCCACCATTATTGATCGCATTAACGTTGGCTTCTTTCTTGAGGAGGATTTTCATAACATCTGGTTGATCCCTACCAACAGGATATAAACCCTTTCTTACAATATTCTCATTGCTAATACCCAAAAGCACCAAGGAGTAAGCCTGCTCCTTAGTGCCTACCTCTTGTGTTCTGACCATTGAGAATGGCTACCATTGCAAAAACCAGGAATCCAGATTCCAAAAGACTAAGTTATGGATGGGTCTTCTTCTTCTAAGGTGCCAAGCAGGTTGACCTCCATTTACCTCTGCCTTCTGTTGTGCGAATTTTGTCAATTATTCCGTAGCTTCCTCCCTGTAGATAGCACAAACTGTCCAGATATTTTCTTCTTTGTCTTCCTCTATCCCTTTAGCCCTCAATCTTTCCTGTTGCAACAAACTTATCTATTCCATCTTTCCTCATTATATGACCAAAATATTCCATCTGTCTTGTTGTTTCCCCCATAATGTTTGATACCGGGTACTGTCTAAGTCTCACAGCCATATAGCAGTATTGGCCACACATAAGTTACCACAAGTTATGGGTACATTGCAATAACTCTAATTTAAAAATTTAGACACAAATAATATTTATTCGACAAGAACAAATAATATTTATTCAACAAGATTAAAATTTTCTGATCAAGTACAGTATATATAACTGAATTTCCCATAAGTCACAAAGCCACAACTGAAGACATGGGAAACTGAATCAGATTTCAATGGCTAACCCAAATGCTGAGTAATGAAGAGCAGTGTCACCATCTTCATCCTTCATCTCAAGGTCGGCGTTAGCGTCAAGCAACAACTGGACAATACTCAAGTGGCCTTGATGACAAGCAACCTGAAGAGCAGTCTTTCCAGAGCTTTGTGAATTTACCTCAAATTTGAAGGAGCAAAGTAACTTCAATGTACATAAAATTTACAACACAAAAAATAAAATAACTACATAATAAATTGATACAATGACATGAAACGCTGACGTAGAACACAGCCTCACACAAACACATGCACATAAAACAATTATAACCATTTGTATAAAACATATATGATGACTTACCATTTGGGGATTGCTGACAATTAAGTCATGCACTGTGGTTGCATGACCTTGTGCTGCTTCCAGAATTAGCCGATCAGGTGAATCTGATGGAAACGTAACTCCTTCTCCACTATTAGTCAAAGCTCCATTTCCAAGAAACTCCTGTAAGACACTCTGCATTCCATAAACTGCATGAAAATTAAGAAAACACAAAATGGTTTAGTCTCTAACAAAATTCTCTTCAATGCCTTTATCTGTGTAAAGTAAATTTAAAGACAATCATTAACAATAACAAAGCAATACAAAGTAACAATCATGATATAACTTTACCTGATATTCACCACCGAAAAATATCATAAATAAAATCAAATCATACAATGATAAATTACAACAAAAGAAAATCATTATGAATAAGAGTAACATTGAAATTCAAAATTCAAAATAGCAACAGTAACGTCTAAACTACCAGGTAATCACATCAACCAAAACAATATACGCTGTAAAAACAAATTCAATCCACAGCATACACATTGAAGTTAGTAGTCGAGTAAACACACGACATGTAGAAACTGAAAGAGTCAAGCCATTCTCTCAAAATGAAGCGCCTTACCATGCTCTTCCTCGCGTTCATTTCCTCCACCAAGAGTATTGTTCAATTCATCTTGTCCATTTGGAACCAGTAAACAGCAGTTTGGGTTAAATGTCCAGAGATGACCGTTGATTTTCACACGCACATCTCCATCCATATAGACTTTTACCACCTTTCCCAATTTACCAATAACCTAACAAAAGCCAATTATTTCCTTTAGGAAATATTATAAAACTAGATTAATTACACCAAAAACAAAACAAAAATAACTTGAATGCTGAAAAAAATTAAATTGAACAATTTTTCGTAAAACTAATCAAATAATTTTAAAGCAGTAAATTGTACACTGAAAAATGCAATAAATACAATATGGCATGAAACAAACAACAGTGACAAGCAGCTAATATTTCCAGTCCACTTATGAACCAACATCTGCAAAATAGGAATTTAATATCCGTGTGAAAAAAGCGATGCCTAATAACAACAAAGAGCAAGGCACATTTTAGATAATTTTCTAAGCAAAACATCAAATCATAATCTAAGAATTCAAAAAAATTCCACAATTAATAGCTGAACCAATTATCCCCAGGAAAGAACTAATGAACTACATGTTAAGAGAGAGCAAAGCATTTCAAAAGAAACCGTCTTAGTGTTCTCCGTCCATTCACCATGTCCTTTCTGCAACTGCTTTACAAGACGTAAGTCATCTTTAATCTTCACAAAATCTCCAACTTCAAACAACTGAATCTTAAAAGTCAAATATATACAACAAAATTTCCTTAAGAAATCATTCACAGACAAAAGTGAAAGCTCAAATTTGCTCTGAAAATTAACATAATATACATTAAATGTATTTTAAAATCAAGTGAGTTCTAAGAAAATACTAACCCAAATGATTTATACTAGACATATCTTAGATACAAACTGCAAAGATCAACTGAATGTCTAAACATGCAAATCACTACAGGAAGGCATATTGATAATTTTTACAGCAGAACATTGCAAACTGACTTGATAGCATTTTATTCAGCCCCCCTCCCATATTATTCATCAAAGACAAAACAATTTAATGCAGATTTTGTAACTTGAAATGGTTGTAGCACTACTGTTATTCACCTTTGTGAGTGCACTGCTGTGAAAAGTCCACCTTAGCCCAACAGTTCCATCACCATACTGCACCCTAATGTCACCTCGCTCTGTTATCCGATGAACAACGCCAATCTTGCAAATGCACTAGACATAAACAGCACAACCTACCAGTACTAACTGGTTTTTTTACAAAGTAAGACACTGCCTTTATACAATATCACCAAGCTGTTATGAAACAAGTTGAAAACATACAAAGTGCAGATTTTAAATATGCTGCTCATGTTCTCTAGATGATCTGTTTGTCATGCATATGACAAAATGCTGAAAGTTCAAATTTCTTCACTCTAAATAAATAAAAGCTGAATTCTTTGATAAGAGTTGTTCTCATTATTGTAATAACACACCTCTTCCATCTTTGGATTCCATCCTCCATGTCCTTCTTGCATTACGCGCAGTACATCAACTTCCAAATCAACTCTCACCCTGTCCCCAACTTTAAAGACCAGATGAGATAAAGAGTTAATCACAAAATCACCTTTGAAAAACACAAAACCACATAAAATCAAAAAAAATACAAAGCTATATAATTAATAAAAAATTAGGCTGCAGCAGATTTCAGCCCAAGCAAATCCAGAACGTGGCCATTGTAACAAATTCAGCCGATACCACATTTTAGCCAGATTTGTGCAGCCTGCATGAGGTGAATTTTCATCATAGGTATCTGGTTCCTTTTTGACTATAAGATTCACTACCCAGTGTGTTCTAAGTAAAATTGAATGTAATGTTTCCATGCCAACAAAAAAATTGCACTATCTTAAGCTACACAGCGGTAACCGTACTTGGACGTTTGATATTCCAAAGCTTAGGCTTCACGTTTTTCTAAATGAAATTAAAACAAAGTTAAAAACAGGTGCTTTGACAAATTTATTATTGTATAAAATGCATATTTTTGGTTAGTACTTAGTAAGACATAATTGAGTTCTTAGGTAATTGTCCTCTTCGTACCAATCATCCGTAGTGATGTATACTACCAGTACACTGTGAACCATAAAAACCAAACTCCTTTAAATTTGGCAATAACTTTGTCAAATTTGACCAAGCTTGATCAAACTTGGCAGCGATGTAACTGAGGAATCCCCAAAACATTTGCATTTAGGTTGCTCACCACATCTATTATCTGTAGCAACTGTATTTCACAGATAAAAGCACAAATACAATCATGCATTTACATGGCATAGAATTTGCAGGAGTAACCAAAGTGATGATTTATGTAGCTATCATATTTTTAAAATGGGAATTGGACTTCTGACCTGTGACTACATAGGTGAGGTAAGTGTTTGCAAACACAACAAAAGGCTTTATGATCATTTTATACAGACAGCAGAATTTGTTATAAAATATTCATCTTTCTTGCACAAGTTTATGCAAAAGTCTGTTGAGGCAAATCAAATTGCCAAATTTAAACTAAATAGAACAGTTATCTATGTACTTCATTAGAATCAATGAAAATCGATGGTATTGTTACAAGCAAGTCAGTCATGCACATGAACAAGTTATCCGAATATATATACATATATGTGACTCGCTGGGAGAAAAGGTACCATAAGTGGGATCACAGATTAGCGAGAAAATTGCATTTTTATCTTGAAAACTTAAATTTTTCAAAAATTACTTTTTTTGTATTTTAGACAGTATGATGTGCAGACTATTAAATGGTTGTCTTTTTAATCAAATCTGCATCATTTAGCAAAGAATTTGTTTTAAATCTGAAATAGGTAAAAGGTACCATAAGTGGGCTTCTGACTTTGATGCTCTGTTTAAGGTTACTTACTAATTTAAAATTTTTTTAATACGTATGAGCTTAAAAGTTAAACCAGCTGGAAAATCTGCAATATCAGGCAATTTTTGTTTCTTTCTTTGCTTAAAAGTGAAGTTTAATCTTATTTTGTGTTGCTATTGATGAATTACAACACTAGTTTCTCGTTCTTTGTTTTTCATAATTCCGTTCCATATGTTACATTTATAATCACCTTGATTAATATTATTTATAAGTTTTATTGTGTTCTATTACAGCTTGTTCGTATATCTTGTTTAGATTGTACATTACAACCCTATTATTATGTCCTGCCCTGATCTATCCCACTTTTGGTACCTTTTTCAATTACTGTGTTCTAGTATTAGTAATTATATTTATTTCAGTTTTCTACTGATAAATTATGAATAGTTACAGATGAAACTTTACAGATAGTTTGTATATATGACAATTAATACATAGATAAAATTTCATCCGTAACTCTTGTACAGTTCTAAAAATTTGAATGCTTTAATTTCATCAAATATAAATGTTCAATTTCTTAGCATTTTGAATTTGATAGGCATGATGTTTGGATGCTGGTATCTCTGAAATGACAAGGTATATTTCTCTAAAACTTTGCTGTGACTGAGCTAATATAACCCCAATATATGCAGCATATGTAACTCAAGAACCCCACAAATGGTACCTTTTCTCCCAGCGGGTCACACACACACACACACACACACACACACACACACACACACACACACACACTGTATATATAGTAGGACTTAAGACTTTATTACAACGGGCACGGTTATAAAGTCTCCTCAGTTATAATGTACCGCAGTGTACGGTCCCGTGTGATATGTTAACATACTGGATAATACCTCGGTATAGTACGTTATAAGCTCTATTGTATAAAGGTAAATTGGCATATGAGTCAGAAAAACTATATGCAAACAGATATACAGCAGAGATGAATGAAATACAAGCAAATAAGTTAACAGCAGATAAGAAATTGAAGAAATAAAAGATTCACAAGCAAAACAACTGAACAAGTCTGTTGAGTCAGAACTAGACCACTGAAATAGACCTGCTAACCTGGATGCAATCCCAAATGAATTCAAAAATGTTATTTGCTGTTTCTCAACAGCTGTTGGTGTTACATTGAAGTTAGTACTTGAACTGATAAAGAAATTAAGGAACATTAAGAATAGGAAACAAATAAATGGCTGACCAAATAGAGAATAATCTTTGAGAAGAACACTTTCTACTTTTCTTACTCTTCTTCATGACATGATTAATGGAAGAATTCTATTTCTCATGTGATGCACTTTTGCTTGAAGTTTCATATCCTCCAACATGACTCACCAAGCTTTGGAAGATGCTCTGGATAGTAGAATCCTCCAATAGCTTCTACTATATATTTAAGGTCAACTTTTCCCTTGTGGCCGAGGCGGTAGACATTGGTAGAACCAGATTCCCACACTACATTTGCAACACTCTGCCCTGATTCATTGTCCCATCCACGAATCTCAGTCACTTTACCACGCTTTCCAGGTCCACCTAAGTAAAGAATAACAAGAATTAACACAAAATAACACTACCGGTAATTGCAGCTAAATTCTCTATCATTTCTAGAAACATCTTTATTCTCTCAGCTTCACAAACGTAATTGCATCATTTGTTCATCAATCATTTCTCTTATTCATTTCAAACAAGCTTGTTTGTCTAAAGATCTCATTGTTCAACAGATTCACCAATTGATAAAATAACCGACTTATGACACAAAATATGAAATAAGTGGCAATTCCAATCATAAAACTAAAGAAAACAGAATCCATATGATATTAAATAGAAATATATATAAGTAAGTAAAATCTTGTGATTTTCTATGCACTTTCAAAAGCAGGTACAGCAGTAGCTGCTTATTCCTAGGTGCTTACCGGTAATCTACAGTTGAAATGCAGTTACAGCCAAAGTTTAGTGGTCAGCCAGGCAAAGACAATTCCAAAGATCAAGCAAGAGTGGGAGTGGGGAAGTAGGAAGGCAGACTTTGAAAAGATGAAGAGACTACAGAAAGTCCAGTTGTACTTTGGCTCATGCTGCAACTCATGAGTTCAGCACAAGAGGAATAGTGCCAGCCAGTGTTAATATGGAATAAAAAAATTTATTTAGAAAGAATAACGCCCTATAGAATTACTGTTTGAAATGGTAATGGAGTGAGCAATAACAGATTAAATTTTAAAGTGTAATTATAACACAAAAAATAAATTTCAACCAAATGAGAGCACACTGAAGTAATTCAGATCTAAAAAGTTAATATTAGTTATTAAAATTACAAATTTCTCCAGTGCAGTAGCGACAATTTAAAATATGAAGTAACATCCAGCGATTCAACATTTGAATAGTTCTAGTCTGTGTCACTGCACAAAGATTATTATATTTTTATCACAGAGGTGTGCAAACTTTTTCTTTAAAGAGCTGCTTGAAACCGAATACTACATTAGGCGGGCTGCACATACAATAGTTCAAAATGTTCATAGTTTCTAGCAAGAACAAAGAATTTACGTACCTCTTCGGAATCGGAATCCATTATTGCATTGTCTTAATACGAAGCAGTCACTACAATTACCTTTTGTGGCTTGTCAAAACATTCTGGTGAGAAGTTGGAGGTGATTTTAAAATAAAGTACCATATTTTCATAAAATAATTTCATATTATTTCACTTTCTGGTGGTCGTATGCATATTTCTAAATGGCCTAGCGGGCCACAAGGAATCGGTGGCGGGCCGCATGCAGCCTGTTGGCTATAGTTTGCTCACCCTGTATTATCAGCAATATTTAGTATCGTCACTTTTCCATCACAGCATAATTCAAATACATTATGAAAAGCACAAAAAATGCATACAAAGAAGCAAGCTCACAAAAGCATGGATGTAAATTAAAATTTCACTGCATTCAGAGCTTACCATCTTGATTTCCCCAATCCCAATCCGGTCCCCTGACAACTATAGCTCCAGGAAAAGTTCCCTTAGCCTCTAGTCGTGATGCACTTGACCTCTTTGTTACTTTAACACTGAAATTGCACAAATTACTGAAGACAGGTTAAAACCTTTTAGACCCGAGTTATCCAAATTTAATCAGTTACTCCCAGGAATTTCTTCCACACATTACACTTGAATCTGCACCATGCAATTATAAGATATTGAGTCAGTAATTCAGTATTATGTCTAGGGATCAACCAGGTAGACATTTTCCACAGGGTACCAAATATGAGTATTTTGATAAACTATTTGTGGATTTTCGAATGAAATGGGTACCACTTTATCGTTGATAGCATCGATGGTAAAAAAATTCCAAATTTTGCTGCTTAATTTTGGAATCGACATAATTTGGTGCGATTAAAAAAATTAAAATAATATTTAAAGAACCAGAAACAACAGTCTATGATGTCATTACATAGATATTACCGGCATATTAGAAAATAGACAGTGCGATCCGCATGGGCATTGCATTAGACTTATACAATATAGAGACAATTGTTTTACGCTTTCGCTATAGACAACTATTTGCACGCCAAGTATTTTCCGAGGCGAATACTTGCGAAAACATGATATTCGACCGAGGTGAATGTCCGAGGTGATTTCCAGGTTATCCCTGATAATTATGTCATCCAAACTGATCTTTATTTGAGCCAAATTAAACTGACAAACAATGCTGTCAGTATAAATAGTGAAAGGAGATACCCTCCTGCTGTCATTCCAGGAGTGTCAATGCGATAGAAGGCATGACAGAGTTCATGCTGTCCACTCATGTAACATGACTGGCATAAGTCATAATCGACACAAATGCTGCACTTCCATCTTGTACCGATAATTCCTTTCTCATGACAAGAGTCACAAACAACATCCAGGTGTTTAACACCTATATAAAACCATGAATGTGCAATAAGTATTTATCTCAACCAGAACTGGCTAAGTGTCCAAATTATAAAGCATATAAGCATTCAGAAACTTATCACCTTTTAGACACAACTTTAAGTCATAAATGCAATTTGCAAGTAAAAAGAAACAGTTTTTAAACCTAATTTATAACAAAAGTCATCTAAATTTTATCTGTAAGACAACATAAATTGTTTTCACAACCCTAACCCAGACATTAATAAATAAACACGTCAGAAATCTTGGCATCTACATTGACAATATCACTACGGCGAGGCAACACATGACACACACCGTCGCCAGTTGCTTTGCAGCACTGCGGTTGATCCACAGCATATGGAAATATGTCTCTCTTACTGCCCTGAAGACCTTGATCAGCGCCATAGTATTCACTAAACTCAAATATGGTAACGCCACCTTAGCAGGGCTCCCAAAACACCTCCTTGACAGACCCCAGAACGTATTTCACGCGGCTGCACGCCTGATCCATCGATGGATCATGGAAGCATCATCACATCACGCCACTGATGATCGACCTACACTGGCTCCCCGTCCTTGAGCGAATAGCGTATATGCTGGCAACCCTCGTCTGCCAGTGCCTGCATGACATCAGTCCCTCCTATCTCAGGTCTGAACTCCAGAGATCCGCAGACATGGACAGCAGAAGGCGTCTGCGATCTGGCTCCACTCAAGCACTCCTCGTGCCGCATACACGCCTTGCCACTGCGGGCGACCGCGCCTTCCCAGATACCACAGCGAAAGCCTGGAATCGTCTCCCAATCAGTGTTCAAACATCACCTTCTCTGGAAATATTTAAGAAGCGACTGAAGACTTGGCTGTTCGAGATCAGCTATTTTGTTAAATCCTGACCTATATTATTCATGTACTATGTAATGTGTTCAAGCAGTCCTCCTAGGACAATTTACCACACAAATCTTAACTTTCAGTAATAAATAATAATAATAATAATAATAATAATAATAATAATAATAATAAGCACCTTCTAAGCATAAATCTAAACTCAAATAAAAAGATCAGAAATAAGCCAAAAATAAGCACCACATACCAGTCGGTGATCGGTCGAAGACCAGTAAATCGTACTCTCCCTGATAACCCACTCTGTAGTTAGTCCTAAAGCCTGAGTCCCATTGAACGACGACCGTCTTCTCGGGTGTGTTGCTGTTCCCAATCTTCCCGACTTCAATGACTGTTCCTACGTGACCTTCACCTCCGTCTTGATTCTGCCATTTCCAGTCTGGACCACGGACCACTCTCAGACCAACTTCCATCGGAAGAGAAGGAACTGGAGTCTCAACTGGGACCAGCAAGTAGACACAGTAGACCCGACGTAAACACTTCTCGCGAGCTCTTCTATTTGCAGAGTGGAGTTCAGCTGAAATAACGCAGAGCGAACAATCAACCGAAGGATACTTTAAAGTTTTTTTTCTTTCTATTTTTTAAGAAGTAAACATTTAAACGAAAGTCCATCAACAACCTTTAGTCCATGCCACAAAATTTCTGATTGATCAGAAAAATCACGTTTTATTAATGAAACAAAGCTTCCTATTGGTTTAAGTTAACATATGACAAAAAGATATAGCGCTTTTATTTTTTATGGCGCTACACCTGCGAAGGTAATAACTTTTTGGAAAAGTTTAGGTATTGCCTCACGCTCCACTTGGCTATTTTTATCAACTTCTATTTATTGCTATTATTATTGCTATTGAGTGTAAAAAGTGACGCTGACTATAACTTAAATAAAAGTAAAGTAAAGTAAAATCTCGTGGATTTCTATAGCGCCTTGGAAAGCAGCACAACAGTAGCTGCTTATTCTTAGGCGCTCAGCCTCTCTTAAAATAGCTATAGGAAAGGTGTGGGATCAGCCAGGCAATGGTCAATATCCGAAGGGCAGTGAGGCTAGGTTGTTACAGCTATGGCGGAAATGATTTCAGAAACAGGAAGGATTTAAGCTTAGACCTGAAGACTTGAGGAGATAGTGCGGGAATTATAGGAAATGAGGAATCAGATTTTATTGTTTTAAAGTGTCCAAGTGTGCGAAGGGAAGCTGGGATCGAGTTCCAGAGTTCAGGTGCAGCATATGAGAAGGCACGGTTGCAAATTTTCAGGGATGACTGATTTAGCGGGCGTGACAGAGTGAGATGAGATGACGAACGTGTGGGTCGAGGAGGCTGAGGGGTTAATAGTGATCTAAGGTAGACAGGTTTTGATGACTGAAGTGAGCTATGTGTAAGTGTTATTATCTTATATTGGATACGTTGATACTTGATACTTGACAGAGAAGATCTCAATAACTATCGCCCCATCTCAAATCTTTCTCTTCTATCAAAACTTACTGAAAAAATTGTGCTTTCCAGACTGAATGAACACCTTTCAAGTAACTCACTATATAATGCTCATCAATCTGCCTACACTAAACATCACTCAACTGAAACTGTCCTCGCCTACATTTATGACAGACTCTTAACTGCAATTGGTCTTCGCCAAGTTACTGGCCTTTGTCTCCTTGATCTCTCTGCAGCATTTGATACCATAGATCACAAAATTCTGCTCGAGCGACTCTCTCTCTGGTTTGGCATATCTGAAAAGGCTCACAACTGGTTTGCATCTTATCTCAAATCTCGGTCTTTTCAAGTGTCCTGTCTTGGCCAAATTTCTCTTTCTCATATTATAGATTATGGAGTGCCTCAAGGATCTGTTCTCAGGCCTGTACTGTTCAGCCTTTACACCACACCACTTTCATCTCTAATTAATTCCTCAAATTAAACCACCAACTCTATGCCGATGACACTCAGCTATTCCTTTCCTTCTCACCTCTTTCATTCAATGCTTCTATTATTGAGCTTGAATCTGCATTCTCGTCAATCTCTGCATGGATGTCATCTAATCTCCTCGCTCTCAACCCATCTAAGACAGAGTTTCTTTTAATCGGACTACCCCAACAACTCAAAAAAATTGACAATCCTAAACTAGTTTTGGCTCCTGACACCACAATAATCCCTGTTCCAACTGCTAGAAATCTCGGATTCAAATTTGACTCTTTTCTAAACTTCGAATCACAAATCTCCCAACTTTCAAAAGCCTGCTTTATTCATATTCGTGACCTTCGTCGCCTACGTCCTTGTCTTGATATTAAGACTGCGTCCACAATCGCCACCTCTATAGTCCACTCCAAATTAGATTACTGTAACTCCCTCTACTATAACCTTCCCAAAGCCTCCATCAACAAATTGCAATCAATACAAAATGCACTTGCTCGTGCTGTTACTAAGTCACCTAAATTCTCCCATATTTCACCCATACTAAAATCATTACATTGGCTTAAAATAACAGAACGTATCCAATATAAGATAATAACACTTACACATAGCTCACTTCAGTCATCAAAACCTGTCTACCTTAGATCACTATTAACCCCTCAGCCTCCTCGACCCACACGTTCGTCATCTCATCTCACTCTGTCACGCCCGCTAAATCAGTCATCCCTGAAAATTTGCAACCGTGCCTTCTCATATGCTGCACCTGAACTCTGGAACTCGATCCCAGCTTCCCTTCGCACACTTGGACACTTTAAAACAATAAATCTGATTCCTCATTTCCTATAATTCCCGCACTATCTCCTCAAGTCTTCAGGTCTAAGCTTAAATCCTTCCTGTTTCTGAAATCATTTCCGCCATAGCTGTAACAACCTAGCCTCACTGCCCTTCTGATATTGACCATTGCCTGGCTGATCCCACACCTTTCCTATAGCTATTTTAAGAGAGGCTGAGCGCCTGAGAATAAGCAGCTATACTGTTGTGCTGCTTTCCAAGGCGCTATAGAAATCCACGAGATTTTACTTTACTTTACGTTCTGTTATTTTAAGCCAATGTAATGATTTTAGTATGGGTGAAATATGGGAGAATTTAGGTGACATAGTAACAGCACGAGCTAAAGCATTTTGTATTGATTGCAATTTGTTGATGGAGGCTTTGGGAAGGTTATAGTAGAGGGAGTTACAGTAATCTAATTTGGAGTGGACTATATAGAGGTGGCGATTGTGGACGCAGTCTTAATATCAAGACAAGGACGTAGGCGACGAAGGTCACGAATATGAATAAAGCAGGCCTTTGAAAGTTGGGAGATTTGTGATTCGAAGTTTAGAAAAGAGTCAAATTTGAATCCGAGATTTCTAGCAGTTGGAACAGGGATTATTGTGGTGTCAGGAGCCAAAACTAGTTTAGGATTGTCAATTTTTTTGAGTTGTTGGGGTAGTCCGATTAAAAGAAACTCTGTCTTAGATGGGTTGAGAGCGAGGAGATTAGATGACATCCATGCAGAGATTGACGAGAATGCAGATTCAAGCTCAATAATAGAAGCATTGAATGAAAGAGGTGAGAAGGAAAGGAATAGCTGAGTGTCATCGGCATAGAGTTGGTGGTTTAATTTGAGGGAATTAATTAGAGATGAAAGTGGTGTGGTGTAAAGGCTGAACAGTACAGGCCCGAGAACAGATCCTTGAGGCACTCCATAATCTATAATATGAGAAAGAGAAATTTGGCCCAGACAGGACACTTGAAAAGACTGAGATTTGAGATAAGATGCAAACCAGTTGTGAGCTTTTTCAGATATGCCAAACCAGAGAGAGAGTCGCTCGAGCAGAATTTTGTGATCTATGGTATCAAATGCTGCAGAGAGATCAAGGAGACAAAGGCCAGTAACTTGGCGAAGACCAATTGCAGTTAAGAGTCTGTCATAAATGTAGGCGAGGACAGTTTCAGTTGAGTGATGTTTAGTGTAGGCAGATTGATGAGCATTATATAGTGACCCAATCAACACAGTTTGTTGGCCCTATCATATGGCCAATGAATTTTTTTTTGAGGGGCCAATGTCGATAATTCCTATTTTTCTGCATTGGGCCCTCAAAGATTTTGCAAATTGGTCCTATAAAGGCCCTACATGTCGGGCCATCAAAGGGCCCTCAGTTCATATCTGCATTGGGCCCTCATAGATTTTGCAAATTGGCCCTATAAAGGCCCTGCATGTCGGGCCCTCAAAGGGCCCTCAATTTATATCTGCAGTGGGCCCTCATAGATTTTGCAAATTGGTCCTATAAAGGCCCTACATGCCCGGCCATCAAAGGGCCCTCAGTTCGTATCTGTATCCGGCCTTCAATGGTCCTTCAGTGGGCCAGCATATAATACTGCACCATCCTACCATATATAAACTCTCACACCCTTCACTTCTAAAACATAACATATTAATTTTAAAAAAATCAATGACAAACATAGTCAGCATACAACTTACAATGCAAGATCGATGATCAATTGTGATAGTGTTTATTCTAGGCCTTCTCGGGAGGGGAGGGGGAATTCTCCCCATCCAAAGTTTTATAATTTCCCCCCAAAAGTGTGAGGATGGGGGGCTTTTTTTGGAGAGGGCAAAATGTAAAGATGACAATTTATTTGGTTGCCAGGGCATTTGAGAAGGGTAAATGAGAACTTGAGAAGGGTAAAGGATATTAGGAAGGATGGATGATCTTCTGTTTTGCTTGTCAAGGTTTTTGGAGACTCAGACCTCCCCCAAACATTTCAAAATCCCCACAATATCAAGATGGCTAGAATAAACACTGATTCTGATACATGTATCAACATAATTGCTGTGACAATTTTTGAACAAAAAATAATGCTAAAAAAATAATGCTAGCGGCACTTTCACGTAAGTGGTACAACATTTTAACAGCCAATATCAATTATTGATCAGATCTGACAACAAAAATATATGAAAATTATTGATTGCCATCTACAGCCTCAACTGATTTACTGGTATAGATATTATAAAAAAATACAAGCCAAAAACGACAATGAAATCTCTTAAATCTCTTTAACAGATATTAAATTTGCTTACTAATTGGTTACAGCCATGGGCGCCCGCAGAATTTTCGCCAGGAGGAGCAAAACACAATGATCACGGTTATGCAACATAAATTTTTCCAGGAGGGGAAAAACATTTTAACACAATAGTCACAGTTAGTATTTTATCAAGGTTTTCAAATTTTAGTGTGAAATATTGGTATTTGCATTTTCCAGGAGGGCAAGTGTAATCTCTTGCCTCAATGTGCGGGCGTGCATGGGGTCAGCTGCAGACTGCACAGTACAAAAGGCTACAATGTCTGCCAAAAAGCAATGAAAACTAGTCAAATTGAAAGTCCAAAAGAACAACTAATTTGAATAAAATGACCAGTTCTAAACAATTTCTTCACTATATCGTAATTTAAATATGTGACATTGTTTTAACAGAAGCTGTAGGTCAGTTATCAGATTTGACACTGTTGTCAGACTCCTGGTCTGAGGGAAGTTGTTCAAAACGTCTTTTATCAGATGACTGCTTTGCAGCAGCAGTCAGAAAACGTTTCCGACCACCATCTCTGTCCCGAGCCTGTCTCAACCAGACCTTAATTTTATCTTCAGCCAGCCTGTTGACGGTATCTCTCGTTTGTTCGTTAATTCGCACAGCATCTGCAAATTAGACAACAGTATTGAGACATCAAATACTGTTGATTTGAAATACAAATATATAATTTTCTCTCAATAATACCTCATGTAATATTCACCTAAAGTTGCATTCTAGATGATGTATACCTATGGTCAAACATGCTAATCTGCTCTGAGTTTCTCTAAGAAGATGCGTCTGCATTAGCTCATACCAGCCACAGCTGCTAACGATTGGTATCTCAAGCAAGTTGGTCAATGTATTTACAAGTCACTAGAAGCCTGCACTATTGCAGCAACACTATCCATGGTCTCGACAGTAACTGAAGGAGCTGCACAGGACAAGCAATTACAACAAAAGACATAACACCTAAATATTGGCACTGGTCAATTTAATATGAAGCCTGACATCAGCATATATTTGGGTGAGCAGTAATAATACATGCTTTTTATTATTATTATTATTATTATTATTATTATTATTATTATTATTATTATTATTATTATTAACGTACTGATCAAGAGTTTGGTGTAATTGGACTTCTAGCTTGCTGCTCTGGAATCATTTTGGTGCATAGTCTGTTAGTTTAACCAACTTCCTACACATAACTGCAAATCACTTTGTATTGTTTTAAGCCCATTACAGTCAGTGTCAATAAATAAAGTTTGTCTGTAACAGCTGTTTTGAAGACGTATTGTGAAAAAAGCAATCTATTGCAATGACTCAAACTCTTATCAAATATATACAAACACAACCACTGTGACCTGAAATCTGCAAACAAAATAAAGAGTGCATATACCACATATGGAAGGTGACAATCCCAGTGCTTGGAAGCTGTGCTTTCCCCTGTTTCCAGCCCAGTTGAATTGGCAGGACAATTCGTTCATCATAATCGCCTTCATCATACCATTAACTGTATCGGTGATAGTTGTCGCTCCAAACGTTGACAAGTATCTTGCCTAAACAGTTCCAGTTAAACCTTCATAAAGTACGTCGTATTTTACTAGGTAGGCTACATATAATGTACTGGTACACACATCCAATACATGATAGCATTGGCTAAAGTATAAATTTTGGGCCCTACTGGCATGTTCAATGTTCTCGGCAGAGTACATCATCTTGCTGTAGGCTAATTTGAGACATAAGCCGAATTTTGCATATTTAAATGGCTCAAATAGGGTAACAGAAGGCCCATTAAGAGATAAACATCTGAATATTTATTCAGAAATAAATATCAGAGATGAAATGTGGGTACACTCAACCTGGATCTTACTGTACCAGTTAATAAAATTAACACCATCTAACCAAGCCTTGTCCAGCTTGCTCATTCTGCTTGACAAAAGATGCTGCATCCTTCAAATCTTTGACTGCATCGGCTGGCAGTTTCATTCCTTCAGGCATAGTGGGAACATCCAAGCTGCTGCCTCTTGTTCCACCTCTGTTGACAAGCATAGTGACACTCCGCGACAATATCTCAATTTTGGAATCAATTCGATTTAATTTTGCAAAAATCATGCAGTACTCTTCAGAGGTAGCAAATGCTGGAACAACACATCCACAACAGTACTGGACAGCATGTTGATTTAATATAATATAATAATATATATAATAATAATATAACAAGGTTTAAAGTGGTTCACTAGGGACTGCCCTGTGTGAGAACCACTGTTGTTCCTGTCCAATATAATATCCTAAACTACTGAGGTTTATTTTGAACCCATTCACAGTTGTGGCGTTACTATCCCCTCATCCAGTTCATTCCATCTGTCCACCACTCTTGCACTAAAAAGTGCTGTTTGTGTTTCTTGTTCTCTATATGAGTCTCTATATAAGAAAGAATAGTAAAATGCTTTTAAAATTACCGTTAACAAACTGGAGAACATGCTAATTGTGTCTATTCAAGCAATTCCTTATATTTGCATAATGCTAATTGCATCTATTAAAACAATTCCTTATATTTGCATAATGCATCTGTTGGACCAGCTGACATTCAATGCTGTTATACTATAGGCCAACATTTTAAATTTTGAACCCATTTCACAATATTTTGCACCAACTGGCTGTACATAAGCATCATAAGCATGTCATATTCTTATGCAAGTCCACACATATCAGCAACACGGACCTGTACTGTCCAGAGTATCTCGCCTCTGTTGTAAAGAGACTGCAGTGCAGTGATAGGAGATTGTCACTCCGTTCGAGTCGTGGGGTCAAACTTCAGGTTCCTCTCTCCTCCAAGACTACTAAGTTTGGAGAGAGATCCTTCACACGCGGCAACCCCATCTTGTGGAACTCTCTTCCCGACGATGTCACCACGGCTAATACTCCTGAGCACTTCATCAAGAGCTTAAAAACGCATCTGTTTGGGTTGGGGTATAGTTGAGATGTTAAAGCGCTTTTGTTGTGGGCCTCAGCCTTGTTACAGCGCTATAGAAATCGTCCAAGAATTAATGAATGAATGAACACATTGACACGACTTTCCGATACTAGATGCTTACACTTTTATACACAACAGTGAATAGAGAAACCAGAGAATTACAGGTGTAACAGTAAGCAGTGGGTTCTAATCGCCAGTTTCCGCCCACCCTCCACAATTATAATTATAGATCGCGTACGTGCTACATATACCATCACATGGCGGCGCAACAGCGCATGACAATGTTTTAAGAGCCAAGTCAAGTTTCATAGGAAGCCTCAAATTGCAAAGTTCACCACTCACACATTAAGTGCAGACAATTGAATTACAAGATTTGTTTTAAAAATGAACTTGTTACAAAAATAAATTCAACTCACTTCACAGCGTTTAACGAGAGCAGCAGATCGCGGCCATATATCAGTCCCGCAGTAACATTTATTTGAATTACAAAAACTTCTAAAAGTTATGATTAAGTGTTATTCAAAACAAGGATGCACTAATTTAATTTATAATTAATATAAGTGTAATTAATTATAACTTTATGATAATATTATGCGTTATTTGTTGATTTACACTTGATTAAGCAGCTAAAATAGTGCACCGGAACTATAGTGCGTATTACTACGCCGGTAAACATTAAGCGACGACTGGCCGCGGCTGGGCCAGCTTCATTGGCCCACTGTGGGCATAAATCTGTTGGCGGGTCTTCGGCCAATATCGCCATGTGGCCCGCACTTACACGCGTCGGCCCTGCAATGGCCCAACGTTTGGTGTTTATTGGGGAGTTACTTGAAAGGTGTTCATTCAGTCTGGAAAGCACAATTTTTCAGTAAGTTTTGATAGAAGAGAAAGATTTGAGATGGGGCGATAGTTATTGAGATCTTCTCTGTCAAGACCAGGCTTTTTAGGAGAGGAATGACCAAAAGAGTTTTTGAATGCGGATGGGAAAGTGCCTGAGATAAGAGAGAGGTTGATGATTCTAGTTATAATAGGCGTAAGCACGGTGGCACACTGTTTGAGTAAAGAGGTAGGTATGGGATCTAGATCACATTGTTTGTTTGGCAAGGATAGTAGAAGTTTGGATACCTCTTTCTTCAGTTGTAGGAGTGAAGCTGGATAAATTGCATGGAGGTTGTGGGGAGGAGGATAATAGTTATATATATATATATATATATATATATATATATATATATATATATATAACAAGGTTCAAAGTGGTTCAGTAGGGACTGCCTTGTGTGAGAACCACTGTTAAGGTTAGTTCAGCGTTGTCCAACCGTAATGCAACTCTTTCTCATTTCGAATTGCCATCCTTATAACAACCTTCTGTCTTCTGCCATTCAACCGAAATGGGTGACGGTTGGACAACGCTGACATCGGCTGTTGTGGAGGATTGAATTCAGACTGATTAAGGTGAAAATCCATTTTTTATGCTGTGCTTGTCACGAATAAAGATGATTATTAGTCTAGTTATTTTTCGTATGTACTCTATGGTTGCTGAGATGTTTCGTTTAAAGTAAAGTAAAATCTCGTGGATTACTTAGTTTCTTAAACTAAGGAATTTTGAGCGAATTTTGTTCTTTATTTTGGATTCTTTTTTATCATTTGCAGTTGTTTTAACTGTTGTGAGTATCATTTGTATCAATCAGTGATCAGTTTATTAAACTTTATTTAAGGAGCGATATTAAGAGTGTCATGTTTTTTGACCAAAATAAGTAAGAAAGTAAGTAAAATCTCGTGGATTTATATAGCGCTTTGGAAGGCAGCACAACAGTAGCTGCTTATTCATAGGCGCTCAGTCTTTCTTAAAATAGCTATGGGAAAGGTTAAAGATCAGCCAGGCTATAGTCAAAAACCGAAATAATACCGGATCGCACCGCTGTTCTGCAGATCCAGTCTTAAAACATACCTGTTTGAATTGACTTATCCCTTTAGATTGTTCCTCTGCTGTTCTGACTGATCTTCAGAATTTGGACTTGGTGCGCCATCGGCTGATGCCATGGGCATTATGATAGTGGCGCCATAGAAGTTGATTGAATTGCTGATTGATTGATTAATGCTCAAAATATAAGTTTTCCATAGACTTCTTCCGTATGTAGTTTAACTAAGACACACTGAGGTTACTGCTGATAAGTGTGCCAATAACCACTTGTTGAATAAGGACTTCAACTCTGGTACAATGCTACCAAACGGTTACAGATCTCTATTCTATATAATTGATATAACGTTATCTTCTAATCAGTTGTAGTCGGCTCCTCTCTCTAGTGCAGGTGCTGCAGGGGAGTCTCATGGGCTGTTTCTTACAACTTGTTTGTTTGCACTAACAAGGATTTGGCATTTTGTTGATGCTACCTGCAATATGAAGACAGTGAAATTGTTAATTGGCAATTTTCCAGAGTGTTTTTTTAGGGTTGGCAACAGGTAACCAGACAGTAAAATTGGGTAAGAGTACCCATGGAAACATGACCATTATGTCCAAATCCCCTCCATTAAACAACTGCCAGGAACCCATCTGCCAGCTTGGGATGAAGTTCTTCAGCAATACTTCATGCTGCATCACACTGAGAAATTAGATTTGAGTACACTCCTCGAAAACCGACGAGCAAGAACTAAATCCTCTCATTTGGCACGAAAACCAAACGAAGAATGTCGAATCCTGGCGAGATTGGCGACATAATTCAAACGCACAAGCACGCGCTGGTAAACCAAAATCTACCTGAAACTGAAAAAAGTTGACCTCCTTCCTGTAATTGTCACTGACCCGCAAGGAACTGCGAAACTGCTGGATGTGCCAAAGATGTCAGCAGGAACTGGTAAAGCAACAGCTGCTGCAGTCTTCCATTGCCTTGAGGAATGGCCTTTGCAAGATAAAGTGGTTGGCATGAGCTTCGATATACAACAGCAAGCAACACTGGAGCTGTGCTTGGTGCATGCAGTATTTTACAGCAAACACTAGGCGTCCACTGTTTCATTTTGCATGCCGCCATCATATTCTAGAGCTACTGGCAGAACCCTTGGCTGGCCTAATAAAAGTTAGGTACAGGATTGTTCAGTGGGGAAGCCAAGGGACTCTATCGGTTCATTTAGGGCACTCTGGGAAATTCATTGTCTGCCTGGAATTATGGCTTTAAACTGATTGGTTGAAGAGATTTACTGACTTTATATTTTGCAATGGCTTTATGATCTTAGCAATGACATCACCAAAGAAAGCAAAGAGAGAAAAGATGAATGAGCAGAGTGGAGGTATTTTCCAAAAATTCTTGGATCTTTAATTACATTATTATTAGTCATTTGCACTTTTGGTTTTTGGTAATGACAGCAGAGTTCTCTTATGGCCAATGTTAATCAGTTGTAAGTTGAGTTATAATTTTTATATATTTTTCAATCATTCAGGTTTCAATTTTAAAAGATGTTTATATTTTTAAATGCTTTCATTTAATCATAGACTAAATTGTTCGTATTATTACTTTGGTTTATATATTATCTAATTCTGGGACTGCTTGTTGGGCATCTGTTATAACAGACCTGGGTTAGCGGCAGCATCTATTTATTTTACTGACTGCATGTTGCCATTGGCTTGCAAGAACAATATGTAGTACATTACACGTACCCTTCTTCTAAGCAGACTACAAAGAATATGAAATGAAGACATCAGAAAAGACTTTGGATGCAAGAGACAGTAATAGATAAAATCAGACAGAGCTTTTTTTCAGTGGGGAGCATGTAGGATGGTTCCCACCTGGAGATTGCATATATATAATTATGGATATGTAATAATGTTTTTGGGAATGTACAGACAGACCACACCTGTTTGTTGATGAGTAAAAAGGATGGGTTCCCAAAACTTCCCAAACCTTTTTTCCTAGAAAAAAAGCACTGCATGTAAGTAGAATGAAGACAACAGACTCCCATATAAAGCACTCTGCACATACAAAGAAGGCAAGAGAGGAAGAGGGAGAGGAAGAGGAAGACCCAGGAAAAAGTGGATGGATAACATCAAAGAAGACTCTGAAAGATACCAGATATCAGTAATCGATGGAGGAGACTTACAACAGGAAAAAGATAAATAATGATTTTTATGTCTAGATATTGCCACTAATGAGCTGGAAGAAAGCAACTATGATGATGATGATGATGATGATGATGATGATGATGATGATGATGATGATGATGATGATGATGATGATGATGACGATGACATATCATGCTAATTTCAATTCTGCACTGATGGACTGATGAATGCCCAGTCAATGGTGGTTAGGATAAGAATCTATTTGGCCTGATTGGCTGATGCTGAGCTTAATGGAGCCATGTTGTTTCCATGGTGATGCTTGTGTTTGTTGAAATGCTTTCTGAGGCCAGTGCATGTCTTATAATTTCACTGTTTTGCCCGACATCAATTAATTCAGTGTTCTTATATTTCAGGGGAGAAAGGCAATTTTAAATTATTCAAAGGGATTTGTGTAAGTTATAAATTTGGATTTTCCTTTTTTGGGTGTTGTTCTGTTAATGGAGTTACTCTATGGTTGGATCAGAATAAATCAGTATTTGTTGACATTTTCTGGAATAAGTGGTTTGGTTATGAATTGTTTATATATTTTTTTATGATATTGATCTGATCTTTGAAAAATTGATGTACCAAAATATGGTACATAGATACTTGGTATCATTTAAGTCACGTCCTATTGAAAACAAATGCTTGTAAGGTTTGTGGCCTCGTTGGTTTTTCCTATAACGATTTTAAAGCGTAAACATTTGAACATTGACAAATGTTTTCTTTTTCTTTTTGTTCAAATGTACTTGTGCTTAGGAGCGCAATGTTGACGAGATGTCGCCTGCTGATGTCTCCGGCGATCGTTTGATCGTATTTGACGCCGTGTCAGAGGATGATCGGGTGTGTTTAGTTTTAGCTCTCAGTAGTTTCATCATCATCATCATCATCATGTGTCATCTTCATATCTGAAGGTTGACGGTCATGAGTTGTTTCCACTTCATGCTGTCTTCAGCAATCCTTTTTAGTCTTCCATAGTTCTTTTCCTGTATGTGTTCCTTAACGTCGTCCAGCCAGTCTCTTCTAGGTCTTCCTCTGGCCCTGTTTCCCTCATATCTGCCCTCTAATAGGACTTTGGCTCAGTAGTAGGCTCAGTAGTTTACGTAATTTAATTTTGAAAATCAGTCTCTTAATGATGGCTTTAAGCTGTTAACCCCTTTAATGGGGATTTAAATTTTTAGACGCTGTGACTGTGCCAGGGATTTATTTTTGGGAAAAACGTTCTTAAAAATGGAATAGTTTTTTTTTTTTTAAATTTACTATATCTGAGGCTATATAAGAGCTAAGAAGATCAGGTATACATCATTGTTTAGCTTTTTTTATTCCTCTTTCTAACCATCCATGCAAAACAAAATAAAATTGGGGGTAGGGTCCACTCTACAGCCTAAAATAGAACCTCTTCAAACATTTTTTGAAGCTCAGTAGCTAAGATTTTCAATGGTGACCCGACTTTGATCAGCAGCAAAGTTGTAGGGGAATGTCAGTGGAACAAAATAAATCAAAAAATTTGAAAATCGGTCAGCTTTTGGTAAAGATATATCAATTATGACCTGAACAAGTTGTTTTCTCGAAGCCATTTTCTACACAATGCAGCCCGCCCAAGGTCTGACCCCTCGGTCCAAAAGAATATATATTCTCTATCACTTAGAGCCAAACTAGCTAAAAATAGGTGTCATCTAGCGAATGGATAGATACTAAAGCGATTTATAGCATAAGACGTATCTGATATGTTGCGCCCAATTGACAAACCACTATGAAAGTTATAGTACGTGTCCCTGGCATTGCGCCCAAATAAGGAAAAATTAGGCGGTGGACGTGTCTTAGATGTTGCGCCCGTTAAAGGGGTTAAAGCATTCTGTTTATATATGTTTTAGGAAATTTTAGAAAATTATACTGAAATTTACAGTGTAAAGTCAACAAGTGTAAATTGTGTAAATTCTCTTGTAGAAATTGGCTCCAGTCTTATCGCAATGCAAGAGAAAGAGCATTTTTGCCCAACGGTTTGAACAGTTTGGTTCAGGGAAACATCAAAGGGGTTAGATGGCTGATGCAGTTCACTTGTGTTTTCTATTTCTTATGCAACTCTTTGAGTCTTTTGCTTTTGGAGCTATTGTGAGCTGTCGTTCTAGACTTCGCTCACGGAGCCACGAGCAGTTAATTTTTCCACCTCCAGCCAAGGCCGCTAAGTTTGGAGACAGCTTGACGTGTTAATCCAATTCTGTGGAATTCGCTGCCTGTGGATGTCACGAAAGCCAAATGTATTTGATCATTTCGGAGGATCTAAAGACTTACTTGTTCAACAAATCATACAAGTGACATTTGTTAAATCGCTCTAGACTTTGGCCTTGGTCATGACCACAGTGTTACATAAGTTGTCTTGATAATAATAATAATAATAATAATAATAATAATAATAATAATAATAATAATAATAATAATAATAATAATAATAATAATAATAATAATAATAATAATAATAAGTAGTAGTAGTAGTAGTAGTAGTAATAATGGTGGTGGTGGTGGTAGTACAGTGAAACCCGCTTAATTGCATAGGTGCTGTGCAAGCCTTGCTTATGCGATTAACTGGGCTATGCGAATAACCGGGACGTCTGATAATTAATTGTACGCACAAAACACTGGTTTGGGTTTCATGTTGTTATGCGATTATGCGGGTTATGCAATTAAGTGATATGCGATTAAGTGGGATCCACTGTAGTAGTAGTAGTAGTAGTAGTAGTAGTAGTAGTAGTAATAATAATAATAATAATAATAATAACAATATAATAATAATTGTAAGCTGTGTATCAATTTGGAAATGATAATTCTTCAGACATATCACCGCTATATTTGTCCAACTGCTTCTAGACTGTTGATATAAGAAGTGATTGATTATAACGATACAATCAATAATAGATGAAACAGAGAAAGGATTACAACAAATTATGAATGCTCTTGATAAACCTCGGATGAATATGGAATTAAAACAAATATACAGAAAACAAAAGATTATGTATCACAAAAGTAAAACTTAAAACATTCACACGGTGGATGTGGAGAAAAATGGAAAAAATCATTTGGCAATCAGAACATACCACAAATGAGGAAAAGGTGACGAAGGATGAATGCCTCTGGAAACAATAAAAAAGTGGCAACATCTATGAGAGGAAGGTCACTTCATGAGAGGAAGAGACAAAAGGCCAAAGGATGACCAAGAATCAAGTTGCTTAGCTGGATGATGATGGATGACTACAACACTGATAGTTACAATGCCCTTAAGGAAAGAAGGAAAAGCACAGAGCAGGGTCGAATGGTGAAGCTGCCACAAGAGACCTGCATAACGCAGAGAACTTGAAGAAGATTTTAGCTGTCAGCATATTGCCTTGTCTTGTAGTGGACCTAGTCAGTGTAGTGGACCTAGTCAGGTAGTGAGTCTAGATGTTCCACAAATGAGCCTGCCTTTGGAAATCTTATGTTAGCCTGTGCGTTGCCCATGTTAGCCTGTTAGCCTGTCATTGAGTCAGATTTATCATTGTAACGTCAAGTGGATTTTGTTGTAATTGGATGTGGCCTTCCAATCTACGAGTTACGAGTAATTGTTACGAGTAATTGTTGTCGAAATACCCTTGTTTTTTACTCTTAGCTCATTTACAGCGCTATATAAAATTGTCTGACAATAATGATAATAATGATGATGATGATGATGATAATAATAATAATAATAATAATAATAATAATAATAATAATAATAATAATAATAATAATAATAATAATAATAATAATAATAATAATAATCTAAAGGACCAAGATGTTTAGGTATATTATTGTCAAGGTGACAAATGGCTGTTTCCTGTCTGTTGCCCAGTTCTTTCTTGTTCTCCCAATTATCTTTTTTTGCCGCTGCATATCTCTTCTAGTTGCTGTCTAGAGCTCTAGATGATGTCAGTTTATGATGAGATTCATCTATTTATTGCAACAAGACTCCTTCTTAAAGCAAGCCTTACTTTCTTCATGATGATGAAACCATTTAATCTCCAGTGACGTGTACAACTCAGCTTCAGTTGTAAATATTTGTGAATCGTATTTTGTAGTGGATTGACTTACTCAGAATTAAAGTTATTTTCTATAAAATTATCATCAAAACATTCTAGATTTAATTAGATGATTTAATGAGTAAATTATTTAATTTTATGCTAATTTCACTGTCGATATTTTTCTCCATAGCAGTTGAACAGGCTATTTTAGTTTTTTCATTTTAAATTTCATATTTTGAATTTGGAGCTCTTAGCTTTTAACATTAATTGTTGAATTTGACAACAACGTTGCAGTATGGAAGTTGTAGAGTGTGAACTGTGCAAGAGCTGAGAGTCATTTGAAATACTTGTTAACTGACTAACTGATGACCGATGCCTTATGACTGAATGTAGTTGAATGTTTGACTGCAGATGCACTGAAGCATCAAACTCAATGCACGCATCATGAGTCAACAGTTGTTAATAAGTTGTCTTGTAAGAACGAGTTGACAGCGATGGATTGGAGTCCCGATGGACGATCTGAAGAGATGAAGAGAATTGATGAAGAGAATCGGAAGAGAATTGCCGGAATGACAGAAGAGCAAATACTGGACGAACAGAGAGACATTCTTGAATCGTCAGGTGATGATGCCTCAATTATCAGATAATCTTTTCTTATTTAAGAGATTGTGCATCTGATTTGAATTCTTGTGTACAGACTGTAGACACACTTCAAAGCTGAAATATGCGACTTCATAGATTTTGTTAATTGTTGCAGAGAATATTTATTTCTCTTGTTTGAATTATCTACAACATTTTACTTATATGAATGAAAGCTGTATTATTATTGTTATTATGGGATAATTTTTATATAGTGCTGTGGTTGAAAAACTATGGCATTAGGACTGTGCATGTTGATTCAGAAGTAATTTTTGGAGAAGAGAAATGCCTTTAGCCTCTAGTAACGGAGGCTTTGCATCGCAGGTCATTTGAATTGCAGACGCTCTCCGCGTCTTATGTGACCAGTTTATGCATTTGTTTTAATTGTATGTAATTAGAAAAGCAGTTGGAAAGAACTTTAGCTCTGCATTTATTTTCAGATCCTTTGATGTCAATGATGACATCTTATCTTAAAAATCAAAAACAGAAAAATAAAGTTTCAAAAGAAACTAAAGAGGATGTTGTGAATAATAAGTTATGCTTCATAAGAAATGCAAAGTTGGAAATGGTGAGTATGTACAATCTGTAGTTGTCTGTGGTGTACAACAACTTTTTGCATACTTTTACTAAGAAATTCTTTTTCATTTTAATCACTCGTACAAGTTTTCTGCTGAAGTCTGATTAGTTTGACTTTGTTTACACAATATTTACTTGATTTGTCTAAGATTTTGACGATTTGCCTGTAAAACCAAAGCCTGAGTGGATTAACATGCATCAAATGGAACCTGAGAAACTTGCTTGGATGAAGGACTTGCCGCTTCCATCGGCTGATAATCAACAGGTCTGTGTACATGCATGTGTACCATGTGCTTGTTTTGGTTGTTTATCTATTTTACATGTGCCATGTATTTTCCTAACCAGAGCGGAAAATATCAAAAGGAAGACCGAAAAGATGATGGATGATGGATTGGAAGAGGATCTGAACATGGCAGGACTGAATCTCAATGGAAAAACTGACGGAAGACACCGAATGACCTTGGAAGAAATAGCAAAGGACAGAGAACTTTGGAGAGATGTCATGGAGAAGTCAATGGCTGGACACAGCTGGAGGACGAAGACTTGACCTGATGTATTGGTCAAGAGATTGGTTTTCTTTAATGTAGCTTAAGGTGTTATCTTGATTTAAATTGAAGTCCTGTTGAAATTAAAGCTGAAGTCATTGGTGTTGCCTGTGAGACTTTTCAATCTGTATAACACACTTGGTGACTGTGCTCTTGGTGACTTTGCTTAGCAAGCGATGGCATTGACTGTGTTGTTTGTTATGTTCTTTTTTGTGGTTTCTTAACTAATTCAAATTACTTTTCCTGTGTGAATATTTATATCTCTGCTTATCATAGTGATAAGTCAGTACATGTAATGGTAAGTTCTGTCATCCAATGTGATGAGGCAGTTTATGATTCACGTGATTATTTTTGTGAATTGTTTTAAAATTGTCCTTTCTAGACTGGCCAGCCAGCAAGATTTGATTTTGCGGGAAATCTCGTGTCTCCAGAATCAGAGATTCCAGTTCATCTGGGACTGCATCACCATGGTGATGAGCCAGAGGTTGGAAAATCTGAGTCTTGAGTCTATTGCTTAAGAGGAACAATAGATACGTTAAGAGAAACAGATACAGACTTTGCACATTTTTGACAATAATGACTGACAAACATTCTGAGTGAGTGTATAGAATTATTTGCTGATTGATGCTTGTATTATGTTGTGTTTTGATTGTTGGTTGATGTTCATTTGTTAGAGGGCAGGATATTCCCTTCAAGAATTGTTTCAACTTTCACGTAGCACCAATCTACAGCAACGAGTTATTGCTCTGACTACCATTGGCTGTGTAATAAGAAATGTGTGTATTGATTTTTCAATGCTTTTGTGATCTACAGTAATGTTGATTGTATATTTTAGGTGCAGAACTTTAACTGCGTGAATCTTTGGATATTGGATGTGAAATAGTTTTGTATATGATTTAGGTTGGCTTAAGTTTTATCAGGTTCATTATCATTTTCCTCTTTGGGCCACCAAAACCATTCAGTCAGAACTGATAATTTTAGGATTTCCTCATTTTGTTCAGAGGGAACTTGGTTGTTGAGCCATGTGTGTTGAACTTAGAATGGTTGCCAGAACTGTTAATGTACTACTCACTGGTGCTGCATTTGACAGGATCTGTGATTCTGTGTTATATGATGATGATGATGATGATGATGATGATGATGATGATGATGATGATGATGATGATGATGATGATGATGATTTGTTGCTTGTTTGTGGTCTCTGATGTGACTTTGTTAGGCCAGGAGAGGTGAATTTCATGGGCGTTTATCTGCCTCTGTGATTCCGTCTCTGTTGGATGGTGGAGTGGTGTTGTTGATGCGTTGGGCGATCGACGACAACGCTCAGACTTCGATCGTCGCTTCCGTTGATGCTCTTCACTCACTACTTGTGTGCAACGAAGATGAAGTATGCTGTTGCTTTTTCATATTTGAATGTCTAGATTGATGAGTAATTAAATTACAGTGAAGGAAAGATTGCATGTAGACGAGTGAATTTCCTAAATGAGGACATTGCTTTCGCTCTGCTTCGATTTACTTCATCTTGGGATGCAGTCATGAAGCACAGATGAGAATGGATGAATGTTGCAGGTTGCGGCTGATAAGGTTTTCTTTTGGCACGATGGATCTACGATGTCTTCTTTCCAGTGTCCTTTGACAGAAGAAGAAAAGAATAACGAAGAGGAGAGGCCAGAAAGTGATGCAGATGTTGTGAGAAAAGATGTAATTAAGGTTAGTCGTTAACTTCAATTTACATTCAGAATATTTTCTGTTCTTCCTTTTAGAGAATTACCAACTGCTGCAAGTGAATGGAGTCTGTAAGTTTTTAATTTCTAAGTTTAGTTATTCGTTTATGTGGACCATCAGAAGCTCCTGTGTCCATTTAACTTGAACTCATTTAGTGTCTGAATATATTTACTATAAATAAATAAGTCTTAGGATCACTTGCACCTTTGTTTTCTTTTGATTTAATTGTTTTTTTCTGTGATGCAAATTGAGTTTACTTGATGGATTATGTTTTATTATTCATGACTTGTAAGAGTTGAATAAAGTTGAAGAATTAATTAAGAGAGAGAGAGAGAGAGAGAACGTTGGTTGTCAGATGTTAATCAGCATACTGGTAGCTTAGGAATTGATTGTTGGAATGAATATATGGATGTTTTGCCTGAGAAAAACATTTAATTCAAACCATTCCGGTTTTATTTTAGGGTTTGTTGCGAATGTATTTGCCCGAGCGACTGCGTTATTTGTTGGAGGTTTGTCGTCCTGCAGCTTCTGTTGTCATCCAGATATTTGAAATCCTGATACGTTTGGTTCGTCATTCAAGTGAAGCTGCTTATCAGGTGACAAGTTGTAACTGATGAGAGTTTCTGAATTTTACAACTTCTTTTACTTTACTTAACTTGCAGATTTTACCTCTCACGTTCATTTCTTCGGCAGTGTAAAAATGGTTTTTATCCATAGTTTTGAGTTTTTAGCATCATAGCCATCTTTTGGACTTGTGTTGACATTGTAATGGCTGCTGTTAATGTTTACCCCGGTATTATATTTTATTATTCTATGAGAAGTCTTCTTTGTTTTTGTGTGATGGGTTTCTAATGTTGGTTTTTAAATCTTTAGTAAAGGAGTTGTCATTTGTATTAACATGTTGTTTTGTTTATCATTGTCTGGTCTGATATCCTGGGGATTTGATTTGGATCTTGTATGATTACCGGTAGGATTTGGTGTGTCATTGGCTGATGCATCTATGCATGATTAGGTGGCACTATAGAAGTTGATGATTGGATTGGGTCAAATATGGCTGACTAGTGACAAATGCAGTTCTGATGAATAAAGGGCTCTCACTTATCCTATATTTTTGGGGCTTCCTTTCAATCACAGTGTTTTACAATGGTCATTGCAATAGAAGTAGTTTCCAATTGCAATGGGTGGGCATTGGAAGTGTTCATTTATCTATCATATTAAAATCGTTATTCTGTATGTCTGTTACCTTCAAGCGTTCTGATTGGTTGACTATTGGTAGACGGTTTAGTCCTTACGTCGCGATGCGTTGGTGGGGCGATGTTCGAAGACGGCGTTGCTATTGGTAACAATTAGTCGAGTCATTGCAGCGTCAGAATGGTGCTATTGGTAACAATTGTTCGTAGCTTGAGACATTTTAGTTACAGCGTCACAAATGGTCACAGTTGCGTGATTTTAACGTACATGCCATTGGAAGTGTTCATTTATAAGCGTTGTTCGCATGAATTCAATGAAAACTGATTGAAAGTAATGATGACTTGAAACATGAGACTTGATGACTTGTTAAGTGAGTGTTTGGACAGAGATTATTAGAAGTATTTTGTCAGAGGTTAGACACTCTCTTTGCAGATGGATTTGTCTTTTCTTTAGGTGTTTAAGTGTCCGAGGCTAATCGATGTAATTGTAGATGAGTTTCTTCCATCCACTTGGTCATCACAGTTTGGTAAATGATGTATTAATGCTTTGACTTTCTTTTACTCTGATGTCCATTTTGGTGAATGCATTTCAACTAACTGCTCATCTTGAACAAATATTAATGCTGTGCATTATTGAAAATTCATTTTAGCCCAAATAAATTGTCATTTTCTCAAACTCTTATAAAGTGAAAGTGTTTTCTAGTAATTTGAAGTTAGGAATTGTTTTACAATTTGCAGTTGGTTTCTAGTGATCTATATATAAGCTGATGGAATTAAAAAGGTGATATTTATCATCTACAGTTACTAGTTATGATTGATTTAGTGTTTGACAGGCTTTCTAGTATTGATGATGCTTGATGTGTGCATGACTGTGGATGGGTGGAGTGGTCGGCCTTGCTGTTTAGCTGTGACGTATGAATGGTGTGTGTGTTGCTGGAAGTCATTTGCTGTTGAAATGAGAAGAGAAGCAGTAGCCCAGTTGTTGATATGAGAGAGTCCAGCTCTGATCCTCTTGGCTCTAAATGCTTTACAATTACCTTTTTCATATTTCTTGGATGTGTTGTATTAGCCATTTGTATTCAGGTGAGTGTTGGTACTAAAACCATCATCTTGCAGTATGTGATTGCATTTTTATAGCATCAGAAGAAAGTCTGCCAAATGTCTATGGCTTTCCTCTTTCAACAGCCATCAAGCTGGTCCGAGTGCTGTGTTCCGCTGGAAGGAACATGGCAGGCTTTCTGGTCAGTGTGCTGTCACCATTTTTGCTTCTCCATATAGTGCTGGTTATGCATTAATTGAATTGTGCAATTGTAATTGCTGGTGCTGCACCTGACAGGGATCTGTGTTATAATTATGATGATTTGGGTTATTAATTATGAATTGGTATTTCATAATAGAAAGGCTCATGTATTGTCATTTGCATCTGCTCTTCTTTTAACTTGCTCTAATATATTGGGACTTTTTGTTTGATTTTATTTTGGTTGACACTTGATAAAACAATATTATTTGATATTTTATTTGTAGCTTTCAAAATACAACATTTTGCGATATGTGGTTGAAGAACCAAGGTAGGTTGACAGAATTTGTTACCGCTGCTGTTGTCAATACTTAGGTTTTTTAGGATTGACATTCTGTTCACATACTTGAATTGATGCTTGAGTATTTTCTGTCTACAAGTGACTAGTGCATGTATGTATGTGTTCATGACATTTCTGTTTCAAATGGTATTATTTCTGGATTGGGACAATAATTGCATTTTGATATTTGGTTTTCTTGATGGATAAAATGTTGTCGACATTTTATTGGAACCTGTTGCTTCTTTTGAAATGACAGACTTGTTTTTGTCAGTTTTCTTGAGAATTGATTTGATGTGAGGCATATGTTCTCAGTTCTCCGCTTCTCATTGAATTCTTAAATGTGGTCATTCATGTCCAGTCGGAGAGTGCAGTTGTTGGTCCCTCCCCGCTCCAAGACCCCTAAGTTTGGACAAAAGATCACCGGACGGAATCCGCCGATGTGAACAAACTCTCTTCCAGACAATGTGACTGAGATGTAAAGATCTCAGCTGGACTTTTCATTAGAAATTTGAAGCCTAATCTTTTTATTTAATATTGGATAAAAACTGTGTTAAGCATTCTTGTTGAATAGGCCTTAGCCTTTTTTACTACGCTTATAACTTTTCAATAAATAAATAAATAAATGAAGGACTGTTTTCCTAAATTACATTAGTCATGACGTTCAGTATTTTCTTTTACGTTATTGAATATTATAAAAGGACATTTTCAAAATTATATAAACTTTGGTGTTATATTACTTTTTAAAAACATGTTAAATTTAAAGTTGTGTTCTCTATCGTTTCTTGCTTCTATGCTATTTTGTCGGCACTCATTTTTCACCGCCCATTTGTCAGCGCTAATTTGTTGTCGCGATTTTGTCGGCGCTATTTTGTCTTGTGCAATTTTTTTACGGTATCGTGGTCATTGTTTTGCATGAAATAATAACAAACAACGAATTAATGCATGAACAATAAATAATAAATACTTTCTTCTTTTAAAAAAATCACTTGTTGATTCTGTTTTTTTTTCAATAGACTTAACTGTTTCTTGAGTAAATTTTAAGTCTTTCTGTGTATTTCTGATTAGAATTATTGAAAGTGTTTACTGTAAATTGCCTTCTGTGGCTTCATTTTCAGTTCTCATTTATTGTCTCCTCTTTCGTTACTTTTTCTCTCTTAAGGACTACTTCTGTGTCCTCTTTCAGCGTCCTTGAGCAGCTCGGGTGACCTATGCAAGGCAAACATTCTGAATCATCATTACTTCTTGACTCTGAATTTAGATTTGTCCTAGAAGCACTTATGCATGTGTACTACATGTGATACTGTTCAGTGGCGTTTTAATCAAGCAAATTTCTTGTTATTATTTCTGTCAGTCAGATGGCTTTGCCGCATGACATTTCGTTCAGAGTCTGCCTGGAGTCCTGGTGTCTTTGGATTGTTTTGCTTAAGTATGGATTGACGCTTGACATCTACTGGTATGGATTTGGGAAATCAATTACTGTTTTGAGTATTTTCAAAGTACAATTGAACATATAATGACTGTGTCTTTGGTTGAACATGTGTAGTAAAATGCTTGTAAGATTTTATATTTAAAAATAGAAAGTGGAGTTGAGGTGACAGTAGCAGTTGTGTGCACAGCATTAAGGGGTGAGTTTCAAATTAAATATTTAATTACTTTAATTGCAATGACCAGAGATTTAGATCTTTTAATCGAGAGGTCCACAAACCTTTTTCACTATGGACCAACATTTTCTGCAATTTTTTTTTCATGGATCATTGGTGTAAAAATGCTGAATATTTATTATGGTGTAATTTATTATAGTCATAGGCTATATACATATACTGATATATATATATATATATATATATATATATATATTTTTATATATATACATACATACATAGGGTACATAAAAATTATACATACATACATACATACATACATACAATCATACATACATACATACACACAGACCTAGGCCTATAATATACTATATAATGTAAATGATCAACTATAAACTTTGCATGCAGCAAATAGCAATGAGTGTACAAGAATTATTTCTGTGATGTAGTTTTTTATTCAGAGGTTTCAGAAGATTTACGGTAATCTGTGTTACTGCATACTAGGTGGTTAAAGAAATTGAGACACACATCTTCTGGGCATCTTCTATATCTTCAAATGTAAAAAAATATAAAGGAATAATGAAGCCGCCTCTAGCAATAGTTTACTAGAATTGTTTAATTAATGTAGTTTTGATATTCATAATTTAAGAGAAGACCACACAAGGAATCTGTGATGATATTGAAGAATGGTTAAAGAAAGCAGATTTACAGGATCTTAGTCACATCTTCTTCATCTACAAACAGGAAAAAATGGAGGAAAAATGTGGAGATGGCATTATACTTTCTCTGTGATTTCATTAATTAATGATGATGATAGTGTTTCATCACTTCAGTTCAGCTCTGCTTCATTGAGCAATGGTCGCTCCACAGTGCAGATCATTCCACAGCCAACTGTACAGTTCACTGATTAACCTGTAATCCTAGACATGCCAGCCTCCACTAATCCATATCATTCATTTATTCACAGTTCACACTCTGCCAATCAGCAGCTGCTGGCTACGGCACGTAATGTGTTTGCCTTCATGTGAGTGCGTGGTGTGTGCGCACGTAGAGAAGTTGTGAACACATAGAGCACATATGCGGTTACATTTACAATTTTTTGCCCAAGTCACTGATAGGAGACGCTTATGGTACCTCCAGATTTTAACAGAAATGTTGCTTTATGTGGTTAGAAATTTTATTTTCAAACATCAAATTGTTCCACCATGAATGCTTCTAGCAGACATTTTCCTTAGAGGAATGATTACAGATTACAGAAGTAGGGCAATTGATGAAGAGGAAGAAATCAGTGTTGAAATCAATCATTTATTTATTTCTCTTTAAAACAATGATAGAATATAAAACATTGAGCAGTATAACATGCAAATCCAGAATTTCACTTTTAAATAGATGCTCATGAGTTTACAGCTAGTAAGATGTATTTTGAGAAATGGGTCAACCTAAGGGTTTTAAACCTGTCAGGTGGTCAACCCTGAGTAGTTAATGGGTTAGTAGTAAAAGATGGACACTTATTGAAAGTTTATTAGTCAATACTAAACTCTAGTGACATGGCTCCTAGTTAATGTTAATTGATTAGGTAAAAGTAAATTAATAAAATTTGTTAGTTTTATTGAGTTAAGAAGTATTTTTTAGTTTGTTTTTTAAAATAATGGAGGTGAAGTAGGTTTTTTGATTCATTGGGAATGCTGTTCCAAATTCTTGGTCCTGAAAATTTATTAGTAAATAGTAAATAGTCTTTTGTTAGTATAAGCAAAAGGGAGGAAAAGATTTTGTCTGTTTCTCAGGTTGAGTGTATAATTGTTGGTTATTATTGTGTCTAAAAATTTGTTAGTACAGTATAAAATGACCGAGGTAATAGATTATGGTTAAATTTGAAAACAAAGAGTAAAGTTTGATATTTATGTATGTTTCTACATTTAGTATATTATGGTTAAGAAATAGCTGGTTAGTATTTATATAGTCCTGATCTCTAAAGATTAATCTTACTGATTTGTTTTGAATTTTGTCTAAGGTAGGTTTATAGTTGTTTTCCCGTACTAAAATGCAGTAATTTAAGTATGAGTTTATAAGAGCATAATATGGTTGGTGCAGAGCTTTGGTATCCGGGGATACCAAATGGATTTTTACCAAATGAATGGATTTAAAAGTAGCATATTGTCTGCCATGAAGGAATCTACTGACTTTAGTACACTGGATGTTGATTTTGGGCATTTTGAGGTGGAAGGTTGGTTGTAATCTTGTGATTTGTGCATTGTCAGAATTTGTGTTAGCTGATGTAATTTTGGACACAGATGAAGCCACATGCTAAGGTGTCTAAGGTGTAAAGAAGAGTAGAGCAAAGTTCACCCTGTGCTCTTGCTTTCATGGCATAACCTAAATTCTTAAGAACTTCTTCAACCTCTTCCCTCAGCTTCAAAGATATGTGCCTAGTTGATTATTTGGTAATTTGAGTTTTTGTTTAAGCGATTGTTTTCTGTTATTTTAGCAACCTCTACCATGTTGTTATGGAACATCTAAGGAAGTTGAGCATTTCGGAATATCCTGTGGAAAGTCTTTCGTTGTCTCTCAGCTGCGCTCATCTAGGAGTGGTGGAAACAACAGTGCACTGTGCGGCCGAAGTCAGTCTACGTTCGGAGTCATCTCCTCAAGGGTAAAGATGTGCATTGAGGACTTTGTGAGCAGTTTGACTTTGTGCTTGTAGATGCACTTAAATCACTGAATATAATATCTGCTGCATCTACTCCAGTATCATCATAGAGATACCGTTGAAGAAGCAGAGTGGCAATTGGTCTTTGTGTTTATTGTGATCAGTGAATGGAACCATAAATTAAATAGCAATTGGTTGTAGACATTGTTGTGTTAAAGTAATAGGATGAGATTGATAATTTGAATTTAAATTTAATTTGATTGAAATTTTAGTGCTCTTTAATTTTAGACCAATGTTTGCATTGTGTAGGGGTGGCCAAACTGTGACTTGTAAGTCGCTTGCAGCTCTTTCTCACAGGAATCTGCGGCTCACGAAAAGTTTTAAAAAACTTTTGGAGCAGATTAACAGATCAACAGAAGCACACAACTGCCACATAGCTAACACTAATTAACACTACTACTAAATAACACTAGTACTAATTTTACCATTTTGCCAATTTTATCATAGGTGCCATAAAAATAGCAGCACAAATTTAATGAAATTTTCAAACAATTGGATTACACCACGTCGTTTGCATGTCTAATTGTGGTAATGCAGCTCCCAATCTATTGAAATTTGTCATTGCAGCTCGTGCCTTCTATGGATTTGGTCACTCCTGACACAGTACATCAAGAGAAGCACATTAGTGTGTTGTTTTGTGGCTGACATGTTATTGAATGGAGAAGTGAAGGACTAGGCAATTGAATTGCAGTTTTACAGAATCAGGAAAACAGCCCATTTATATTAAATGATGAAAATACAGGATTCTCTGCTGTGGAATATGAGGAATCTCTTTGATATTTTTGTTTCTCTGTTTACAGAAGAAGTGGGATTATGGAAATGAGTGATTTGCGATCAACTCCAGTCATTCCATCATTCAACTGGAGTCCTGTAACTGGACTGTTTCCACTATTTTCTGGCTTTTGTCTTAAAAGTCTTCAGCATTTTACGGATTTCTACTTTGATCAGGTGAGAGTG
This sequence comes from Metaphire vulgaris, assembly GCA_018105865.1. Lineage (NCBI taxonomy): Eukaryota > Metazoa > Annelida > Clitellata > Crassiclitellata > Megascolecidae > Metaphire > Metaphire vulgaris. The sequence goes on from CM030848.1 coordinate 130,170, forward strand.
ATTAAACTATTTTCCCCTGCGTATGATGTGCATGTTATGCATGTAAAGCATTTAATTGAATGTGCATAATTAAGCTTCTTTTGTTTAACCTGTTGCCCAAATTATTCATGATTTTCCATTAATCTTGGGGATGCAGGTTATGCTTGCACTTGGTTGTATATGCAGCTATTGTTTGGTTATTTCAGTAATATTCTAATAGAACTTTTTACAGATTTTTAACAAAACTGTGGCTGTTGCAATAGAAAATTTTAATTTTTAGAACCTCTAATTGTACCCCACTCCACATCCATCGGCTTCACCTGGTCCTGATCACAGAAGAGAGCATTTGCATTTGCATATAGAGGCATCTGGATGGCAAGTGGATTGCAAAGCTATCTGTACTGTGAACACTGGGACTGTCTTTGTTTAGACAATATGTGTCAACCTTTGCCAAGAATCTTCTGACCAGTTCTCTTTGTCGCCCGAAGACTGTCTTTGGCTGTTCTTCTACTTGTTTCAGTATATTGACATTTATCAAAATTATTCAAATAATATCATTGCTGAGGCTTCCTAGGTAGTCATTAACTTTCCACTTGTTGTGAATTTTTATTCCATTTCCATCTTTATGTCATCTTTGATTGTTTTTTCTGCTGATTTTCAATCCTTAATTGTATGACGTGTAGTTTAGTGAGTGTATCATCTACATTGTGTGTGCTGTTATCTGTTTTGTTTGTAGCCTTATGATTTGGATCTTGTGACGTCATCTGTTAATCTTTTGGCTTCATATTATGGCAGAATCCGAGATCAGGTACACTTTAAATGCTCTTCCATTTAACTGAGATCAGCTGCTTTTAAGATTTGAATGTAATGTCCCAAGGACTTTCAGTGTTTCTAAAGACATCTTTAGAGAAAAATTGAAACTACTTTGTGTGTGTATGATCTTCTTTTGCAGCCACAGTACAATCCACTGAGTGTTGAGAATGAAGTCCTTGCTCTCTGTTCTGATCACTTGATGCCCTGCTTCAAATCTCGGTCATTTTCATTGGCTTTGCAATATGTCAGGTATTGGCTTTATATTGGGTGTTTTTTCCATTGATTCGATTAATTTTAAGGGAAAAATTAGTTGATTACTCTATAACTTGTCTCAAATTAAAATTTTATTACTTTTATTTCTCTGGATTTTGAGGTCTTGTTAGATTTTAGTGTTGAGAAACTGTGGTTCACATAGAACAACTATGATTAATAGTGATTGAGAATGAGAACATTTTGAGTGAATTGATTGAATATAAAAGTTATTGCAGGCCTTTGCTTTTTATCGGATATAAATTGATCTGCTATACACTAATATCAACTGGCAATTCACCTTATGCTGAACTCATGAGTTGCATCAGTCAGAGTAAACACTGACTTTCTTTAGTCTCTACTTATTATTTAAGACAGTGCTTCCCAACCTGTGTGCCACGGCACACAACTGTGCCGCAGCAACGGTAGAAGTGTGCCGTGGCAAAATGTTGGAAAATAGCAAAATACTAATGGTGCTGTATTAATTGTTAATTATAAGTTGAATTATATTATCTCTTCAATGAATTTAGACATGAAATAGTGATACAGATTGCAAAGAAAATATGTACTTATGAAGAATGGTAGTCAATATTATACTGTATACTAGACTAGAGTATAATATATAGGACTAGTAGGCCTATACAAATGCATCAGTGTGCTGTTGACTGTATGTTCCTTGGATAGTGTGCTGTGGCTGGAAAAAGTTTGGGAAGCACTGATTTAGGGCAATGGTCTCTGCTGTATCTTGGCTATGGTCGAAACTATGGCACTTTTAGGATAAATGTCATCATGCAATTATACTGTGATACCATTAATTCTAGAGTTAAATCATGTCTCTTTCTCTTTTTTCATAGTCTGTCTTGCTGCTTTCCCACTCCCACTCTGGTCTTTTACAGCATGAAATTGAGGTTTCATCAATTGATATCTTCAAGTTTTAGAATTGGTGCTGTACAAGTTCATAAATAATAATAAAACATTTAAGTAAAACTGGTTTTTGACGATGAATTTATCTGATTTTTAATTGTAATAATTTATTTTATTATATTTTGCAAATTTCAAGGGATTATTCGTCGTATGAGTCTGAACGAGTGAATTGCGATGAGACTGCTTCACCGGTCGGCCTTAAGACTCTGGAGGCCGCCGTCTTCTTCTTCCGTGGTGCAGTGGCACGTCCTGTGCTCCAGCCTCGTTCTACCGTCGCCTTCTTCGTTTCAATCTCACGGCTTCTTATTGCTCTTGGCAAACTCAGCCAAAGCGTCGTTGAAAAAGTATGGAGGCAGAGAAATTCACCAAATACATTGACGTTATTATTATTTTAATGTTTAGTCAGTTGTGTGATGTAGATTTTTTTGTGATTGATGTTGATAGATTCTTTGTCAGTTGTCTATTTTAAGTGAATTTTCTTCTGCATTCGATTGGTTTTCTGCTTTGTATCGATTGACTTCTTTTGATTATCCATTATGCAGCCATATAGCTGATCGCATAGCGTGGCATTTGATGGTTTTTCTCTCACAGATGTAAACCTCAATACACTGATTGCGGTGATTATATATAATATAATGAACCCAATTACCTCAAGATGCGACTTATCCCTTGACCTGCTTACTCACTCCACTAGGTATTCGGCAGGACCTTCATTTGTTGTTCCCTACTCTCGCACAGTCATTGGCACTAGTTGTTTCTCAGTGTGCACCCCTAAGCTCTGGAATTCACTACCAACATCACTTCTCATAACTAATAACTTATCATCTTTCAGATCTGGCATTAAAACACATCTGTTTGACTTGGCTTATCCCCCTTCGATTGCTCTCCCACCATTTCGGACTGATCTTCTGGCTTGACCTGGCTCTAATGCTATTTGGATTTGGTGCGCCATCAGCTGATGCCCTGGGCATTGTGATAGTGGCGCTATAGAAGTTGATTGATTGATTGATTGATTGATTGATTGATTGATTGATTGATTGATTGATTGATTGATTGATTGATTGATTGATTGATTGATTGATTGATTGATGGCTTTAAGCAACTGCCGTAAAAGGTGGAGTCTGTTTATTTGATGTTTCAGGCTTTCTGTTTACTTTTGAGCCATGAAGAAACTCTTGAATATATTCGCAAAGTCTGTCGTGTTGGAAGATGCTCATTGGCAAAAAACTACTTCAGTCGATTTGAACATCAATTTCAATTTTATCTCGTACAGATGGCACTAATGAAGGTTTGCAATTTTACATTTTTAAAACTCTCAGGCCGAGTTGTTGCCATCAAAGACTTTCATGCATTGTAAGTTGCAATGGGCAGTAGAGCATAATTGGAGATATTTAGGATTAAGCAGTTTGCCAAACCTTGCTAAATATCCTTTGCATTTTATTGATATTATTGTGACCAAAGTTAAACATTGATTTCAACAGGGTCCTCATTAAATCAAAAGGCTTTTTTAGAACCTTTATGTGATGTAATTGAAGAGTTGTTATGCCTTAAAATCATGCACAGAAGATGATTAAATGATATCTTTAGTGCCATCGCTAGAACTCTAGATATTCTTCATTGTGTTGTTCTATGACGTGATGAAGGCTGTCAAAGGCAGTGACAACGTGGATGCCATTGACTTCAGTCTCTACCATTTCCTTGCTTTGAATCTCTTGTTGCATTTAAATTCCGGAGAAGAACATCTTTGTCACAGTCTATTGTCTTCAGTTCTTTTCAACATAGAATTTCTTCGGTGAGTGTTTGTGAATTGTCATTTTCTCTCACTCTCAAGTCTTTGTTTAGGATTTTATTTGAATAACTTGTTGTCTTTTTGCTCAAATTACGAGTGACTATAATTATTTAAATGAGTTTCTGAGAGTCTGAGTGTGGTAGGTAATCAGTAACTGAATTAGTGTTATTCTAGTACATGATATCCACTGAATGAACCAGTTTCTCATTTGTCAGAATCAGAGTGTCACCATTTCAGTTGTACATTCTCTTCTGTCAATTTTGGCTCTTCTCTGTTCTCTCAGATGACATCTCTATTGAGTAGAATATCTCTGTTATGTAATTGTTGAAAATACTCACTCGTTCACTTTTATTTTTTCCTTTATTGTGTTTATTTTTATTTTTCCATCTTCAGAGTTTAAGGTGGATCTCTTGAAGCTTTATCTGTTATGTTTATTGCCAACTGGAATATATTCTTTGTGACTCTATATTTATATAATTTGTGCACTCTGTGTCTTTCTTGTTGACTTCTTTTTTATTTTGTTACTTAGGCTGCTATAATTTGTTTATGGTGTTATTCTGATTGCTTTTGCCTTTCAGTTTGCTTCTCTCTTTCATTCATAAGAGTTGTGACCTCTTCAGAAATCTCGTTCTGTTATTTATACCTTGTATCTAAAAACAGCCTAATAATCATCTTCTGCAGTATTCTTCTGTCGTGCTTCTTTTGTCTTCTCTCGTAATAAATAAATTACATGCTTATACTGTAATGTAAGAAGTCAAAACAAATTTGCTATCACTCAAGCTCATACTAATATGAGATTATTTTCCATTAAATGTTTTGGACCTCGTACTTGGAATAGTCTGCCCGAATGTTTAACCAATACATCAAATTTATATATGTTTAAAGTCAGCTTTAAAAATGATATCCTAATTACCAGTAATTAATTCTAAAATAATCTATTAATTGAATGATTAGTTATAAGATTAACTTGTTGACTTGATGATGTCAAGATGTTTACACTGTACCTCTGTCATTTTCTATTGATATTAATGTACAGTACTTTACTTATAGATACCTATCTACGGGAATTGTGTTCTCTTTTGGTATCTACAGGGTGGCGAAAAAAACTGGACTAGACACATTTAGGTTTGCATTTAATATAGTCCGGTTTTTTTGCGCCACCCTGTACTTTCCGATGTTATAATGATTACAATGTTATATGTCTAATGAGTATGTAGTAGTAGTAGAAAATAAACCATTATTATTATTATTATTATTATTAGTAGTAGTAGTAGTAGCAGTAGCAGTAGCAGTAGTAGTATTAAAAATTGAAACACTGTTTCTTGCAAATCTTGAAGAGACTCAAGTCATGTTTTATAGCTTTCACGTATGTTTATTTGACAGCATTTTATATCGTTTTTGTTTTTTTCCTTTAATTTTGTTAAGTTTTATTCTGACCTCTGCCTCAGATGGGTGTTGATCAGAGCCTTTGCATTTGCAATTGAGTGAAATCATTGACCAGTAATTTAATTTATAAGGGCTTTTAAAAAATTAATTGAACTTAAATGAATAATTAAATTGAATGTTTTGATTGCTTATTTAATATGAGACAGTGAAGATATGCTATTTTTATTTTAGAGATTTATCTGTGTCTGAGGAAATGGAATCTGAATTCTTTGAAGATTGTTTGCGTCTGAATGTCAGCGAACCTTTGACTAATGCTACGCAACAGAAATTTATCCTTTCCAAAAGAGACCTGTTGAGGGATTTAAGAGAGAACTTATCGTCCATGAGATCAACGTACTTAACCTCTGCTCCTGTTGATCCAACTCATCTAGTTCAATCAAGGTAACAGAATTCTGTAATTTTGAGTTTTCAAATTTGACAGAAAAAGATATTTTGTGCAGCGTAGAGGAAGACTTCAATGACAAGAGGTCAAGAAAATTCTTTCACTCTTGATTTTTTGCCAGATATTTAGTTATTTCAATTTATATGCCATTTGTTTGTCATAGTTTTGAAATTTTCTCAATTTTTAATTTACTGGTTGCCTAGTGTTGGTATTTAGAATCTTGCCTTTTCTGCATTAGTATTGTTTACAAGTTGTAGATGAACAGCAAACGGACATCATGCAGTTGGTTATTGGGAGATCATTTTATCGTTTTGTTTCTGTTATCGTAATTTCATAGAAATCGGTGGTTGTGCTCTTGTCTTCAACGCAGCAGTCTCCTGTCTGGTATTCTCGGTCAGTCTCTCGTTCCTCTTGACTGGGTCTTTCTACCGCTCGTACAAGTCTACAATGGAAGTTTGTTAGTATCTTTGCAAATGTTATAATTGATCAGATGCAAAGCATTGCCAGAATGTTCTTGGCCGATTAATTATTAGCATGGAAGAAAATGATTTTGCAGTTTAAATTTCTGGTGTAAATGAATGGCCATTATGCAAAGTCAACTTCTTCAAAATGTCTCACTTAATCATTGCCATTCAACGCAGGAGCTTGAACTCATTTTCATATAAAATAATTAAAACTCTTATATGAGTTTGACTGTGTAAGATTAAAGTTTTATAAACAGCTATCTAACTATTTTTGCTAAAACATGATCATCTTATCCATTTTTTTTATCATCTAAGATAGAAAATACTTACTGACTTTTGCATGTTTGAAGAATTGATGGAGACGAGTGACTTGTCTGTTGTCACAGAAATCCAAATACGTTGAGTGACGACCGACATTTGCCGGGTCTTGTGACAAAAGTAAAGGACTCACTGCGGATGTTCTATCTCCTTGAAGTGGTCAGACCAAATGCTTTGAAAGACATTTCGGTGACGGTTAAACTGTGTCGACTGATGTTCACATTTCTGGCTGGTGAGTCTTAGAATATCGAAATTTTATATTTTCTTACTGAATATAGAAAGCATAAATGTTGAAAATGTTTCCTGGGTGTGGTCATTAGAATTGCTTTGGTGAAAAAAAATTTTTTTAAATATTTTAGGAAATGATTTCTTTCTTGATGAAATGATCCACAGTTATCTTGCTGAGCTCTTGAAGATTTACAGCATGCCAAAGGTTCTTGATAGAATTGATTTTACAATGGCCATTCCGGGAATTCCATCAATTCACGATCTGTTAGTCATTCATACTTTCTGGTTTTACTTATTTTTGGTTATGAATTTGCACATTTTGATATGATTTCTTGTTTTTCAGTATACCTTTGTTGTGAATAAACTACAATCACTTCTCTCTCTCTCTCTCTCTCTCTCTCTCTCTCAGTTATTGATGCAAATCTTTTAGTGATGTTGTTGTGAAATTGTAAAATTTTAGATTTAAACGAGAGCATAATAATAAATTCAATGTGATCTGTAGATTTTTATATAGTTACACACACACACAAATCACACTCTTCCACTGCTCATCACCTGCTCCGCTCCACTGATCAGAAGAATGTTTATGTCCCCAGATCACGAACTGCTCTTACTCAACATTGGGCTTTTGCAGTGACTGCATGACCCTCCCTCTGGAATGCCTTCAACCCATCCATTCAGGCTTCACTTCTTACTCCTCGCTCTGCTCAATGCGAACGCTAAAGTCTCACTACTTTACCCTGAGACTCCAATGCCAGGAGCTCCTCTGAGTAGAAATAGAAGAGGCGCTATACAAATGCCACGTTACATTACATTACATTACACAGCCAAGCCATTAATTTGACCTTCCAAATTCTATGAAATTAAGCAGAGTTAATATGAACAAACTAACTTTTCAGTTACATTGAGTCTTAATGAAGGCTTAAATGGACCAAAACTATAATAATTGCATTATTTTTAATCTTTTAAAATAATTTGCATCTGAGACAATGTGAGACATTAGTTGATAAAGCTATACAAATGCCACATTACATTACATTACATTACACAACCATTAATTTACACAACCATTCTATAGTTAATGTGAAGATATTATGCATTGAAAGCAATTGAAGTTTGAAAATTCTAGCATTGAACTTGAAGGTAAAATTCCATTGCACCTGACCACAGTATGACTGTTGTCATACAAAATATTATGCTTCTAATGATACTGTATTCGATGAGTGTATATTATTTGAATTGTAATTCAGGTATCGTCAGTTTGTGGCTCAATTTGAATCTGTGTCCTTTGGAGATTCTCTGTTTGCGTGTTACCTCCTTCTGCCTCTCCAACAGCAACACAGCGTCAGTCTTCGTGTCATTCTGTGGGATGAGAATGTCACTGCTTTAAGAAGCATTTTCATTTCAGTCAAAGAGGTACGCCAGATTATAATAGGAGTCCGTTTCTGTTGAGATTAGGCTGAATAATAACAACAGTATCCTGTGCATTGCTAACGGGTTCTGATCTTAAAACTGCAATCAGAGATTTGAACATGTTTCAGATTCAAAGCGTCTGTTCTACTTATGAGCAGCAGTTGCTTGTATTTGATTTCCAGTTCAGTGAGCATCACTCATTGTATTGGAAGAGTTACAGAGACTGTTAACCTTTAATTATCTCTTAACTAAGCATTGGAAAACAGTCTCTCATTGTTTTAAATAAGTTTTTGAATTGGTAATTTTTAAATTAAGAAAACATGTATGTTCATAATTGAAGAAAATAACTTATTTTGGATATGTGGTATTACCTGTAAGAGTCCTCCACATTGATGTCTGCAATACCGGTAATGGAAATGTTCAGTTATTAAATATTAAAATGAATTTACTGGTAATAGAGCAAACTTGGAGAAATTTAATTTCAGTTGAAAATCACTGTAGCATCTGATGCGTTTCTTTTCGATTGTAGCTGACTTAATTAAGGCCAGAAGACTCAACAGTTGATGAATTGCTGCTGCTTATTTTCCAGTTAATTATTCCAGTCGAGCGCTTTCTTCAGCCAGAGGAAACAGAAACCCACCTTCTGCGCCTCTATTTCCAGGCGCTCTTCTCTAGAACGGTTGTTCAAAATCGATGTCCTCTTCTCTATTTGATCGCCATTCACCACGTCAACCGTTTTGTCTTTGCCGTTGAAAAGACTCACCAGAAACTGCGGCATGATATGATGAGAGAGCTTCTAGCATCGAGTGATGAGGTTCTTTTGTTTTGCTGAATTCCTTTATTTGTTGTTAGTAAATAATTGCCAAATTTTTCCAGTGAATTTGGATAATGGGAATTATTTGATTTAAAACAAACAGCTTTGGTTGTTTAACAAATGGTTATCATTGGTAGGACTTTGAATCTGTTTGTTGTTTTTACTGCTATCAGATGTCACTGCATATACACAAGCTGCTGAGCTGTGATTTCTACAAATGGATGTCAAATTATAATAAAAAGCCAAGTTTCGAATATAATAATAATAATAATAATAATAATAATAACAATAATAATAACAATAATAACAATAACAATAATAACAACAAGGTTTAAAGTGGTTCACTAGGGTCTGCCCTGGGTGAGAACAACTATATTTGCCCATCTGATCTAGTATCCTATAGTGATAAGGTTTACTATAGGATATGTTGAAATGTTAATAATTAATTTTTGACATACATTCATATACAGTCTTCCCATGTTATCTCGCCCTTCGTTTTCTCGCCAATGAAAGGTCTAGAACAGATTTCATCCCATGTAATTTCCCTCTTTATGTCGCCCCCTGTATGTTGCCTTTGCCAAGTCTGAAATGAGACAAATGTGTTTCCACCCATGTAATCTTTCCCTGCTCGTTTGCCAATGGATTTGAATAGATGGAGGAAATCTGTCCATACCATCGCCCCATGCCACTGTGGTTGAGTGTCAGCAGTTCCGCAGAATTTAAGTCAATTGCCCGTAACTAATGGGGCTCACATTAAAGGAAAAAGGGCAAGAGACGGTGTAGGGAAAGGGAGATGAAGAGAGAGACAGAGACAAAGGGAGGGAGTGAAAGAGAGGTTCCATCTGTGCAATTGATTAACGGTCGTCTCTAATAGGGACTCACATCAGAGAGAACGGGCAGGGGAGGGGAAGAGAGGGAGAAAAAGCGAAGAAGGGACTACCGGTATTTGGTAAACTTGCTCATGTTATGTTGCCACCCCTGCCCCTTGCCAAAATAGAATCCCGGATCAATATGGGCGTGACATTGTGGTAAGACTGTATACAGTATATAATATACCGGTTCTATATACCATAAATTTTAAAAAATAGTTTTGGTGGTTTTTTAAGATTCAGCACTGCTAGACATAGAAGTGGTTTAGAGCAATTTACAAATCCAAGGCCTGTTCATTAAATTCTTATGTGATTCCAACGTTGGACTTTTAAAAGCCTGCTACACATGTTCTAAACCCATTCCATGCCTAATAACAGAACTGACTCTATGTGTACACTTTTACAAATCAGCCAATGAATCAGCCAAAGTCTTCTGCTGTTGCAAACAGTCCATTTGGATGTTGATGCAGATTTTGGCCTTAGCATATCTTTAAGTTTTCTCCAATTAATTTATAACTAATTTGTGCATTTGTTTCGAAAGTCTTTTTCCAGAGCAGTGATGAGGGAATGCTTGAAAATGAGAAGGAAAGGTCATTGCTTGATTCAAACATTAGGGCAGAACGCTCCTTAACACAGAAACATGAAACAGTTGGGCTTTTATCTTAAAACAGGTTGCAGTCCTCAGTATTTGTAGGCACCAGATACCAATGATCCTAGCATAGGTGAGATGTTTTGCACGTATTATTAATTTGTCATATTACACTATGACTAAAAGTACTCTTGTGGTTACAGAATATCAATGAAAGCCAGAAGAATGTATAACATTTGAATTTCTGTCAATTTATAGGAACTTAAGCATCATTTGCTTTACTACAAGAGCGTGAACGTGGACTGCAGCAGAGCTTTTGAACTTTATGACGAACTTCCAGCCGATCGACAGAAGACAGTCAATGCAGTTCAAGAAAGTAGATTGTTGATGTAGTTGCACAGTGACATTTTGAGATATTCTGAGTTAAATTTTGAAGAAAAAAACAATTTTAGAAATTGTGGGATGTTGTTTACAGACAGAAACTAAGTCATTATTTTTATTTTATGATAGTTTCATTCAACATTAACTTTGCTGCTGCTGCTGCTGCTGCTGCTGCACAGAAAGCAGAATTTTGTAATTCTTCATGCGATAATTCACTTGTGAAACGCAGTTGAATAGTTGTGGTTGTGCTTCACTCTGACTGTTGTGCTTAGTGCTGATAATTATGTCTTAAAGCTTTTTATGCCCATGTTAAATATTAGTGCATAGATTTTCTGATGAATGGACTGAACGACTTGTCAATTGACTTTTGAGGTTATTCAGTTGGTCCTGGTTAAGGCTTTGTTTGAATGACTGCTGTGATGTAGAATGGGTTGATATAACAGGATTTCAAAAATAGTGATAATGATTGGAGTACAGAAAGGAGGAATCATCAAGGACTGTTTTCTTAACAAATATTGCAGGACTTAAGTCTGTCTTTTCTGCAATTGTAGATGAAAGCCTTTATAAATATTTGCTCACTTCAATTTCTTAAAGTATATATTGAGCACCAAAATTGGGTTCACAAGAATCTCTGACTGAAGTTTTACTTTGAAAAACAAACTAGAATTTTATCACTTGTTTGCTGTTAAACGTTCTTTAAGAGCAATGTAATTATGCATGAATTGTTGGAAAATTGATTGTGATGCAGTCATTTGCCAAGAATCGAAATTGTAATTTGCTGAGTGACAGTAAACTGTATTTACAAATTATACCTCGGGCTTGGAGATCAAAAGAAGAATAGCAATGGCAGGATCAACATTCAACAGGCTACATACCAAAATTTTTAAAAGACTTGACATTGGGATGAAAACAAAACTAAGAATTCTCAACACTTGTGTAATACCAATACTAATTTATGGATGTGAATCTTGGACCATAAAAAAGAATTGGAGAAAAATAATGGCAACAAAATAGATGGCTTAGAAGAATACTAAGGATTGGATGCAAAGAACATATAACAAATGAAGAAGTTAGAGAGAAAGAGAACACTGCAACCGAGCATCATGGAAGTCATCAGAAAGAGAAGAATGAAATGGACTGGACACATACTCAGAATGGAAGAAATAAGAAACCCAAAACGAATTTTCAACTACAAACCAGAGGGGAGAAGATCTAAAGGAAGACCGAAAAGACGATGGGTGGACGGATTGGAAGAGGATCTACACATGACAGGACTGAATCTCAATGGAAAAACTGACGGAAGACACCGAATGACCTTGGAAGAAATAGCAAAGGACAGAGAACTTTGGAGAGATGTCATGGAGAAGTCGATAGCTGGACATGGCTGGAGGATAAAGACCTGACCTGACAAATTATACTTGTCAATGTTTTATACATGTTGATCAGATTGTCTCGTCTTCTCATTGTTCTTAAAGTGGCTGGTCTGCAATGCTTTTGCCTTGGTTCATGACTTAATCATTGATATCTCGTGATCATCATGGTTACTCTGCATTAAACTGTCTGAAATGTCTCTGAGTTTTGTCACAAATGGATTCCATGACTTAATACAATATGCTAAATGAGTATGTGCCATTGTCTTGCAGTCTTCTTATTATATTTTGCGGACTCCAGCAGTTCATTGCAACTCATTTTATTATTCCTAGAATTCGGGTGCTCTATTAGCTGCTGCAGGTTGTCTAGATGGTTTGAGCTGCTATGCACGTTGACATCTAAAGCTTAACTCTTCTTTATTTAGAAATAATATTGCACCAAATTCATTTTCTGCTATTGCTCTGTGTTCCCCTTTGAGCACTCACAAACACTTATCGACATTAAATTGCATTTCATTCTTTCTTAGTATAAGCGATGATAGGTTCGCAGTCACCAAAAATTGGCATTGCATGAAACTGAGAACCAACAGGGCGCGATTTGTAGGGGAAGGGGAAATATTCCCCCCACTGCCCAACTACATTCCTCTACTGCTACATCCCCACCACTACATCCACCACTGCTACATTTCCCAACAACTACATCCCCCAAGCTCGACATATTCCCCCCACTGCTCCAGGTCACAAATTGCACTCTGGAGACCAAGACCATTTGGATGAAATTACCCTGCCTGACTGACCTCCACTTTTGGCTATAGGTATTTCATATTAAGATTAGGCGCCTAGGAATAAGGAACTACTGCGGTGCTACCTTTTGAAAGCGATATAGAAATTCACTAGATTTTACTTACTTACTTACACGAATGTTGCGAGTTAATCAAAGCGCTGTAAAAATAGGAGACACTTTTACAAATAATACGCCTCAAAGCCCTCCATCTATGACAGCAGACTTGCGTAGCCGTGACTCAGTCGAATTGGTCACGTGGTTTGAGAGATTTTCGCTGTTTTGACGATTTTGACGGGAAACGGATTTAAGCGAAGTTTTAAAAGATGAATTGTATCTTTCAAATCCGCTTAATATGACGAATCAACCGAGAACAAAATCTTGTTAAGTTACTTTGCGCTCATCATGGAATCTCGCCAGCGATTGTCCAGCGTCGATCAGTCCCTCGATCACCTGTGGCACCAATTTGTGTCATCTCAGGTAGGAGGTGGCTGCTCCTTCTGTCCCTCCTTCTCTTCCAACTCCTCGTTCTCTTACTATGCGTTCTGATATAGCTTATTAGCTGCCTTCTGTCATGGCCTTCAACTAGTGGTATGGCTAGGGTTTCTAGTCCCGTCTAGTCTAGATTGATGCAGAAGACGAGGAAGACGGGGCCTTAACTCAGGAGTTTGGCACTTTTAAGTTCCCACTGGACAATTCTTCATATTATGCTTTGGAGATTGTTAACTGCAGCCAGGACATGCGCACACACCGCATCTGTTGATGTTAGAATGATGAACTGTTTTGCTCATCTGGACTTACAGTTTCGCCCTCTCCCTAATGTTGTTCTTGGGCTGTTTACAACTTTACATTTTGGTTACTTTGTGCTGATCCAGTCATAGACACAGGCACATTTTAACACCCTGATCTCAAAGCACAATTTTCATTTATAAATAATATCAGTAGGCCTATCTGATATTACACAGATCCAAAGCCGACTCTGATTAATTAGATAGTGTAGAACGGAGATCGGCAACCTTTTGGTAGCATTGTGTCAGAGTTGAAGTCCTACTTCAGAGATGGATGGGCAACCATTTTTCATGAAGGGCCACATGAGTCTCGGCCATAAGTCAACTGGGCATCATCATCATCATCATCATCATCATCATCATCATTTCATCTTTGCTTTCTGCCAGCTCATCAGCGGCAATAGCTAGACACAAAATGCTTCCAAGAAGTTCTATCTTCTGTCAATTGTCTTCCTTCTACTAAATTGTAATTCCTTTCAAGTTCATGTCTTCTCTGACGTTGTCCATCCACTTTTCCCTTGGTCTTTCTCTTCCTTTGTTTCCTTCTATTTGAATATAGAGTGCCTTGTATGGTAGTCTTTCATCCATTCTGTTGACATGTCCATACCAATTGAGTCTTTTTCTTTTTCTTTCTTCTTCTGTCGATACTTGTATCCTTCAGGTTGAGACGTTGTCTGATGTCTTCGTTTCTTATTTTTTGTAACCGAGTTACTCCCAGGATTCTCCGTAAGCACGTCATCTGGGCAGCATCCAGGGTTTAATCTAGGCTGTTTCCCAGGGGAAATTGCCTTTTCCCCCCTGGAAATTTCAAATTCCCCCGGAAATTTTGACAAACTGTATCAGCTAACAGCAGCCTTGTTTTGGGTTTGCACAACAACAGAAGTGAACAGACAACATCCTGGCTTTAAGAAAGCGCCACAAGAACAATTAAGGTGAAGTCTGGCAGTCAATGATGTGGTGTCCATACATTGAGCGATTTTAACTTTTTTTCCCAACATTCCCAAATGGGAACATTGAACTGAAGGTGATGTAGGCAGTGAACCAGGCTATGACATCCGGATTTCTTGTGCCCTTTGTTTAGAGATTGTGTCTGTCGTTGATTTCTATATAAAATATTTCTGCATACATTTTTACCAAGTAGCGATCAACAACACTAGAATTAGCTTGAATTAATCAGTGTTTGCTAGACATAATATCACACAGAAACACACAGCACCCATTGTTGTGCGAGATCATAGGCATTTAACAAATTCAGCTGATAATAAACTAATTTGTACTGTAGATTGTAATTGGTTATTATTGTGTTTTATGTTAAATCCTCATGCATATATACAGCATTCAATTCATTTTGAATTTTTGAGAGCAGAATAATAATTATCTGATTACTTGTCTTGAAATCCATATTATGGTTACAGTAACAATGGACAGGTTGTGAGGCTGATAGATTCTTTTTTTTCAATTTTAAATGCTTATCTGAGCTCTAAAATATGTCCTAAATTCATAAAAATGCATTTTCTGCTGGGGTTCTGCCTCAGACCCCACTGCGGGAGCTTATAGCGCTCCCCAGACCTCCAAGCTGACTTCCCCTGGCCTTGTCAGTTTCCCCCCGGAGTCCAGGAGTCTAGATTAAACACTGGCAGGGGCACGATGACAACATGCACCTCGTAACAATAATTTAAAATTTATTTCCAAAGTTCGTGTTTGTGAAGTCAAACAGTTGTACAAAACAGTCCACATTTTAAAGAAGACAAAAATTAACATTAAATTCTCACTGTTTTTTTTAATATTACATTAATGAGATTTTTGCAGTTGAGAAAAATTTCCGACAAGTTTGAAGTCAGGTTTTAAGTTACTTGTTGATATGCACACGAAGACTGGAGATTAGCATCTGTCTACAGAGACCTATTTTTTTATTTGTTTTTGTTTAGAGCTAAAAATGTCACTTTGCAGATGTATGTTGAACCAAAGAAAGACAAAAGACTTAATAGCAAAATTTCATAATGCTCCAAACTTGATTATGTCAAGAGATGAATAAAATTTTGTTAGTTTTGAAGTTCGAAAATACTCCATCAGAGTAAGGCTGTTAATGGTTAACTGATCCTAAGAGCAAGGACCCGTCATTTTTACCTTGACCGGTTAACTGTAATTTCAATTTGAAAACATCGAAACGCTTTGATGTAGCTGTGCAGGATGCCGGCTCCAGCACCGGCAACATCAAAGCGCTTTGATGTAGGCACGACACCTTGCTGCCGCTAACGACCGGTTAACCGGTCTTTTTTTGAACGGTTAACCGGTCCTTTAAAACCAGCAGTTTTAACAACCTTTCTTCTGAGTTTTTTCTCTTTGGAGATCTATCAACTCTCCATTTTGAATTTTTCTGCTGTTGTTTCTACATTTGCAGCAAATGAACAAGTCATTAGGTTAAATTTCTTTTCTAGAAGTCTAAAATCAGTAAAACTTCTTGCAAGGTCATCTTTCAAAGCAATGATTTGCTTGCTGTATTCTGCTCTCTTTGCCTAAGTAACAATTTGTGTTTTCAGGTGAGGAAAGTGAGTCAAGTTATTTTCTTTCAAATGCCTTGAGAAAAGGACAAGCTTAGTTTGAAAAGACTTAACACATTAATGTACAGTTCATGTGCAAAAATTCCTTTTTCTTGCAACTTTACATTCAGTTGATTAAGTTTTTTGCACATACCCACAGCAAATGCAAAGTCACAGAGCCAATCTGAGTCTGCAATTTTGTCCAGAAATTCACATTTTGTGTTTTTCATTTAAAAAAAGAACACAATTTCTTTCTTAAACTTCCATACTCTTGTTAGCACACTACCAATGCTTAACCACCTCACACAGTTGTGAGAAACTACATCGTTGCTTTAGTTAGCCACAAATAAGCCAAAATCCGTAGTGCAATATTAACGCAATTTTTCAAAAAATTATTAAATTGCTACTTGTGCTCTGGTGAGCGGCATAAAAGTCGCCCTCGGGCTGCAGGTTGCCCACCCCTGTCTTAATTCAATGAGTGTGCCAACAACCTCTCAGCAATGGCCTCAATGTGTCATAGCTAAACTAAGTACAGTAGGTCTAAGCAGCTCATGGAGAAGTTTAAATGTTAGAACATTCTCTTATTTGGTGTCCAGAGGGTTCATGGCCCTCATTTTATCGATGCAATGACTGGTTTAGTGGCTTTGCCACAACAGGAATTTTTTAGTCTTCTGTATGCCGCTGAAATCTCCATGGGCTCCACATTTGGCATGCATGCCGTAGGTTGCCAATGCAACCTTGAACTGGTCTGAATAGATGTTGCATTGATAAGTTAACTCAAAGGTAGGCAAACTATGGCCCACCACTTGGATTCCATGCGACCTGCAAAATCATTTAGAAATATATACAGTACATTTTAGCACTCTTGACTTTGACCTTCGTTTTGTCATGGGGCTGTATAAATTGTCTTGATAATGATAACAATAATGATAATAATGATACATGTTAATTTGCTTTATTGTTTTATGTTTTCCCCCAAAACACGACTAAATGAAGATTGACATTACAGAGTGTGGCATTATGTGCTGTGACAATGTACCTGTTTAGCTACCTAGTATTCATCTATTCTATCCTGATGTAAAACAACTGAATATAGTATAAAGACCAGGATTTGTGAGCTTATCTCTCAGTCTTCATGTGTTTGTCTTAGTCTGGTTATCATAATAATTCATGCAATAGTATAACACTTTCCAGTTATGTTTTTCAGAACAATCGAGAGAAGTTGTCAGAATATCTGCAGGCCTTCATACAGAGTTATTCAACCTTAATAGATGTTGATTTTCAGTTGTCTTGAGACTCAGAGGTTAGTAGCTTGTTGTTGTTGTTGTTGTTGAGACTGTCTTTGTAAAATTTATTTTGCAACTTTTACACAGGACAAATTTAGAAGATTTGAGATGAGTTGATTTAAGTAATCATATTTTCCAAATTCCAAATTGATTTGTCAGAGAACATCAGTGATGCTGAATACATGATTTCATGTGAATGTTGACTTCTTGCTATAAATTAATTTTCAATTAAATACAAATTGTTTGTAAGCATTTATTATTTCATGACTATTTGAAATTAACGATTAACTAACATGTAATGGACATGGGGGGAGTACAATGGTCCCTTTCTTCACTGACAGTTTCGCCAATTTAAGATTAGCCTTTGGTAGAACTCCATTGATTGTGAGCTTTTGAGCTTGAATCAGATTTCTGGAAATTGATTCCAGGTGCAGAGATTTTCTTATCAAGCAAGATGGTCATAGTACCGGCATGCTGTGTAAAGTCCTGGATAAAATAGTAAAAGCAAAGTTATTGGATCATCTCATGAGTCACAAGATTTTAAAGGATGACCAGCTTGGGTTTCTTAAGGAAAGATCTTGCTTAACAAACATACTAGACTTTTTAGAAGAGCTTTATGACAAGCTAAATGAGGGAACAGCAGTTGACATAACATACCTGGACTTTGCAAAAGCATTTGACAAAGTATCTAATTCAAGACTGGCAGTGCAAACTCCAGACCAGTGGAATTGGCAGTAGAGGTCTTTGTTAGATAAAAATTGGCTACTGTATTTTTGTGCATATAACCCTAACCCTAACCTTGTTGTTGTTGTTTGTTATTATTATTATTATTATTATTATTATTATTATTATTATTATTATTATTATTATTATTATTAAATCTGTTTTCTGAGTTTTAGACAACTGCCATTATTCTTGCAGATGTGCTGAATTTCTAGGTTGCATTGCTTTTCTGGGAAAGCATTTTCTCAATTTTAAAGTTTCTGTTTATCTTTAGATCTGCTGTCAATTTTCATCGCGAAGTTCTTATTCCCGACGAACTATTGCCGACTCTGAAGTATCGAGTTCTCGCTTATGTTGAAGAGAAACTTCACAATGAATTGCAGATTCAAGAGGTTAACTTGCTGCTTCAGGTTCTCATTATTCTCAGCAGGTGAGCAAAGAAGGGTTAATGCTGTATTTTCATGAAAATAATTATAATGCAAAAGTGCTATATTGAAGTTTATCTTCTAGTGTCATGCATTGGTGATTTTTTACGAGTGAGAGTGCAGTGAATGGCTGTTGTAAGTTGAGCTGTCTACTGTAATTTCAGAGATTAATTGATTTATTTATTGGATGCTAAATTCTGCTTGAAAACCATGTCTTATGAAAAACATCCTGCATTCTGCTATGATTTATAATGTTTAAGCATTCAACATAAATTTAGGGCTAATGAGCACACTTTAGTAAGTTTGATTTAGTAGTAGTGATTATATTTTGATGTTGTTTGTTTTTCTTTGCTATAGAAACTAACGCTAATATGTTAGGACCTTTGATAGCAGATGAATTAAGACTAGGGATTCACCGATAATGCCTCTGGCCGATTATATTACCAGTCACAATCGGCCGATTACCAATTATTGCTTTGTTGAGGTTTCTTTGTTCATTACTAAGTTTGAAGAATGACTGGCAGTTGAAGTTCCATTGGGTCAATGGGTAGTCTCAGCAATACGGTGTGGTACATTCCCTTCTAATGATGGCTCTTCCACTGTGATTTGCACTGGATCAATCAATCAATCAATCAATCAATCAATCAATACACTTCTATGGCGCCACTATCATAATGCCCAGGGCATCAGCTGATGGTGCAGTAGAAAGGCTCCATCTCATTTCAGAGTTACTGGCAGTGTGCTTGCTGCAGCTGCCTCCTGTGCCTGTTGTTGTGAATCTCTGTCCCACCATTAGGTACAGTCCCTGGTTGCAGCAGAGTTATTGAACTGAGGTCTACGTGACCTCTCTTTACTCAAATTTTCTTCAGTGGTGGTTTCATGCTGCTTTCACACTGGCCAAGAAGTAGTAAAATGACCTTCAGTTTAATTAAAAGTGTTATGGAATTTTTTAAAAACTGGCTCAGTAGATAACAAGAAAGCAGCTTTAGCTTTTGCTTGTTTCTGTTGCTGTTTTCTTAATAATTTGTATTTCCTGCTCTCATTAATTATTATGCGCTTCATGATTTGTTGTCCATTAATGGCCGATAATCAGTGTCGGCCGATTGTTGGTGCACTTCTGGTTAAGATTATGCTCGTATTAGTTTGTTTGGTCAATCAGGGTGATTTGCTGTAATCATTGAAATCACTGGAATGGTTAGCAATACCATTTTAATTAGTGGAAGTATGTGTGATTTGTGGTATTACAAGAGGACATGTTTGATACTGGCTTCCTTTATGTTGATCAATGTTCTTTTAGTGTATCTGTGCATGATAGAAGTCTGCCCTGTTATACTTGTGCATCATGGAGTTCAACCCAGCATCAAATTAACCCCTGAAGTTTGATGTCCATAAGTTTAAATGTCTGCAGACAAAATTGATTGAAGTTAGAGTTTTCAAAAGAGGAGACATGAGTTCTCAGCCTCAGATAATTTGTTTATTACAATGTTTAGTGAACTCAGTGACAAATTTGGTAATTTTGGTTCTGAGCCTAAATTTCAGATTTTCCATTTATTGTGAATTATGTTTTGAAACTGTTGATATGTCATGCAGTATCTTTCTATTCCTTGTAAGTATTCATTCTTGTTCTGGCTAATGTGCTATTGTGTTTATTGCCATTTATGATTACACTAAAGGATTTAAAGAGTTGTCAGCTTATATGAAAGTGCATGTGGTATATATTTTAACATTAAGGATTTCTATCTCTTGAATTGTGTGCAGTTGATTGTAGTCTGATAGTTTTTATTGAAGGAATTCTAGGACAATGGAGCTTGTTGCTTCCAGTGACTTCATTAAACCTGTTCTGATGATTTTTGAAGTCGTGCTGAACAAGGTAAATTATTACCAGTTTTTTTGATCAATAACGTAATTGAATAATTGAATTGTAATTAATAATATCAATGGAAATTCAACAGAATTTTGATTGCACATTTTTTTAACAATCTAGCAATTTTTAATAATGCAAATTAATTTGTATAATTCTGAGTGTTAGACAAGAGAGATCAGTCATTTGAGGTGTTGTAGCTCCTTTATGTGAGGCAGTTATGCTGACAGTAACCGAAACTGATTTGGTTGTTGTTTGAAATTCTTGTTTAGACTTGGCCGAGTGAGATCAGCAGCAGGCAGCCACTGTTGTCCTTCACTCGCTTCACTTTGCTTTACTTGGAGTGCCTTTATGATCCGAATTTCAACTGGAGATTGTCTTTACAAAAGTGAGTATATCAATTTTAATTCATCGCATTATATTTTGTGTTGACTGTTATTATGGTTTTGGATTGCATGAAGCTGATATTTGCTTTACTCTTCTGATTGTATACAGTAGAGCTGTATCTTGCATTCAAACTTTCTGCTGCATACCTCTAGTTGCCTGTTATTTTCAAGACATATTTGGACATAAGCTGTTGCTAATCATTAAAACCATGTTATCTCGGCTATAATACACTCTTTCTTCTTCTTTTGCATAATAAAATTGCAAAACGGTGCCGATTAAGGCTATTGAACGAATTGCTCTGTCTAACTTTGTGTAACTAGGAAGTTCTAAGTCCTTTGATGCAGTGCAAAGGTTGTATTGTCAGGTGAAACTTCATGCGCATATTATACACAGGTTTTAAGATTTTGACTTGATGATGACTCTCGAAAATCAGGCTGCGTATTATACACGGCTGAGTATAATACTCGAGATAATACAGTAATTGTATTAGAGCCAAGCAATAAAATTTGATTGGGTTCATATCTAGCAGGGATGATGGCATCGTATTTACTGTGCATGCATTGCAGAAATAGATCCACATATTTTGACTTGACAATTGTAATACTGCAATAAATTATCACTTGAGTGAAAGCATTTTAGTATATCATCTCATTGATATAATTCATTTGAGTGACAATACTGAATAATATTATCATTTCAGTAATTAAATGTTTTTGGATATAATATGTATTGTCACTGAAATGAATTGCCTCCATAGACACTATTTGGAATTATTATTATTATTATTATTATTATTATTATTATTATTATTATCTATGACAATTTATATAGCGCAGTGACATAACTGGAGCTAAAGTCAAAGAGCGCTTTACAAAGGAGTCGCTTATAAGAAATGTTAAATAAGTGTCTTTAGGAGCTTCTCAAAACAGCCAATGGAATTTGCATTAATCACATTGCTTGGCAGATTACTAAGAGTCAGAATGTGGTTACCGGTACTTTCATTTCTTAAAGACATGTGACTGATTGTGGACTTACTGTTGATGCAAACTATTCTGTGTAATTATTTATTTTTTAAATCTTTCGTTTTGTGGATATTTGTTGATTTTGTGGCCTTAAGCCAGTGTTTCTCAAACTTTTTCCTCTCGCAGTGCACTGGAAATATGTGAGAACATCGGCGGCACACTTGAAAAGACATCACAATTTTTTGCTAATGAAAGACATCAAAACCTTCCCTCTTGAAAGCCAGCGAACATCAGTATGGTATAATAGGCAATGTATATTCGGAATCCATTGCCTCACAGAGCTTTGAAGGAAGTCGAGATTCAAGTGGTCGAAATTTTATTAAATTCACAACTTGAATAGCTTGGTTCAGAACAGACTACAAGTCCTCTGTGCCGGTACACAGCCGCTCTGCAGATAAGACCCCTGCGGTATACATCTACTTAGGTGATACATAGAAACAGGAAACCTTGTGCATATCCAGCTACCTAATAGAAGCAAGCTCCCTATTCCCTAATCAAACCAGACACAGGGCAGGGGCTGTATCTTAGTGGCTTAGTTGTACTTGGTCCCACGTAGTCTTAACTGTAAAGTCACAACCCCTCCCCACACCAGCATCGTCTTGTAAACCAAGGGACTTGGCATGCGATGCTGAGCTTCCTGTCCTCCCAGGTCCCAGGGGGCGAATTATCAAGACTCTAGATTCATCAGACACATCGGTGATGCTACGACCCTCACTGGATATGCGTACAAGATTTCGAAGCACAGTCATTGATCTGAGACATTTAAAACATTGGAATTCAAAACTTAATAAAGTTTCCAAAAAATCCCACGGCACACCTGATAATCTTGTGCGGCACACTGGTGTTCCATGGCACACAGTTTGAGAAACGCTGCCTTAAGCAATTGAACTGTTTACGGTAGATTTGAGTGAATGCCTATGTTGTGATTCATGTTAATATATTCAGACTTCCTCAGAAGAAGAAAGATGATGCATGCTCTGCTGTCAGCCTTGATCTGCATATTGTGCCTTTCATCTATGGTATGTTTGTTCTGACTAACGATTAGTGTTTTCTTTATAGCAAATTCTTATGTCCATAAGCATGCTAGTATTTAGTTCCCATTGGTGGTTTGTTGTTTATCATAGCTTAATTGCAGACACTGACCTATAACCGTGTTAGTCGATTGATGTGATGTTGATATCTGTGTTTTTTTGACCAGAATGTCTTCACCGATCGCACATAGATGCCGACATTCAGTTGCAGCTGCTGCATCTCTATGGTGCAATAATTTCTGGATCTCGGGTTTGTATGATTTGTGTCAATTAGTTTAGGAAGCATTAGTTAAAGAGGAAATGCAGTTATGAATGATCTTGTATTGAAAAGGTTTGTATATGTTGTGTTATTTGTTCTCTTCTCTTTCAGCCGTTTGTTGAGGTAGTCATTCTATATATATATATATATATATATATATATATATATATATATATATATATATATATATATATTATATATATATATATATAATTTTATATATATATTCACATGCGAGTGTCGTTCTTTGTGTTTTAGACTAATTCTGTGACTGCCATCTGTCCAGCTACAGTTGATATTTTGATGCGAGTGCTACAAGGGATGTCCAGTCAGTCGTCAAGTGATGTGACAAACATGATTTCAGTCATTCTTAAATGTGTTGTTGCAACAGTCCATGCTGTTCACTGTGCCATCCCAGAAGAAGTAATTCAATGTTGTTTTGTGCAAGTGTTTAATCTTACTCAAATACTTGATGTGCCTTTGTTGAAAAGACAACTTATCACGTATTTAGTTCATCTTAGTTTATTAGTCGTCAGTACACAGTTGAACAGTCCAAAATGAAGTACAAATTGAGCATTTTGTTTGCATGTGGTTCACTTACTAATAGAAATTCTGGTGAACACATGGAGAGGAGAGTTGATACTAAATGAAAGAGTAGGGAATAAGAGGTAGCTCTAATCTGTCTCTCTAATAGTCTGCTCTCATTTGAAAGCTATACACCAGGGCTGCAAAAACTTTTTGAAGCTGGTACACATTTCCATCTTCCATCATTCGTGTGGGTCCACTAGTTATAAGGGAAGTATTATTTTTTCCTATGCCCACAACAGCATAGCAGGCAATGGTGAGTAAACACGCCCTCTTAATAGACTGTTGTACAGTAAGTGCACCAAGGCAACAGGTAAAATGAGAAAACTAAAATGCAAATAATAAATTTTAGACTTTCTGACAGAATAGCAATCCACCACTTGAACAATGTTTTCCAGGTCATTAGTTCTCGTAGTGGGGTCTGGGACATAGCCCCAGCCACAGAAATTTTTAGCAGTATTAGAAATAGAAGGAGAGCTCTGATGCATGCTTTAAGGACTCTAATCATGATTTATTACTGAGTGACAAAAGGATGCCATAAAGCTGGAACAGTACTACGACAGAAATACACAAGTCACATGTTCAAAGAGCTGCGGCGGTCCACAAGAACCAGCCTTGCGGTCCGGACTGTGGACCACGGGCCACGGATTGAGTATCCCTGGTATATATGTAGGCATTGTGCTTAGCTGTTTTTGCAGAGACAAATTTGATCAAATAGGAATTTGAATGATTTGACATCAGATAATATAATGTAATGAAGCTTAAGCATGTATTTCTGGCATATTTTGTGTACTTTCTGACTATTTTTATGATTGTTAATTCTTCCTTGACTCTGATTTTGATTGTATATTTTTGAGAATTTCTTTTTTTTAATTACAAGTTTTGCTCTTATTTATTTAGCGCCAGGTAGAAGTTGGCGCAATTTTGGAGATGTATTATCAAGTTTTACTCAAATTCTGTGATAATGACTGCAATGTCTCACTGCAACTTGCCATGTTGGGTAAGTCAGAGAGAAGATTCTTTCTTTTTGTCAGATTTTCTTGAGCTATGAACATGACAGTTCTAGTTTTAGAGTTCACATTCTCTTTAGCATGCACTGGAGACCAATGTTCCCTCTAAGCTGCGTGGCTGCACGGCCGTGCATGTGTCAAGAAAACGCCGTGCAGTAATTTTGGGTTTGAAATAACACTGATTTCGTTGTTGTCTGGGGCGACATATGGGGAAAAAGTTCAGCTGTGCAGGCATGAAAATGTGCCGCTCAGGCGCTATGCTTTTCCGCGCACACTTTACAAAAATTAGAGGGAACATTGCTGGAGACGATGTCAGAAATTGTGGCAGTTTTAGCATTTGCCGATGGCCAGTGGCTGACTGCTCTGGAGTGGACAGCATTGGTGAAATGTCTGATTTGGTGATTTAGGCATTTTGGTTTGCTTTTAAGTTGAGGCTTGTTGCTTTTGTTGCTTTCAACCTTGATTTTTGATTTTTTCAGAAGCCATAGAGGCCATGTTCTCTACAGTTGACAAATCATTGTTGCAGAATGCTTTCATGGCCAGTGGAATATGTCAACAACTTCTGATTTTCATTTGTTCAATTAAAGTACATCATGGCTTTCTTTCGTTCAATACATGTTAATCTCTAGAAATAAAGTCTAGTTTTGTTGAAGGTGATACTATCACTTGAAACAGAAGAGGATTCCTCTTCTGATTGCAGTGGCAGCATATGTAAAAGAGTAATGAACAAAATGAGAAGATAGACACAAGAGCAGGGAGGCATTGGAGGAGGGAGGAAGAGAGGCATGTCAAGCAGACAGGAAGTCTAAGGACAGAGAGGGAAAATGGCAGAAGTGGTTACACGCTGGACAGGCACACTAATGCAGTGTGTTCTATCCCCATAGGAGCCCCTAAGGCTGACCCAGTGCCATGCAGTACCAAAATAAGGACGTCAGTTGACGTCCCCAGCACTCAACGTGTTAAGGACAGAGCAGTGGTTTTCACACAGGCTTACTTAGCCTCCTAAACCACTTAAAATCACATTATTATTTTAGTAAGTAGTGAAATGTCATCAACCATAAGCCAGGCAGCCTTAGACAATGCTGGATGAGAATGATGATGATGATGATTGTACACTGACTTGCTACCCTCACTTTTAAGATACTAAGAAATCAGCATCCCACTTATCTTCGAGATATGCTATTGTATCATCAGCCATATATATCCACGAGGTCTGCAAATAAATGCCTTCTTGAAATTCCCTTGCGTCGCACTAAATCTGGGTGTAGAGCTTTTAGTTATGCATCCCCATATGTTTGGAATTCCCTTCCACTTGATAGTCGGATGGCCTCTTCTCTAGATATTTTTAGGCGTCATCTTAAAACATATTTGTTTCCTCCTTAAGTCCCGGTGTTGCCCTGACTGATTTTTTTTGAGTTTTGAATTGGACCGAATCGACCCTCCTCAGCTACAGTCTGCTCTGTCGATGAGCATTGCGGTTTGTGGTCTGAGGCATCCCCGATGAACACCTATGTGTTTGAAATGGACGATAAAATTAATTTGAATTTTTTTTTGCCAAGATTTCCACAGACCATAATGAATATATACTCCTGCATAATCCTAAAGCCCTGAAATTGATTTTGTTATCCAACTGGTTAAATGTGGTTTAGGCTGAAAGTAGTTACTTGGTCTGTCCATCTTCTGTTTTGGACTGATTTTGCTCTCTACCGGTAATAGGAATCAGTATTAGGCATTTATTCTGTTGGTGAATGGCATAATTTTGCTAGTTGCTTTCCTTTAGAAGTCCATTCTTTTATGTTTCAGAAATGGCCGTCTTACAGCCAAATGTTATCAACTGCTGCAGTTCGAGTGTTTAGAGTTGTGCTTTCTGATTCCACAACAGCCAAGGTTACTTAGTATTTATGAATCATTGCTAGCATTGTTCCATTAATAAGTTTGTTTGGCTTATGTGATGAGTCTTATTAGAGTTTTATGATGGATAGCATTGGCAGTGGTGGTGAGGTCTAAAAGAAAATCAGGTGAAAGAGAAATCGGGATGAAAACAGTCATTTTGATGGGAGTAATTTAGAGAGAGAATGGCCGATGGCAGAATTTTAAGGAAACAGTTTTTAGTAGATGTTAGAGATGTCACTGGAAGAAAGCGACTGAATCCATCTGGATATGTTTAGTGAAAATAGTGAATGTGTTGACTGAGTTGTTAAATAGAGGTTATTATGGAGTAAATTTAAAATTGATGGAACACTTAATGAGAAGGTCATGTGCTGAATCGACATTTTTGATGTAGAAAATCTCTCACATTTGCTTTCCTGTACTTGTTGCAGTTTCTGTGGTTTCTTCATTTGATGATTATGCTATTGTTGAATGGACATTCTTAGAGATGGCACTTAATTGGTTTTACATATATATATGACAAATTACAGAGATTTATAAATTATTTATAAAGATTTTTATCTTCTCATTTTGATGCATTTGAATACATTTTGAATTTATTTAGGAGAAATTTATTCAGACAGTTGGTTATGAGAATGTATTTGAAGCACTCAAGGAGCTTGGTCAACCCACAAGGGATTTATTGATATCACTGCTTGAAATGGTTTGTGTTGCATTTTCTTTGTCAAATTCTGTGTACAATTTTAGCTTTTACATTCCAAAAATCATTTGGAAGTTATAACAGAACAGCTTCCAGTTACAATGAAAACAGTGAATAGTGAATTGTGTGTGAGTGTGCATGTGTGTGCGTGTGTGTGTGTGTGTGTGTGTGTGTGTGTGTGTGTGTGTGTGTGTGTGATTTGAAGCCACATGTTATTTTTTTATGTATTTATTCATCTCGTGAATGATGAAGCACTTATGAATAAATCTGTTTAGATGCAGATAAGATATTTATGAGATGGTTTAATTGTTTCATATAAGATAAACAGCACCACAGATTTTTGTTTCAAACTAAATCCAAATCGAGAAATATGGTTTGATTTATTTATGAATAATTCAATTGGTAGTTTCTTTTTTAGGCTATTATTATTATTATTATTATTATTATTATTATTATTATTATTATTATTATTATATTTTCAAGTATTTATGTTAGTGGAGTATTTGTATCATAGACAGGTGTTTGGCATTAACATTAATAGGTGTGTGAAGAGAAGCTGGTTGACGGGGGCAGCAGAATGAGCGTTAGAAACAGCCCTGTTGTGATATTGCTTATTAAGTGGCTTCCAGACATTGATTCTGAACTCCAGTCTTGGCTATCCTCGATGTTGTACCAGATCTGTACGGCCAATACTTGGAGTCTGAATCAGTGTTGTAATGATGGCATTAATGCTGCCATTCTGGACTGTCTCTTGACATGGAATGAACTCGATACAAAAACTGTCGGTAGGTTTCATTATTTTTCTGAGAAATATTTTAAAATTTCCGATTTGTTTGAAAATCTGGTTTTTGCCAATCACCTATATATTAGAGAAGCCAAGTCAATAGTTTTATGTGGCCATCATCAGTGCAGTTATCAATAGACCAGAAGTGTCTGAGAAAATGAAGATCAGAAGGCAAGAGCAAAATTGCAGAACCCAGATGTGCCCGTGTGATAGCAACATCGTGGTCTTCAAAGACTGCAGTAAAACTCCTTGTGAAGAGATTTGCTGGTGACTTTGGTGGAATTATAATGATTAGAAATGCTAGAAATAGGCAGATAGTGAAAGGCTGACAGCAGAGAATTTATGATGGTGAATGTCTTCTATTTACTGAGGAACTTTTTTGATGATGAAAATATCAGCCCTTGTGCTCCTCTTTGACTTTGGGATCTGAGAAAAACCACCTCTTCATTAAAAGCACTGTTATATGTGCATCTAGATTACTTGTTTCTAATGTAAAGCATTTGCTGTTTCACTATGAGTTAAATAATAAATTACGGCAAGAAATTGGTTTTCATTTAGATAACTTCTAATTGTATTAATGTGTTTTAGAAATTTTATTAGCAATATATTTAATGAACTTTTCCAGTTAAGTTTATCATCAACCATCGACAAAGAGATGATCATAAAACTACGTAAGTAGTAAGGCCTTATCTAGAATACTGTGTTCAGGCATGGAATCCATTCTTGAAAAAAGATGTAGAGCTTTTAGAAAAAGTGCAAAGATGAGCAACAAAGATGGTCAATGGATGCCATAATTTAAGCTACAAAAAAAGACTTCAAGACTTGTGGACTGACAACATTAGAAAGGAGAAGAGAGAGAGAGAGAGGATTTGATAGAAACATACAAAATAATGACTGGGATAGTAGATGTGCCATATGATCGATTCTTTACATTGGCACACTATGGCTCACTATATGGATGGTTCCTACAAGAAAGGAAGGCCACACAGAGAATGGTGTGATGACATTGGTGATGGGTGGGGGAAATGTCTACAAGAACTACAGTATGTAATATAGCTGTGAACAGAAAAGATTGGGACAAAACTGTGATGATTGCATCAGACTCAAATGGGTGCTGAACCAACGGTTAGTGGCGGTGGTGATGATGATGATTATGATGATGTTGATGATGATGACACTATAGCAGCACAAGAGGAAATTTTTTAGCACAAGGGTTGCTAGCAAACGGAACAGTTTGGACGAGGTGGGAGTGACAGTTGAAACAGTGAACGAATTTGTTTAAATCACATTATTATTAGTAGTAGTATTAGTATTAGTAGTAGTATTGTCATGTAGAAAGAAATTTCTTAGGTGTATTGTTTATTAATTTTCAAAGGTGGTAAAAAAATGCAGTTGTTTTTTATGTGCAAAATGGCAGTGACGGTCCGGAGGTTGACCTTTGGTTCGATAGACATTACTTTTAAATATTAGATCAGACATTTTAAACCATTGTGTACAAATGTCTTTAAAGCTTGAGAAAGGTGGTACTCTGTTACCATAATGTAACACAAGCAGTGCTGGTAGTGCTGGCGTACTTCTTCTTTATACAAAACATCACACATGCACTTGTGACATGCATGCACTCATTTTAGCAGCAGCTATTGGTAAATGGAATATATTGTTCACAAACATGACTTTGCATTTCAGGTGATTTGCTGGATCTTATTGAGGCCACTGGATCACAGTTTATTTGGCAGAATGATCTGAAGAAGCTGCTTCAACTTTTTAAATCAGACAGCGGAAAACATTTAGAGGTCATTAAATTTCATTTGAATCATTAATTAATTACTGGTAATTGATGTGACCTCTGATCCAGTTTATGGGAGATCCTTCTCATGTATAGTCTGTGTTCTGATTTATTATTAAATTTATTTAAACTTCCTTTTGCTACTTTGCAGCTTTGGCCCACCAGTGCACACTGGATTAATTGACTCTCAAAAGGTTGTAGAGTTTGTTTGAAAATGACTGTACAAATGTGCCTGCTGAAAGAATTTATTTTGTTTCTTGTTATTACAATGGAATGTTAAGACTTGAGTCTTTAATTGTTATAGAGGTTTTCTTCATTAGAAACTGCTATTCTGCTTTTTCATTGTATTGCTTGAGTCTTATTTATTATTTTAATTTAAGAGTTGTTTATATTTCAGATGTGGATGGAAAAGAGATTGTTAAAGGCAATGTCCAAGATGGCAGAGTCAGATAATAAACAGATTCCAGCAACTTATTTTCAGTTTAACTCATGTGATCATGTAAGCTGAGGTCCATTATTTCAGTGCTGGATGATTTGTGAATGTGTTCTGTTGATGATGTGTAATATAACTGAAGATTTAGAAGATTTATATATACTGCCTGGTATTCCTGTCATTGGGTTTAGTCAAAGGTTTGTTTGGCTTGGCTCTTGACAGGTGAACAGAGATCGTAAGACGTTGGTTATGAAAAGCACTGCTGAGGCTAAAGACTATTTTCATTTGCCAAAAGACCACTGCCTTAACTTTTACTGCAATTATAGTAATTTAAGTGATTATGTTATATCTGAATAATAGTAATAATAATAATAATAATAATAATAATAATAATAATAATAATAATAATAATAATGTTTATGGTGGTTCAGTAGGATATGCCTTGTGTAAGAATCATATGTGAAATATAAGGTTGGTTTTGCATGCCATTGAATGGTCAGCAATAACATGATTTGAATGGTGTTGAGGTTTAGGGGAGGTGGGAAGAAGAGAGAGAGAGAGAGAGAGAGAGAGAGAGAGAGGGAGGAAGGTAGATGAGAAAGGTTTGGGTCTGTTTGGAGATTCTTAGTTAGATAAATTGTATTTTTATGAGCTTTGAGAGTTGATACATTCAGCAGCTGCAGAAGACCTCTCATCTAAGACATCAGCTGCAATTCACTTTAGACTTCATCTGAGCAGAAATTTTGAAAGATGAGAAGAGTGAAGATCACAATCGAATCCTATTAACACAAATTCTGATAACAGACTTTTGATTAAGGCTGACTTCCATCAAGAACTCAGTTGATTGATTTAGAAAAATAATTTGGACTTTGTTATTAGGTACTTACTTTCTGTTGAGATGCACTTTAAAAGTCGAGTACACTGGGCACCAAAGACTAGTTTAAACGGACTTTTGTCAACTGGTGTCTACTGATCTAATCCTTGGACTACTTGTGGAACTGAACTAGACATTAATCTAATCTCTCTCTACCAATTCTTGATGGGCTTATCATTAGTACTTCCCCAGTGCCTTTCTTTTCATGTCTTAACTTGAGTCTAATTATAATTCCAGTGGGATACATCATCACATAATAAGAGCAGCTGCTGATACATTTGTATTAGCAGGATTTGTGTTAGTCATCATGAAGGTTTTCAGTAACATCCAGAAACTCTTTATTCAGTGTCATGAAGTCCTTTAAGATATTTTTAGTGTGGGGGTAGATAAATAACTGTACTTTTGTTATATTGAAGTTATGTTGCCTACGGTAAGCTTTATTTAGCACGTGTTTATATATATTGACTAATAGAGATGAAGTTAGATAATAGATATATGCATTATTGCAGAATGATATCTTTTTCTAGTTGCTTTTATTGGTGTTAAGCTTCATTTCTTGTATCCCATTGTCCTGAGTATTAGTGTTGTGTTTATTTGGTAGGGAATCAAGGCTACAAATTTGGGTCGATGGTCAGGATCAGGTTTTTCATTTCATGCTTGGATCTGCCTTGAGAATCCACCTTCCTTTCCGGATGAATTTGGAATGACCAGGAGACAGCTGTACATGTTGGTATCTGAGGCTTCAACGTTTTGTTTGTGGCAATTTTGTCTTAACAGCTGTGGTATTTGTTGTAATTATTAGTTTAGAAAGGAAATTCTCTCTATTCCTCCCAAGCTTTATTGGATAATTTTTCCTCTTTTTAAGTATCAGATGTGCTACAAGGACTATGAATAGAATCAAGTATGTTGAAATTTCTGGGAAGTGATCTAATGTTAAGAGTTCAAGAGTTATATTTACACTTTCTGAATGTTGAAGACAAAAAATTGTGCATCATATTTTAGAAAGAATGTTTCAGTTTGTTGTTTTTCACTGAACATTGTTTGAATTCTGAATACTGTTATCAGAGTTTTGGGACTCACTGCTGTTTGTGAGTTTGTGATTCCTCACTTGTTGAAAGTGTGGTATCAATCTTCAAACATTCTTCCTGATTGAAGAGTTCAGCATTGATGTTGAAGCTGTGATTTGTTATCTTGTATGCTATTTTAAAGGCATTGTAATGCTGAAAGCTGATTTTCAAAAAGAAAATTCTTAATGCTTTAACAAATGCTTGTTTTTATTGATGACAGTATATTAGCAAAGGCATTGTTTTGTTTGTTTATAGCATTCAGACATCGAGCGGAAGTGGCTTTGAAGCATTTTTTACACATGAGGCTGTCCTCGTCATTTCTGTCTTTTCAAAGAAAGAGCGAAATGACATTCCAGTGATGGATTGTCCTATCATTTGCAACAAATGGGTATTTCCCGATCTCTCTTTTTCTCATCTATGCAGCTGTAATGGTAATGCAAGTCACTTCATTTCAGAATTTGCAGTTTTAATTGCCGTATTTTTGCGTATGAAGTACAGGCACTGTAAGTCATAAGCACTGCAACCTACTTACAGCCACATGTGGGTTTTGCAGATAACATTTATACAGGAAACATGTAGAATGTACAAAATTTTTGCACGTATGCATTTTATACATTCTGTAAGTAATGCACATGAAGATATGGTGACACAGAGCTAGAGCATTAGTATTCCATTCCCATTGAGACCTAATATCTCTACAGGGCATTTAAATGCTCGCACATCCATTCAAATATTATGTCACTGTCATTGGAATAGGCATACGACCAATCACAGATGGCCTTTGTTATGTAAATCATTGTCATTTAATTGGAATTCTGTTCTTATACAAGGAAACTCAAGTGGTTGTAGGGGCAGTTGAATGATGTCCAGATGTGATCTTTCTACAAATTCTATGCTTTTTTATTTAATTGTGGTGTGATGAACTCTAGGTGAGGGACTTTTACTGGGAATTGATGGAGTGTATAGGGAATGAGGAAATGCTTTGGACCTTTGAATCTATATTATGCTATTTATATTTTCAACTGTTCATTTGCTGCTTTTGTTTTGTCCAGTACTGCATTGATGTTGTTCATGCTTCGTCGAAACGGCCATTTGGTCAGAGCCAGCTTTGTGTTTACGTTGATGAAGTTCTTCACGTCAGTGCTAATCTGAAATTTCCTGCACTTGGAGACGTACGGATTCTTGTTTATCTTCTTTGAGTTTTTGTGTTTAGTTGCATCAGGAGTGTTGGTGTTTTCAGTTCTTTCTGAATCCAGATTTCTGCCTTAGTCATTTTTCTATACATTTTTTTGTGCTGAGACAAGGAACGTTATCAGCTTGTGTAGCTTGTAAGCATTAGAAAACGGGCTGAAAACCCAACTACTTTTAAAAATGAATTGACTCTTTTAGAAAACTGACGACTACTTTCTGAGGCACAGATGTCGATTGATACAGGGTGAAATCATTTGCCTATGAATTCTTGTACTGGCTGGGTTTATTAAATAATAATATAATATAATAATAATAATAATAATAATAATAATTATTATTATTGTTAATTAAAGGCATTCGTATGCATCTAGACCCTTGCTGGACAGGGTATGAACCTGAGACTTTGATGTCTGTCATTCCCTGCACAACTGCTGGACAATCTGATAAAAGACTGAAACTGAGGAGGAGGAGGGAGTAGGATAGAACAGTTGGGAGGTTTTTTTCTCCAAAAGCTTTAATAAAGAAATAAATGTGTTATTGTTTCTAGGAGGTAGTTGTTTGCAAAATTGGCTGCGGAAGTGGTGAAGTTGGGTTGCCTTGGATCAGAATGAAATCCAATGGAATTCAAGCGACCAATGATGTCACATCACTTGAATCAAAGTCACTTCCTTCTGTTGGTGACTTTGCCTCTAAATCCTCCTCTTCCTCATCCTCTTCCTCGGGGTTCTGGTCTCGGTTGAACTTTCGACAGAGCTCTAGGGCTGCAAGGCTTCCTTCAGATTCCAACAATGTACATGGAGATGGGAGAGACGTTCGGCACGGAACGGTCGTCTCCCTGTTTGGCTGTCTTTCGGAGGTCGTCATCTTCACGGAAGCCTTATTAGACGCTCAAGTTCAGTCGTTATTCAGATTGGGTCAGTGACCTCTCTCCAGTTGTTTTACTTCTGTATGAGGAAGTTGGTTTTAGAAAAACATCATTCTAAGAAATATTAGGATTTTTTGCCGACCAGTGTTTCCAGACAGTATGAGCAATGGCTTTAGGTGACCATGTATCTAGTTTCATCTGGCTACTGCTGTCTTTTGTTCTTGTGTTGCTGCTCATGTCAGTTGCTTCTGATATGCATGACACTGTGATAAGTGCCTTATTATAATGATGGATTAGATCTGGAGCAGTTGAGAAATTGCTTTGAGAGACCTTGTGGTATTGCTATTTTTTTATGCATTTGGATGAGGGTGAGTACAATTGTTAGCAATTGTTGAAAGTTCCTCTATTAATGTGTGCATTGCAGATTGAATGATGAGTTTTTGTTTAAGATCATTTAATTAATTTTAGGTCCAAATAGACATCTTAACCAGTTGAAAGATGGCGCTGTTCCTCCTGAATTGCCTGCAAAGCCACTTCTTGCATATCATGCAAAGGTAAACACTTCGGAAGTTTGAATCTTAGTGTGTCTTTTGTTTACCTCGGTTAATTGCCTCTGTCTTCTGATCTACGTGATTCTGCTTTTTTTGACGTTGTCATTTCTTTTGTTAGGCTAGTTTCTGTGAGATGTGCTGGGATCTGTCTGGAAACAGTCATCATGCAAAGGTTGCAGGACACCTGTGTTCGGCCAGCAACATCAGGGTTCGTGCAGCTTTGTTTTCTCAGCAGACGACCTAATGAGTGTAACTGAAAATACAGTTATTCAGACTTTGTTCTGTTGGTCGATCATTTTAATTGACGATTTCTTTTCATCTTTGGTGCTACCACAGGGATTTTGCAACCGAAAGATTGTTTTGTGTGTTTAGGATGTCATACACACTATCGGTGGAGTCCAGTTGTTGTACTTTCTGCTGGAAGAGGCGGCCAATCTGTCATCTGGTTTCAACGAAGCCGACTTAATCAACTTTTCGAAAGAAAACAGCCGAAGTAGAAGTACTACATTCCCTCTGCTTCTGTTGTTGATTGCTTTTAGTCAACAGTGATTCCTTTCTTCCACATAAAACTCAGATTCTGGTTAATGGGAAAATTTAATATTAGACTAATTGCCAGTAGCCATAATGGTTTGGCAAAATATGTAATGGGTTGTTTGAATTGAATTTTGTTTAGGATTTTTGCTTTATTCAGAAAAGTGAATTACTGCTTTGTTCTTTTTAGATGTGAATGACTTAAATTGTGTTCTTTGTGTTATAAAATACATGGATACTCATTTTAAACCTTGAACTAATATTCTGTTATATTTTGACTGTGTTGCTAAGAGTTTATAATAAATTTGTGCTGATTTTATGAATATTTGTATAATTCTTGCATTAATTCTTTCAGTGCAAAGCAGCAGTTAAGATGTGTCTGTGTTTCAGCTATTGACTCTTTGGAACCTTTTTTTCTTCTTCTTCGTTCTCTCGTTCAGAATTGTCCAATGAACCAGGATGCTTTGCTGCATAACGATGGAATTGCTGCTCTCGGAGCCATTTTACAGAAGGTTTACTTGCTAGTTTTCCATTTCGATGTATTGATAATATTTTGCTGTCAGATTTAAGAGGGGATTTTGGCTTTTTATTTTTGGTTTTTAATTTTATGCAGAAAAATATTCAACATAATTTTATTATCAATACAAAGTATTTGTTCATTCAAGCTCAGTTTTTTTATATTACTGTAGTTATAAAGTGGCAGTGGCAATTTCAATTGTTATTTCTGAAGCTTCATTTTCTTCATTCTAAACCAGATATGTTGGAGATAGACAGTGGCGGCTCTAGGATTTGGCAGTGTGGGGGCGTTGGGGTGGCAACTTCTAATCATGGGGGGCCAACCATTCGTTGTTTAATGTATGTAGCATTAATTATAGGGTCCCAACTGGGGGGGCAGGCACTCAATAGGGGCATGGGCCCCCCTGGCGCCCCGGTGGAGCCACCACTGGAGATAGAGCAGCTTATGTTTCTAGTTCTTTCTTTTAATTTGTTTCTTTGTAAACAAATTCTGCAGATTAATAAAATGGACATTTTTCTGTTTATAGGCATCTTCTTCTCTGCTTGACAACAAATTTCATGAATCTTTGAAGGCTTTCGTGAAAAGTCTTCCATGCTCAGCTGGTGATGCAAAGTTACTGCACGAAGTGTATCAACATCTTATCTTTGATTTTAGAATTTGGAGCAATTGCAGCGTGCAAGTGTGTCTCGGTAAGGCAGATCTCATCTGTCAAGTGAATTCTGTCATACTA
Organism: Metaphire vulgaris; assembly: GCA_018105865.1. Lineage (NCBI taxonomy): Eukaryota > Metazoa > Annelida > Clitellata > Crassiclitellata > Megascolecidae > Metaphire > Metaphire vulgaris. Next base: position 166,815 of record CM030848.1, read on the forward strand.
ATAATTGGCCTGGAACTTTTATGGTTAAAATAGGTGCATCATTATAATTGATTCTTCTGAGGGTTTTTAAATTATGCACTTGAGCTTTGTGTCTGACAGCAATTTGATAAAAATTTTAAATGTCTTTTGAGTGTGAGTGTATGTTGTAGTGCTCTATATCTGTATGTAATATATTCAGACTAGTTCTGTAGAATTTTTTAAAGCCATGAATTTCTGACTTCTAGCATTAAGTGCTGATTTAAAACAGCTTCTTTGCTATTTGTTTTTTGTAAATAGAATTCTTTTACTTTGGCTGATTAAAATATATCAGAGTAGCATTTTCTCTAGTCTTTCCTTAGATGATTCCATGGTTTTGTAGATCATATTCAGTATTTGCAATTAATAATCAAAGAAGATCGCAAATATTTCCGGAAGAAATATGGCGTCCAGTACATCCTCGATGCAGTTCGGATGTGTTTTGGGTGAGTGTTGTTTACATGAGACATTGTATTGTACTGAAGTAACTATAAGCTGCTATTGAACACGATCAGGTTGATAGGTTCCAGGTCCGTGTTGGCTGCATGTCCCCAGGCAGTGGAATGGCTCTTTCAGTGGGTCGTCTTCTCCAGTTGGATATTCATCAACTGCTGTCATTAAATGAAATGACTAAGCTGTTGTATTCTACATTCTACATTTTATGCAGTTGGACAGAAATGTATTCAAGGATTGAAAATAGACTTGTTTGAATAGGTTTTGAAGTTTGCTATGAGTACATACATAAATAAATAAGTGAATTATGTCTCAGATTGCACTATAAAGGCTGAACTGGTTTATTAATAAGTTATGCTAGAATCTTGAACCTGGAATGGCCGACATAAATCGTGTTTTCCTGAATCTGCTTCTGCATTTGAAGCATTCTTGGTTTGATTTGGACTCAACTTCAGAAGTCTGTTAAAGTTGACATGATGGTTAAGAATCAGAAGCACTTTTCCAATAAAGAAATTTATTACAAACTACTCTCTCACACACACAGAGACATATGCAAGAACCAATTATGATTATAACAAGACCATAAAATCTGTACAAAATCACTCCCTCATTGCATTAACTTGATCTGTTATACATCCCATTAATAACCTGATAGACAGAAGCAGCAACTTGTAGTCTTTTGTGCTTCAGAAATCGATGTATTGAATGGAAAGCATCTGAGTGACAAATCATAAGTGACATTTTATAATTGTCTCTAGAAGATTCTTTGGCTTTTGTGCAAATATAAAATATGTAATTTTTATTAAATCGTTTGAACTTAGGTCGACTTCATCTGGCCATTTGACTGCTGAGCAGAAAGAAGAGATACGAACAGAACTTTTGAAAATTATTTTGTTTTATGTTTCACGGGAAATAAATGCAGCTGAACTCGGTCAGATGCTGGCTTTTATTTCAGCCGTGCAAGATGAAGTGCTGGTATGTGTCACTCTCCGTCACTTTCAATAGACACTCCTTAGTGTGTCTCATTCTGTGTCGATGTGGTAATCACAATAATTCATCTCTTATGACCAGAGGTTTGCATGTTTGAACCTGACCCCAGTCACTGCACAGTGACCATGTTTAAGCTATTTATCCTTAACTTTCCGATGACCTTTGACTGATGTTCGTTTTGCCATAATTATGAAACTAAAGGAATGGAATAATTAGATTTTTAATCCAACAAGAATTAGAAAATTTTAATGTTGTAGGACAATGCAGTTTCCATTATTTTACTTTTGGAGGGGTTTTTCTTTTTTTGATTGCTGAGTCACAGGGGTTTGAAATAGCATATAATTTATTATAGATTTAACTTTGACTTTCAGGTTTTCTATTTTGTAAGACATGTGATCGCTTTCAGTCTGTGCACTGTTGATGTCCGTGTAAGGTCTTCGCTGCAATGGGCGTCTGATGTGACTGTGCATGAATCCTGCTTAATGGACTTGAACCAAAAACTGTGCTTGTTGAAGCTGAATGTTGTCAAATGAATAAAATGTTTGTCATTTCTAAACTAGTTCCTTTTTCATATTTTATAATTCTGTTTTCGTGTCTGCTCTAGGAAGGTCAGAATGGGCGATATAGCTTGGCTGATGTGCTTGTGCTGTGTGTATTCATTGTCAACGTAGCAATTGCAGTTGGTTTTGGAAGGACGGCAGCAATGTATTCACTTTAGTGTACTTTTTAAATACAGTGTCGGATTTATAAAATTTGAGATTTTGCAGTGTTATTGATGAGTTTTTTTTCTCCTTTTGACTTAAGATCTCTGAAGTGCTCGGCATAATCAAATCGTTGCTAGTGGAGCGTGGAAAGAGAGATCAGATCTACCTTTTGCTGTTTGAACCTGGAATGGCTGACATGCTGTACGTGCTGCTGACAGTCAAAGATTATTCTGTTGAACTAAAGGAAAAGATTTTTCAGGTGTTTAATAACTGAATATTCTGATTCATATTTCTTAGATTATCTAAAAGACATAATATGAAATCTGCCATTGGTGGATTTTACAAAGCAAAAGCCATTTGCCGGTAAAGAGCCTTCTCATACGCTGGACCCCATGCCTGGAACGCCCTTCCACCAGCGCTACGGAACATAAAGTCGCCCGTCGCTTTCCGTAAACATTTGAAGACACATCTGTTTAATTGTGCATATAATAATTGACATAATTGACATTAATTGTAATGCGCTTGCTAACATTGATTGATTAGGCGCAATATAAATAGCTAATTACATTACATTACATAAGCAGCCTATTCCTTTTTGCTGAGGAATCCAGCAATTGCTAGTAATTGTTTTGTTATTTGTATCCTGTTTTCCCTTTAACATCCTTTCCCTCAATTCTTGCCATTCATTTTTGTTCTCTTTACCTTTTCTCTGATTATCCAAACATAGTTTTGTACTTCTAGTCTTGCTTATCTCTGGATCAGAGACACAGAGGTGGCAGAAAACATCGGAGGAAACTGTTAGAGAGGAAATAAAAAATAGGTTCGTTTGTGAATATGAAAGTGACCAGATATTTGTTCAGATAGGGCTTAGATTGTGTTTTGTTTCTTTGTCTTTGGTTTAAAATTTTGCTTAGAGAAGTGTCTTTCATTGCTGTATTTTAATAGTCTGGGTTTTGCATTTGTGTTAAGATTGTGGCCCTGTTGCTGAAAACCGATCGAGTGTATGAACGAAACAAATCGCGCCTTCGCCTTGTTGATTCCAATCTCTTTCCTGGTTTGGTCAGTCTGATGGTTGAAACTCAGCCGTCCGTTCAAATGACCAAACACATGCTGGAGCAAGTGTTTATAGCAGGCAGGCAGCTTTGCTCATGCATTTGATCTCTCTTCTAATGTGATGACTGTTGCTTTTTGATCGAATAGGTAATCAAATTGAATTGTATACAGTTCATATGAATGGCATTTGTAGCAGAGTGCTGTTTGCTTTGGTAGTGTAATGCAAACATGTCAAACATGTGACCCACTGGCTTATACTTTTTTTACATGGCCAACCAGGGAGCGAGCAATTTTCCGGCAATTTATGTGAGAAAAGTCAATGGCTTAACCAGGTACTGACCTGAGTGGGATCAACAAAATCAAATATATTATGTAGGCCTATCACAGCTAGCGTTCTTCTTACTGATGTCTGATGGATGAGCAAAAAAGGGTACTGGCAAGATTCTGGGATATATTTGAAGAAGTCAAAATCTTCATGATGATGAATTCTAAGAAAGAATTGTTAAATTATTTGGAAATGCCAGTTTAATCATAATGCTATCAATTTTACTGACACCGCAGACTGACTTAATACTTTAAATTGAAATTGCAAGGGCAGCATCAAATATTACCAACTCTAATGAAGGAAATTAGTGTTTTTGAAACACTTCATTTTGAAACACTTTGTGTTTCAAAATGAAGAGAATTGAAGCTACGAGGCTTCAACGACTGGTGCAGATGTACTACTACAATGGCGCTAAAGAAGTCTACTACTACTACATGACTGCCCTCTCCATCTTCAAGTGGCTTTAATTCTTATTGGAGTTAATGTGACATCGGCTGATGCTGTAGGTGTTGTTATAGTGGTGCCATAGAAGTTGACTGATTGTTGATAAAGAGAAGAGATACATAGTTACACATTGTGTGGAACATTTGTTTGCTATCATTTTAAATTTTGATGTTGGAGAATATATCTTTGGAAGAATTAATAGTGTTGTATGAAATGACTGAGAGATGATGACCCATTTTGAATGCTTTAGAGCAAAATTGATACTGATGATATTGATAATTATTCTAGCAAAATTTCAAGCAGTGAAGATGGGGACAACGAAAGTGAGGTTTTCGACAGAGAATTTTTTGTTCAATGCACTGATTTTTTTTACTTATCTATGCACAGATTGTTGAATAATTAATCCTTCCATTGTCTTTTATCACACAGCTAATCAATATGAGCAATTGTGAATAATTGTTATAGTCGTTGCTTTCATTTAAGTCTAATTTTTAAAGACTAACTCTGTGGCCCTTGCCTTTAAGAACAGATTTTCAGTGGCCCATGGTTTCAAAAAGGTTGGACAGCACTGTAGTACCGTTATGCACTGCTAAAGACTGAAGCAGAGATGTAATTGGAAATCTATGGGAATTTAAATTCTTCATGTAGACACTTTTCATCATCAAGCTCAACATTATAGAAGCCCTGGTTTTTAGATATAAATATTATTGGCTTAAGACAAAATTGGAAAGGGCAAGTAATGGCAAATGGGGGGGATTTGATCAAATATTGAGAGAAAAATTTGAGAGGAAAAGTTAGAAGAAAGTTTTGGTGAAAAATTACGAATTATATGAGAAAACAATTGATGAAAGCTTTGGAAATATGTAGTGGATTGGAAAATGTAGGTTAAAAATTTAGGGACAAAAGTTGGAGGGAAAGTTGGCAGTGGATAGTTGGATGGGATGCAAACTCAGAGAACAAGTTAGGAGAAAATTTGGGAAAGTGGGTGGATGTTGAAAGATGAGAAGTTGAAAAATTTTGTTGAATAGAAGATTATGGGACTTTTGAGGGATAGCTTAGCTTTGGGCTTTGAGTAAAAGAACTGGGGACATGAAAGTTAGCATTAGAGCCTCTTGCAGAGTCATTGTTTTGAATAAGTTTCTTGAGTTACGCTGTTGGTGAGATGATACTTTTGGGACAATAAAGAGTTATTTGCCAAGTTTGCAGCATGTTTTAAAAATTAAATGATGCTTTTTTTAGAGTCTTCAGCAAGTATCAATGCTGCCATATACATCATTCAGACGTTGTATCTTTGTGATGTTGATGTTAAGTTGGAGGCCGTTAGACAGGTCAGATACTAAACGATGGCTTCTTTGGTTCTGTTTCTTGTTTTGCATTTATAGCAGTAGAGTTGATCGATAGTTTGTTTCCCTTTGAGGTTTATCTCATTGAGTGATCTTTTGTTAGAATCGTTTATGGTAGATTTTTCATAAGTAGACCTTTGGTCTGTTGGTTGGATGAAACTGAAGATGTGTGTGTGTGTGTGTGTGTGTGTGTGTCATGTAGATGGCTGCTCCACAGATCAACATCAAGTTTTAAAATAAATAAATGAATGGATGTTTTGACTTTTTTTCAGTTAATGAAGGTTTTACTATCTAAGCCAACAATTCCAAAGTTGTTTGCAAAGCAGATTGGATGGCAGATTGCTCTGATCCGCCTTTTCATTCGCCGTCCTTCGCCGCAACGAGTGCCAGCAAATGGCGTTCCAGCTTTGATGAAGCCGAGACACGCCCCATGGTTCAACGTGCTGAATCAGTTTCTGAGGATCCACCGGAGCGTTTGATTGAAATTCCGAGAGACGACGATCCAACGTTTGATTTTCAGAATGAAGAGGATGATGTGCCAAATAAATTTCTCATGAACTCTGAGTTCGATCCGTATGCCGTGCCCGACGGTCGGACTGTTAGAAGTGGCAGCATTTCGAGTTGTCCAGATGCCATGGATGATCGTGGTATGTCGTTCAGAGGTCCCTCACGCAGCCCAAGTACGTTTAGCAGTCTGTCTTTGGGTTGTGAAAATCAAGTGAAGACTCTCATAAAAGACGGATGTGAAGGGAAAGCTGTGATGATGGCATTAAAGGAACTTGGATTAAATGGTTTACCAAATACAGAGAACATGGAAAGGACGGAGGAGCTGTGTCTTAATCTGCTCATTGTTCTCTTCCTAATCATTTGGAAAGGCTTTGATCAGGCTGATGAAACGGCATGGCAGGTCAGTTATTCAGGCCAACACATTTAATTAGACATATTTTGTAAAGGTTTTAAAATTTATCTGTGTAGTAGAACTGTGTTATTAGTAGAACTGTGTTTTTAGTTTTACTTGTACTTGTTAAATACTTGTACTTTGGAGTTTTTTGCAGATTTGACAGCATACTTGTAACTTGTGAAGCATTGTGTTTGCCATCTCTGGTTTTCACTTCCTTAAATAATAAATTGGGGTTTCAGATTTGACAGCATAATGAAGTTTCTTTTGCCACCTCACTCTGTCTCTGATCTCTCTAAAGGAGAGGCACTCAAGCCGTGGCCCACAGTCTGGACCATGAGGATGGTTCTTGTGGATCACCACAGTTCTTTGAATATTTGCTTGAAACATTTTCAGCCTGGATTTCAGTGGCTTTCAACATAGGCAAGACCATAATGGGTGAAGCATAGTGATTTTCACACACACAGGCAGACCATACTAAACCACTTTAAAATTGCAATTATCATGCAATATCGCTTCAAATATTAGTTTACTTACTTATTGTTGCCATTGAAACATAAGCAATAAGAAAATTTTGGGGAAGGAGTGATTGTTAACAAAAGCAATATATGCTATATAGTTGTATTAGAGGCTTTTGATCACTCAGTAAGTACTCATAATTAAAGTCTTTGAAACATCCACCAGAGCCCCAACGTACATTTCCAAAATTGCTCAAAAGTTTTTAGTCTGGGGCTCTGCCCAAGACCCCGATGACAGAACTGGAAAGCATTTACCATGGTGGTGCATTACCAATATGCTGCCACAAAGTCTAACATTTATTATTTGCATTTTGGGGTTTTGTCATTATTATCTGCTCTGCGGCTGAGGTTACTTTTCATATTGTTGACAACATTTATTCATTTGCAAATGAGTCCTCAAAATTCACACATTATTCACGTGCACTGTCACTTGAGTGTAAAGACAGCACATTGTGTATCACAGGACTTCTTAATAATATTATCATCAGAGAGGCCTCCAGATTAGTCGATCGTTTCAATGGAACCCTTCTGTCTGTCTGTCTGTCTGCTGTCTGTCTGTCTGTCTGCTGTCTGTCTGTCTGTCTGTCTGTCTGTCTGGAAGAGCCTTGCTCCGCTTGCAAAGATCTCAATTGACTCACTGATCTTTCAACTGGAACCAGCCACCAAAGTGTGAAGTGTTCAGTTATAATGCAAGTCCATTGCTAAGCATTAGATATTGGCCGTGTTGGTTGCTTTTTATGTGAGAACTTTGACTGCGTGTGACTTAAGCTCACTTAGACACAGACATGAGAACTTGATGGCTTTGAATGACATGGACCTACTTAGACCTACTTAGGAACAACTATTTCCACAATTTTGACCCTCCTTTATGATCTTCAGCTGAATCAGAAAATGAGCATGAAATAGCCATATCACGTACAGATAATTAATTATCTGTCCACAGGCCATTTTAATTGCACTGTCTGAGTTGATTTAGTTTATCAGTTGAACCCTTAATATGAATGGATTTAAGTATCTGGGGAGATTAACTCACAGCAAACAACTTCTTGGTATTATTAGCAGTTTTATCAGAGTGAACTGAATGTTTGAAAAGATTAGTAAAAGTAAGAGTAATGGACACGATTTCAAAATTATTGATCGTACGTTACTTGTGTGTTTTGCACCATTTATTTTATTTGAAAGTGATTTTGTTTTGAAGGAAAGAGGTGAAGTGTTTGCTGCAATTGCTTATACAAGTGAAGATAATGAACTTCTGATATCGAAAACTGAGTTGACCCAGAAGCTGCTGGAGCTTCTACTTCAGGGATGTCTCATCGATGTTCAAGACTCTGGTATTGAACGGTTGTTGTTCAACATTTTGAAATGACTCTTCCCCCGAGTTGATGTGTTGTTAACCCCTTTACCATTGATTCAAATGTTTAAATCCATTCACATAATGGCAAGTTATTTTTATATGGCAACGTATTACTTTAAACTAGTTTAAATACTTCCAGTTTTGAAATGTGGAACCTAAAATTGATATAAAGGTCATCTGTAGTCATCTGTAGTCCCTTTATCATATTACGACCTCAATCACTGAATTTCTACTTGGAGATCCAGAGAATGTGTATTGGGAACTCTATGCGAAAGGCTGCTTACGTTAACCAAGGGAACTTCTGTTCAACATCATAAAATTCCATCCTACTACAGCCAGAAACTTCAAATTTGCTCTAATTCTATTTAGTTTTGCTTCAATTTCCAATGATTTATCACCACTTTCTGGGGAAATATCTCTCTATAGCACAGAACCTGTGGTCACCAAGGTGCTGCTGCTATAGCTGATCAACTATGTGTTGAAGTGGGCGAAACAAATTGCATTTTTTACAAATAATCAACAAAACTACTTGATATCTCGATTACTTTTACCAAAGAAAACTATACCGAATATTTATATTGCATTTGGATGAAAGAAAACTTTGTGGCCGGCTTACTAGCGGTCTGCAAATTTCACGACGCAATATTGCATTATGGCCAGTAAAGGGGTTAAGATATATTTTCGTACTCTCTTGTGCTGTTTTTTCTTGCACTACTGTTGTCAAGAGTAGAATAGGAGAATTGAGAAAAAATTATAAAGGTATTAATGTTTTAAAATTTAAATGAACATTTGTTATTGAAACAATTGACTTCTCAGTAATTTTGTGCTTAATTTTATAAATATCAGAAGTTCTATTTTGTTTGCAGATGATTCTTTTAAAATGATTTCTTTCCACTTAACTGTGTCTCTTATTCAGGTATTTCTAATCCAAACAACACAAAGAATTCCTTCAATGTGATGAAATTGCTGTATAAGTTTTTGTGTCTGGATGATGGTGTTGGATCACTTAAATTTAGCAAGCAGGTTAGAATCCATCATGATCTATTTCTATGCTCAGATTATGTCAATATGTGTGTGTGTACACATATATACATGCATGGTTTACGGACAAATCGTCCCCAGCAACTAGCCCCCGGAAAACTTGCCCCAGTAACTCGCTTCCGAAAATTCATCCCTCGAATTAAAACGTTTTGCAGAAATTTCATCCCCAGCAATTTGCCTCCCAATTCACACTCTGAAAGACTACTTAAGCGGGATTGCCTATATAATTTTGCTTTGTAGCCATCATCCGTACAGTGGTTTTAAATGTTGACATTCGTACATTGGTTTTACATTTTCCATACATTGACTTTAAATGTTGACCATATCTAGCTTTGGATCTCTAGATAGCATTAAGAAAGCACTACATTTCTAAGCCATTTTCTTTTCTTTAAATTTGATATGAATTTGTTGGGGGAAAGTTACTGAGGGCGAGTTGTCTGGGGGCGAGTTACTGGGAATGAGTTGTCCGTATCCCATACATACAGTGTATAACTGTATATGTATATATAATATACACACACCTACACATATGGTACTTCAACAAAGAATAAGCAGATACATAGAAGAAATGATGGGCGAAGAGAAGGCAGGCTTCCGCATTGACGAAATACAATATTAATTATTATTGATCAATTCTTCATCAGGTACTGGAAAAAACAATTGAGACAAACAAGGGCTGTTATATTATACAGAACGGATGAAAGGGAATTACCATACAAGGCACTCTACACTCAAATAGAAAGAAATGTGGAAGAGAAACACACAGGAAAAAGTGGATGGATAACATCAGAGAAGATATGAACATGAAAGGAATTCAATCGTAGAAGGAAGACGATTGACAGAAGATAGAACTTTTGAAAACATTTTGTGTCTAGCTATTGCCGCTAAAGAGTTGGCAGAGAGCATGATGATGAGGAGGATATGTGTGTGTAAGTGTGTAAGTGTGCTAGTCTAAGCATGCTGTTCTTAACAAGTGAATGTGTTGGATATGCATAACAGTTAATGGAGGCAATTAATATTGATACCAAAGCATTGAAATGTACTGTGAGATGTCGTGGATGATTGTATGACAAGGTCTTCTCAAATGAGTTTGCCAAAATGTCAATGAAAATGCTAGTTTTTTTCAAAATCAGCTTTTATCATTTTGATTGTTACTGTATTTAGGCATATGCAATGGAGATTGTTTTTGTTGACCAGAACACAGTGCAACATTAGCACGGTTTTATTTCAGAGTCTTTTGTCAGTCCAATGTTAATGAGCTGAAAGCATGGAGTGAGTAAGAGGAGAGCTCTCTACGCAGGAATTCCTCTGTTCAAAATAAGACACAGATTGAGAATTGCGATGGATAAGAGGGACCCAGTGCACGGAGTTTGTCTTGATGCTGCTCACAGTAGCATTAATTGCCCTCTGTCTCTGTCTCTCTGTCTCTCTCTCTCTCTCTGTCTCTCTCTCTCTCTCTCTGTCGTTCATCATAATTACATTGAAACAGTTAAAGCGTGTCTTGTTTTGTTTGATTTTTCCATTACTTAATTTGTTGACAATGTTGTTGATTCTGATGTGAGCACAGCTTCTTGAAGATTTAATGATACTGCTGGAAGATTTCTCAGTTTGGCAAACTGGAAATGAATGGAAGGAAATGGAGCAGATGGCACTGCGTTGTCTTCTGGCATTCGCTGCCCAAGAGAACTCTGATGCAAGTTTATTCTCTCTTATAACTAAAACTTAAACACACGCACATACTGGTACACATACATCCAGTGCTCTTAACAGACCAACAGGTATTGTCTTTTTGTATCACGGTCATTTAGTGGCTAGACTGTCTGTATGCCGATGGCCTTGCATTAGACCCAAAGCCGAACTTTTTAAAAAGCAATCGGCTGGCTTAATATGGTTCACTGCTGCTTTTCAGCTAAAGCCGACTGGACTGGCATTTTCGGCTAAAAATTTACGAGATTTTATAATATTTTGGCTTGATTTTTACAATTTTTCGGCTTGAATAGTCAATATTCCTAAAGTTTATGTCCACGTAGTATAGTATAGTAGTCTGTATAGGAGTATATAATTTATTTGATGATTGTAAAGTATCAGAATTTCAGAAATGTTAGTAACATATACAGTGCAGTAAAATATAAAAATTGCAGCAAAATATTTAACAGCTTAACAGATGAATATATTGCTTTACTGCAATGCTACATACTGTCAATGTAACGTAGCAAAAGTACAAAATGTCACTAAACTAACTGCTTGTCAAAACTCAAAATGAAGAGAATGACTATCTGGTCTAGGCATTAACCCTTTAACAGGGGAATGAAATTTTACAAACCCTCCCCCGTCTGGGTAATTAATTTTGGGTAAAGGCGTTTATATGAAAATGTAAACATATAAATTTTAAATTTACCATATTTGAGGCTATATAGAAGCTAGAATAATGAAGTTTGCACCGTTGTTTAGCATTTTTATTGTTCTTTCTAACGATCCGTGCCAAAAAGAAAATTTTGGGGTGGGGTCCACCCTACAGCCTAAAATACGGCCCCTCCCCAAGATTTTTTAAAAATTTTGTTCAAAGCTCAATAGCAAAACGTTTTCAGCGGTGACTCCCCTAATGTGAGCGGCAAAGTTCTAGGCGGATATAATTGGAACAGAATAGTTCAAAAATTTTGAAGATCGGACCAAATTTGGGGTAGTTATCGCTTTTCAAACCCCAGAACTCATTGCTCGGAGAAATGAACATTTTGCGAAAATTTTTCAATCTGAAAAAGCGAACATCTTAGTATATTTCAGGCTATATAGAAGCTAAAAAGATGAGGTTTGCACCGTTGTTTAGCATTTTTATTGTTCTTTCTAACCATCCGTGCCCCAAAAACGTGTTGGAGGTAGGGTCCACTCTACAGCCTAAAATCGGACCCCCTCAAAAAAATTTTTTCAAAGCTCAATAGCAAAATATTTTCAACGGTGACCCCTCTAGTGTGAGCGACAAAGTTGTAGAAAAGTGTAATAGGAACAGAATAGTTCAAAAATTTTGAAGATCGGACCAAATTTGGGGTAGTTATCGCTTTTCAAACCCTATAAATGTCTCTTTTCAAAGCCAATAATCCGACTCTCGGTCGAATAAGGCCTATTTTCCTTGCTTAGGGTGGCAACACTAGCTAAAATCGAGCTACCATCTATCGAATGAATAGATACTAAAGAGGTATATAGCATTGGACGTGTCTCAGCCGTTGTGCTCAAATAACGAAACGCTACTAAACTACACGACGTCTGAGCGACGTTGCGCCCAAATAGTGAACGGCGGTGGACGACGTCGGAGCGACGTTGCGCCCACTTGAGAGGTTAAGATTTAAGCCTCAAAGTGACTGTTATGTAAACAATTTTAGGTTATTGTTAATAAATGACACAATGAAGTTTCTCTTCTCCTATTGTGCATGCATTTGTTATTGCAAATGAGACCTGTGGTAGAGAACAGTGACTCTACTTGCATAATAATACCGTAATAGTGCTATTAATCTCTTTAAGTGGGAAAGGTCATATAATTTAATAATGTGATTATTCTATGAGAAATGCCTGCTATTGCCGTTATTGTTTTATAGTTGACCGATATTAATAATTTTCCAGACTGGAGTAAGTATGCTGCACCTGCACTTTAACTCCTATACTGGCCATTTATTTGTAACATAATGTAAAATGGACGCATATGTGCGTCACGGCCGGTAAAGGGGTTAACTATGCTCAATGGCAACATTTTTGGCTAGTTTTACAGTTGTGACTTTTTTGGCTCAGCTTGCACAAAAGTGTGATGGTTTTATGGCTACAACTAAATATATTCTCATCATCGTACAAATGCAATGGCAGTTGTAATTTTGCATTTGCTGTAGTTTCATATATAAGTTCATCTGCAGAACACAATTTGAGAATGCTTGAATGTTGTCTTAGTATGTCTGCTGGATTAACAACTATGAAGTCATGTTTGAGAAAGGCCAAAGTATCTGTAAGAAAAGAAACTGATAGGAATGCAGTTTGAAAAGAGAGGCTCCATTGCACAGCAGTGCTCGTGGTTCTGTGTTGTGAGATCTTAGACAGATATTGCATATGTGTATAAAAGAAGGGGATGATGATGATGACTATTTTCAGCTGTGTGGCATTGCATCTGCACGGCTTCACGCCATGATCCGCGATCGTCCGGTGGAGAAATTTCAAGAGTCTTGTTTTCTTGTCGGAGTTATAAATGATATTCTCAACAAATCACAGGATGGTGAATACATATTTCTTTGATTGCCATATTATCTTGCATATAAAACACACCTTTTCCATCAAAAATTGGTGCAAAGTGTGGGGTTCATATTATACACAAGAATAAATTTTCCATAAATGCAATTTTATATAATTAAACATACATAATAAACATTAAAATTAAACATACATAATTTTAAATTTACCATATTTTCATGCATATAACATGCGTGTTGTACGGGCATTTACCTACGCAGTCAACAGTGGAGGGAATCTTTGTATATACTTCAATTTCCAAACAGAATTTGAAAGAAAGTTGTGATTGTCTAGGCAATACAATAGAGATTTCATCTGGAATAGTTAAACAATTCATGTAGCCTATTATGTATGGCATTTGGTGACCGCTGGCTGAGGGATACTTTGTCTACACTTCCAATTCTAAGCAGAATTTGAAAGACAATTGTGATTATCCAGATTACTGAATAGAGATTCCGGGTGAAATTTTGGGTGCATATTATACATAGGTATTAAAATTCTTGCATCATGATATCTCTAGAAACTAAGGTTGGGTATTACACGCAGGTGCGTATTATACCTAAGATAATAAGGTATTACCTAACTTTTATTATCAACACTGGCTCTATCAGTATCCATCCCCATCAAACCCTTATCAAGAGATATGTCATTAAATGCAATAAATGTGTTAGATTTTCACATCCTAATATTTGTATTGCATTATCAAATGATATTAACCCGTTGCAGGGGGATTTAATTTTTTCAAGTCGTCCCCAATCGGGGTATTTAATTTGGGGGAAAGGCGTTCATGTGAAAATGTGAACATACAAGTTTTAAACTTACTATATTTCAGGCTATATAGAAGCTATAAAGATGCGGTTTGCACCGTTGTTTAGCATTTTTATTGCTCTTTCGAACCATCCGTGCCAAAGAAGGAAATTTTTGGGGGTAGAGTCCACCCTACAGCCCAAAATAGGACCCTCCTCAACATTTTGGTCAAATTTTGTTCCAAGCCCAATAGCAAAACTTTTTCCGCGGTAACCCCCAAACTGTGAGCGAGAACTTTGTAAAGGGGTGTAATTGGGACAGAATAATGCAAAAATTTTGAAGATTGGACAAAATTTGGAGCAGTTATGCTTTTTTAAACAATATTACTCATTGCTCGAAGAAATGACAATTTTGCGAACATATTTTCAATCTGAAAAACCGAACAACTCCATATATTTCAGGCTGTATAGAAGCTAGAAAGATGCGGTTTGCACCGTTGTTTAGCATTTTTATTGCTCTTTCGAACCATGCATGCCAAAAAAGAAAATTTTGGGGGTAGGTCCACTCTACAGCCGAAAATCGGAACCCTCCCCCAAAAAAAAATTTTTCAAAGCGCAATAGCAAAAAATTTTCGGCGGTGACCCTCCAACTGTGAGCGCGAAAGTTTTAGGGCGGTGTAATTGGAACAGAATGGTGCAAAAATTTTGAAGATCGGGCCAAAATTGGAAGAGTTATGATTTTTCAAACTCCAGACTTGAGTCTTTTTCGAGGCATTTCAATGCAAAATCAACGGCAAGTCGGACAATCTTCTGCAAGTTTTCTGGCTTATATTATAGTCAACAACAGCGAAGAAAGTGCTGCCATCTATCGAATGGCTAGTAAATAAATCGAATATTCGCTTTTTTTGCAGTTTAAAACTTCAATGTCCGGAGTACACACATCCTTATGTGGCGCGCCGTGAGCAACGTTTATAAACGGCTTTACCCGTCTGAATATGATTTTCGGGTGCCGTCTTAAGACGGTGTTGCCCGGGAACGGGTTAAGCAAATTAGATCCTTATATAAATTTGAAAAAAAATTTAAGCAACCTTTTCTGATTCATTAATCTTCACATTATGTGTCAGTTACCTTACAATTTAAAACTCTATTTGCACTCTGTACCCATGTTCCAATTGTTGGTTGGAATTTTTCAGTCTTATTCACTATAAAATAATTTTTTGGTTTAAAAATTGCAGTTATTGTATTTTGAACAATTCATTGGGAAAGCAGGCTTGTTTCCCTTCTCCTGCTTCTCCCTTTTAGTATCATAATTCTTTTTTACAATATGTAATGTATCAAACTATGGTTTGTTATCAAAAAATGAGTATTACTTATTTTATAGTAACAGATCTGAAGAGTTGCAACACTTGATAATTCTGAGGTAGTAAGGAGGCCACATGAGGCATCGTATATCATTTGTTTGAAAAAATTGAAAATTGTGAGCTATGTAGAAAAGGTTACTGAATTTTGTCTGTGCATCAATAATGATGTAAGTTGATTGGCTTTTGCATTTATTTGATGCATTTTAAAATTCTCTTGCCTGATTGAGGAGTTTTTTTGTATGTGGCTTTTACATTTCGTAGGGACTGGGGATCAGTATGGTTTCCTCATACAAGTGATGAAGTCACTTTTGGAGAAGTGTGAGGATCTTCTAAACATACCGTCGTATCTGCCGTCTTTGCCTATAATACGCAGCAGTCGCTCATTCATCGAAGCCTTTAAGACCTACAGCCAATCAGAAGAATGGACGTTGTTCATTAAGAGACAGGTTTCTTCAGATTCTGAAGCGATGTCATCATTATGTGGATTTAAATTTGCAACCACTTACAAATGAATTCTCACCGGCAGTTAATCAACACGTGTTTAGTAATAGATATGTGCTTTCAAATTTTCTAAAATGAAAGTTTCATCCAAATGAAATGAATTGCTTATCAACTGCCCTCCTATTCTACAAAATATTGCCTTGGCTCAGTTTCATACTTGCTAAACATTGTCAAAATAAAATCTATTGTACTGACATTAGATTACACTTCTTATTTTTATCGTCATATTCAAATCAATCAATCAATCAAATAAAATATTTGGCAGAAACAGATGAACGTAAGCTACTAGTGGCCAAAATGACCTACTTATGGAGAATCCTTGGAGTAACCCGGCTACAAAAAATAAGAAACGAAGACATTAGACAGCGTCTCAACCTAAATGATACAATTATCCTCAAAATCAGAAGAAAAAGACTAAAATGGTATGGGCATGTCAACAGAATGGATGAAAGGAGACTGCCATGCAAGGCGCTCTACACTGAAATAGAATGAAATAAGGGCAGAGAAAGACCGAGGAAAAAGTGGATGGATAATATCAGAGAAGATATGAACATGAAAGAAATTTCAATCATAGTAGGAAGACGATTAACAGAAGATAGAACTTCTTGGGAACATTTTGTGTCTAGCTATTGCCACTAAAGAGTTGGCAGAGAGCAAAAACGATGATGATTTGGCGTATTGTAGGAACGTTAATCCACAATTAAATGTGGGAATTGCTGAGATTTTAGTTTCCATAGCTTTTTAACACATCCAAAGTGCCTGTGAAAAACCTTTTGATCTTGTTCTGTCCTCCAAAAATTATTATAGAATGGATTGAAGGATTCTTTGAAACAGATGGGATGTTCTACCTTCTGGCGCATTTGCTGCTTTGCGATTATTTGCACTCTAGAAATGCTAATAATAATAATAATAATAATAATAATAATAATAATAATAATTCTGATTTCAAAATGAGCCTTTTTATTTCAGCAATATGATTGCTTCAGAAAGTGATCACTGGTCTGTTAAATGACTGATGTTCTGTTTATCTGCAGTTATGGTTTGTGTATGACTCACTAATTTTTGAAATTTTGTGCTTTGACTGGAAAGTTGTTTTCTGAACTGCAGGTTGAACCTTCAAAGGATCAGTATCTTGTGAACATCTACGAAGGTCTTCGCATTCAACTGACGGCGTACATGGGCGAATGCCACGAGGAGATGATGGTCGCTGGACACAAAAGAAATCGTGAAAAGGGTGAAGCAAAACTAAAATTTGAGGTATGAATGCTGCAGGGAAATGTTTTTTTTTGTTGTTGTTGTTGTTGTTGTTGTTTATTTTCCAACACAATACATATTACATAGTTGAGATTCACTTAAGTTTACGTAGTTAAAGTTACCCACCAATTAAAAATAATAATATTCGTAGAAAACAAGAATACAAATTGACATCTTGATTAACAATGATGATAGTTTTTGGTATTATCAATTTTAAAAATCATTAAATAGTAAGAGCAAATATGGGAATCATTGAGACAAACAAATAACAGAGTATTTGGTAAAAAGATTCCAACAGAGAACTTATTTCTCGTCAATAGGTATCTTGGTATATATGTAAGATGTCATTTTAAAAATGTTATTATAATAAGTCAATCTAAGTAAGTATGTAAGTTTGAGTATTACAATAATGTTAATGTAACTGTTTTAACACTTTAACCCTTTTGCCACAGCAATCTGTATAACCAAATATGTTATGAAACCGAAATATCAGCCTTACATGACCAAAGGGTTAATGATTATATAAAAATAATGCATTTTAACTGAATCCTTATATTTGTAAAATTTTAATTGATGATTAACTCTATTTGAAGTTGATCACAATTTGCATTCAATGAAAATGATTATATTTGTGAAATTATTTTTCAAATCCAAATAGAAAACAGCAATTTCTTGTATCTAGACCAGGATCAGATTTAGCCGAGGAGTAGAATCTTGCATTCTCTGAAGTCGAGCCTTTGATTGAAACTATTAGATATGACTCCATCTTCAAATGGCAAAGAAGTTTTCATTAATGGAAGATGCAGCTGTTGATGTCAATTCATTTTTTTTTTAAGGATGAATTTGTTGCAACTTTCAAAAACTCTGCCAGACAAGAGAACAAGCGTTTCAAGAGCGTCAGATTACAGCTTCGTAATCAGAACATAGCTGCATGGAACCAGTGGACTCTCACAAGGGGCTTCTTCTTGAGTGAGAGAGGACTGTGGCCTGACAAGTAAGATGATCCAATCAAATTCGTTGATTTTATATATGTTTGCTATTAATTCCTCAATTAATTAATTATTAAAAGCAGATCTGACAGTGTGATTATTTGTAAATAGTAAGTTGAAGTGAGCTCATTGAATTGTGGATCTGTGGTTTGATTATGAAACCAGAAATCTGCATTCAGTGCACTGGAAGCTGTCGTTGTATGAAAACTACTCCAGAATGCGTCCAAAACTGATTCCAATTGAGAAGTTTGATCAGCATTTGGAGGCAAGTCGGCTGAGAGACAACGAAGGTATCAACAGCTCCTACACTTCTTTAATTTACAACCGGTTGTTTCTGTTTAGATTTTTTTAAAATGATGAGTAAGACTTGAAGAAGTGCAGCATTTATTCTGACCGGGTTATTTTGAATAAATTTTTGAATAAATAAAAATATTATTGTTCTTTACGGGCAGCATGTGAAGAAGAGATATCTTCCGCTGTGTCTACGCTGTCTCTGATCACTGAGGTGAAGGCAAAAGGATCCGCTGGAGATGATCGTTTGGAAGACGATGAATGGAATCTCATTAGTGGCAATGCGTAAGTGAATAGCACATTAGCAATTTGAAGCAATAATTAATATGATTATTTCTAATAATCAGATAATTTTGTAATGTTGTTAAAGATTTTATTAAATTTATTTAAATTTGTTTACTAATTTTGCGATTTATTTTTCAAATAGTTCAACAAATGAACATTTGTCAACCAAAGAAACCATCCTTACTGAGGAGTGTGAACTTGTGACGATAATGGAGGTCATAAAAGGTCGTCTTGATGTCACGGCGACTCACATTTATTTCTTTGACTGTACTCCATTGAGAGAAGACGGAGGAATTGTTGATCTGAAATGGTCTTTGGATGAGATCAAGGAGATTCATTTTCGCAGACATAATCTTCAAAGAAGTGCGCTTGAGTTCTTCCTTGTTGACCAAACAAACTATTTCATTAATTTTCAGAAAAAGGTTTGTATCATTTGTATCATTTATAATTTGAAGAATTTTGGTTATTAATGTAGAAAACTAGTGATATGTACTGCAATTTGTAGTTGAAAATCAATAAAAATGTAGAATTTTAATTTTGTTGATTTTAAAAATCCCAATAGGTTAGAAACAAAGTCTATTCACGAATTTTAAGCCTTCGGCCGCCAAATTTGATTTATAATCAGTCGCGATCTCCAGCAGAACTTCTCAAATCATCAGGACTTACTCAGGCAAGCACACGCACTCTCATTTACTTCATTTTGTGTTTCATTTTGTGTTGAACAGTAAGTGCTTACATAATTCATCATCATCATCGTCATGGTTGCTTTCTGCCAGCTCATTACTGGCAATGGCTAGACACTAGCTTCTCCGTTTATCGTTTTTCCGCTGTCACTGTCTTTCCATCGATAACTGATATATTTGGTATCTTTCAGAGTCTTCTTTGATGTTATCCATCCACTTTTTCCTGGGTCTTCCTCTTCCTCTTTTGCATTCTTTGTATGTGTAGAGTGCTTTATATTCTATTTACATCATGTCCATACCATTTAAGTCTTCTTCTTGTAGTTATGGTAATGATGCCAAGTCCTTCTTTGTTTATTTCACAAGGATGTGCATTAAAATTAAGTTGTTGCATATGGTGTCAATTCTCATGGATGGATCTTTCCTCCAGATGGCAGTTGCTGAGTGATTCTGGAGTTGTCATTTACTGCTTTAGTCTGATTTATCTCAAGAGAGAGACCTTTCATTTGGGAAGCAGCTCCTGCTATCGGTTATGAATGTTGACAATGGATCACTTCATTGATCATCAAACAGATTTGCCTTTTCAATTTTGGGGAATATGCGTTTTATATAATTTTCCTGAAAATATGGATAAGTCTCGTGCTTAACTGACTCCGATCCATTTAGAAAGTCAACTATTTTGTTTACTCATGCACTTGAATGTTGATAACTAACAGTGCATGACCTTTCACTTTTTAGTTACAATTCTGATGTTTTTATCGCATTTTTTGTACTTAGCTACCAATCTATTTATAGGCACTGCATTTAAGAGACTGCTATAATACTGTAATGGTAGTAGTAGTAGTAGTAGTAGTAGTAGTAGTAGTAGTAGTAGTAGTAGTAGTAGTAGTAGTAGTAGTAGTAGTAGTAGTGGCAGCAGCAGTAGTGGTTGTAATCTGAGAAATGTGAATTGTCCTGTTGTGTTTTGTAGAAATGGATTCAACGAGAAATTAACAATTTTGATTATCTCATGTGTTTGAATACAATATCTGGACGGACGTACAATGATCTCAGTCAGTATCCAGTCGTAAGTGTTAATTTCTGCTTCGAGACTCTTTCTTTGTTCATTTTAGTGATGTGCATATATGCCTGGTACAGTCAGATCCTCTTAAATTCACATAACCTAATGTCACACTTTGCTCAATGTCACAAAAAATTGTATTCCCAGGCAGTGTCCATATCTGTTGCTATGGACGGCCTCTGCTTATCACCACAGATTGGTTATTTCAACAGATTTTAGTATCTCTGTGGTTAAATTAATCCACTTAATAAATGTACACACAAATGCACTTGCAGCAATTTACTAATCTACTAATCTGTCTGTCTGTCTGTCTGTCTGTCTGTCTGTCTGTCTGTCTGTCTGTCTGTCTCTCTCTCTCTCTCTCTCTCTCTCTCTCTCTCTCTCTCTCTCTGATATGTAGTCTGTTGGATTTCTAATATTTGGGGGCATGGAAATGTCATTAAGCCTAAATGACAACTCATTCATGCCTGCCTCATTTTTACAGACACTGATGAAAATGATGGAAATTACTTTTTAGCAGAATAAGTTTTGGTCCTGGCTTGTGGCAATATGCTGTGAGCATAATATAATGGTTTCTGTTTGTGATGAACTAAAGACTTTATGGGTTTCTGTGCATAGAATTGGTCTGCCAATACTTTTGCCTTTATTCTGCATAATGTCACACTATTTGGACAGTCCTGTTAGTGTAGCATTAAGTGTGTTTGACTGTAATTAGAAGTTTATTTGTCAGAAAGCAAATTATATGCTCAATTTCTTTTGTGTGTCTTTATTCTTTTTCAGTTATCTTGTGTATTGCTTCACTTTTACTGACTTATTTCAGAGCATGGAATTGATTTGATCCATTTCTTTGTAATTTTAAATATGTAAGTAAGTCTTTGTTATTAGCTTTGTGTTCTGTGCTCCTTTTTAGTTTCCTTTTGTTCTGTCAGACTACAAATCAGAAACGTTGGACCTTAACAATCCACAGAGCTATCGTGATCTCTCTCGCCCTATTGGGGTTGTTAATCCAAAGAACGAGATTCAAGTCCGAGAAAAGTTCGTTTAATTTCCTGTTTAACGTTTTATTCATGAGCTGAAGTAAATTTTTGGGCAGATTGATTAAATGCTTACTTAGTCATTTTGGCTGATGGTGACATGATTGTCTTTGGATGACTTTTTCTCCAGTTTCATTAAGTGGTTTGGTTAGGGACCTAGCAAAGTACTCACAGGTTGGGTTAGTTAATTTTCAATGATGACCTGTTGCTGATGAAGGCCTAATCAAGATTAATTATCTCTAAATGTTTTCATTAGGACTTTTAGTTTATTAGCTTTAAAAGGCACGTTGTTGAGTCACTGTTTTGTAAAGAAAAGGCTTGTTTGGTTTAACTCTTAGTTGTATCCTTGGCATTTGTCTGTAAGATTTAATTTGACTTTATTTTTTTATATTGTCTTTGCTGTGCAGATATGAACATTTTGAGGATCCGACTGGAACAGTTGCCAAGTTTCACTATGGAACACACTATTCAAATCCTGCAGGAGTGATGCATTACCTCATTCGAATGGAACCCTTCACTACTCTTCACATACAGTTGCAAAGTGGCAGGTACTGATGATGATGATGGCAGGGGGGAGCTGCACTGCTTCTATTTGCATATCAGTTTATGTTCTCAATTATCTGCATATGTACCAAGCTGCTCAATAACTGTTGACTGAAAATGGTTATATAAAACAGAAAATATAATTGTTAACTCTCCATTTTGTGATTTCTCACTTGCTAATAGAACTTAAAGTAAACAGTGAAGTTTTCCCATGCCTGGATTGGGCGTTTGGGCCAGTGCTGGTCTCCAGTCTCTTAGGCATACACCGATGTGGGTGGTATGCACCATTAACCTAGAGTAGGTTGCCAGCCAAACATCTAGGCCCATGCTTTACTTCACAGTGAACGCTGCTTCTCAAATATGATGTTACAACCACCCTCTAGCGAGTAAGGCTGAGTTGACCTTAGGGGCTTCTACAGGAGTTGAACCCATTCCATCAGTGTGCTTGTCCAACGTGTAAGCACTTTAACTTTTTGTCTTTGATGTTTGTAGCTGTGGTTTTATTTGAAATGGCTTTTAATTGAAGGTTTGATGTGGCTGATCGTCAGTTTCATTCGATTCCTGCGATGTGGGAGGGACTTATGGACAATCCGAATGATGTCAAGGAACTCATTCCCGAATTCTTTTACCTGCCAGAGTTTCTGATTAACATGAATGGTAAGTGTTGAAAGAAATGATGGCTTATGATCAGATTGAAGTGAATGTGTATTAGAATATGCAGAACATTTGAAGTAAATTTCTTCTTCTTCTTCTTCTTCTTCTTCTTTATTGTATTTAGTGTATTTCTACGTTAGCGACCATGGATTTCCACTTTGTTCGATCTTGACATCCTCTTATTAATTTGATGTTGTTCTTTGCTCCCTCAATTCCTTCTCTTAGGCAGTCTGCATAGGTGCTTCTCTGCCTCCTTCTTGCTCTTTTTCCGTCCACTTTTCCAGTTATTGCAAAATTCTCCAGGCATTTCTAGTAAATGAAATGAAGTAAATTAAACCAATCTAAATTGTTTTTCCTGTTAATTTAGTCATGATGTTTTATTTTTGATATTAGAATTTTGTGTGCATTAATTTCTAGATTGGGAATTTTTATACATGTGTAATGCCTACTTATTGTAATGTTTGTCCATACTATTTACATGATGTTACTTTACGGCCCATTGAATTTGTTTTATGAAAGGTTGGCCTCTTTGTTGAGCTTCATTTGGTGCTGATTATAAGCTGTTGGTAGATGTTGATTGTGTCTGATATGAGCCACCTGTAATAGTCTTATTCTTAAGGTTGAATGTGCATTCATTGGATTATTTCACCCAACAGGTTTTAATTACTGTTATAAGCAGAACTTTGATCGGTGGAATTTTTATTGTGCAGCTCACTTCGTTAAAAATTCTTGATCTGTTTAACAGATTTTGATCTTGGAAAACTTCAGTTCGGTGATGGCAAAGTGGATGATGTTATCCTACCTCCATGGGCATCAACACCCTACGAATTCATTCATAAACACAGATTGGCTCTGGTCTGTCCACAATATGTTGCTTTTGAAGTGTTTGCACGCTGAATTGAAATTGGGTTTCATTTTAAAGCAGTATAGTGGAAAGTCTGATTTTTCCTGTTTTTATGAAATGAAATTATCTCCCTTTTCTTATTATGGTGATCATAACTTTTTTATCTAGTTTCAAATTACGCTGAATTGATGAGAAGCATTTTTGTTTTGACAATTAAGCACCCACTTTTAGCTGTGATAGATTTACATCCAGGAAGATGAACAGCTTTGCTAGGAATTGTCACACGTGCAATGCAATTGCATTATGGTGTTTTTTGAGTGGAGCAATTGGATTTTGTAGGAATCAGATTATGTTTCTGAACATCTGCACGAGTGGATTGATCTGATATTTGGTTACAAGCAACAGGGTCCTGCTGCAACCGAGGCTCTGAATGTATTTTACTATTGTACATATGAAGGTGAGATTGAATTTTAATCTTGAAAGTGTTTGACATATCTGTTGTGGCAACATGTTCTTCTTTTCTTCTTTGGCAGACTGTTGAATCGGTGACTTCAATGTAATCTTGAATGTCTTTCATTGTTTGCTCCATTGTTATTGGATTTTTTCTCTTTGTTATTACCATGATTTTTGTTTTTAGAATGTTTATTTTCTTGCCATATTCTTTTGATGTTGTATTTAATTTGTCTGTTATTCTTTGTAGTTCTCTTTTACTCCCTGTTAGCATCGCTTGATCGTCTGCAAAGCGTATGGCTTGTATCAGTTTCCCTCCAATGTTTATTCCCGCTCTTTCTTCCTCAAGTGCCTCTCTTATTAGTTCCTCAATGTAGATGTTGAATAGCAGTGGTGATAGTGGACAGCCTTGTCGTGTGACCCTTCCGATTTCTCCGGTCTCCAATTTATCTTTCCCAATCCGTATTTGTATTGTTTGTTCCATGTGTAAATAACTAATCAGCCTTCTGTCCCTCCAATCAATTCCTATTCTTTTCAGTGCTTTAAATAATTTAGGCCATTGCATTCGGTCGCTATATGCATGGCAAAGGCCATAGTAAAGAGTGCTTTGCAAGAGTGTCTAGTAGGAAATGCTGAAAAGATGCGTCTTAAGTTTCATTACGAATCGGTCAGGGGTGGCCTCCCTCATTATTTCCTTCAGGAGGGAGCTCCAGAGTATTGGGTTCCTCCTCAAGACGGATCGGTCTCCAAATTTAACCGTCTTAGATGGGTGGGGAACAACAAGCTGAACTCGACGACTAGATCGAAGATCCTTAACACTGACCATTTGACCCGAAGTTTTCTCTTCTGGCATTTCCCTTCAAAAGTGGGAATCCTTTTTTTCAAGATTTCTGTAATGGTGAATGTCTCCTCTGTAACCAGTTTCTTTGTTTGCTTCAGCTGTTGTCATTTACAGGTGCTGTTGATCTTGAATCTGTGACGGACGAGAAGAAGAGAAGAGCATTTGAAGGAATGATTAATAACTTTGGTCAGACACCATGTCAGCTGCTGAAGGTCATTGCATTGGCATTTGCAGATGTTACATTGTCATTCTGATGAAGCTCTGTTGCATTCAGATGCATGCCATGCAGTATATTCACACAACACAACCATAGATGAAATACAGATTTCCGATATCTTTTCTGTTTTATCAAGATGGAACTTTTTACTATATTCTATTTTATTGATTGTGTTATTTTCATGATTAATAAAGGACTTGAAGAATTGCAGGTGATGTCAGTGCATTGGCATAAGTTTCTACAGTTCGTTAAAGAGAATCTGTGACTTTGGTTTTCAGCTGATTTTACACGTAGACATAATTTGAGACATAGTCTTTGTGAGAGGCATTTTTATGTGAACCCTGAACATGGTTGATTTCTGTAGGAACCACATCCAAGACGAATGTCTCTGCAGGAGATTGTCACTCGTACAACAAAACCCGAGCGTCCCCTGAAAGTTTTCATGTTTCCTGAGAAGTTAAATACCTTCTCAGTTGAGGTATGACTATTGAGTTATTGACTGTTCCTTGATTGTTACAGAAAATAACTTTTTATCTGATCTCATGATTTTGCACATCTTTCGTTCAAAGAGTTAGACTCCATTTAATTGCAGGCACATCTTTGATGCATGTGTAGCACAAGTCAATGCATTATACGTACATTTATCGGACTGATGAAACGTTTTGATGTTATTTTTGTGTGATTTATTTGCATTCAGGCTGCTCCTCAGAATGATCATTTGGCTTTTGTGGCGATCCCTAGAAGTCAGACAACATCCTTTATATCACATTGGACCACAGAGAGTTTGGTGAATATGTAGTTGTCTCATTTGACTCATTTCCTAATGACATAGAGTATCAGCAGAAACAAGTATGGATTGCTTGGTTGCTTCATCAAAAGTGCAACCATCAAAGGGTGTGTGATTCTTAATAATGGGCGCACTTCTGGAACTCACTCTGCCTTGATTTCACTCAGCGACCAGGATTGTTGCTGAAGTGACAAAGACATGATTACATGAGACATTGTGCAACGTCTGTGCTGCACTGCCTTCCTTACCCCATCCATCAATACAGTACTCAATACAGTGTCTTGTGGGCAGTTGCAACATATGTTAGCAGAAGAGTTTGTCCAACTCTTCAGAGCAGCTATTCTAGCATCTGAGCTCTGTTTCTGGCCAGCAGAGCCAACTCTGAGTCACTGCGAATAAACAGAAGAAACAAGGCTGTGCATCCCGTCGCTCAAATCTTCATTAACGCGCTGACATTGTGGAATGCACTTCATCTATGAAAGTCTAGAGGTGCAACCAACTGGTGCCACTCGGTGACACACTTTGCCCGAAAACTCTCAATTTTCTTGATACTTAATTCTATCTTAACGGGTGCATTGCGGTCAGAAAAAGCTGTGGGCAGATGACCGCCCTGTTACCAAAAGCCTTTCTTATGGCTTTAACCATTTTCTAACTTTTGCAGGGTCACCTTTTCAAGATATTTCTTTCTTATAGTTGCATTTTCACTGAATCATCATCTCACTATCCTAGCAAAAGCACACTGAAATTACAGGCGCCAAGCACGACTGTCGCATCTTGTGGCTTATGTGGACCATGAGCTGCTTCTTCTCACAGTCACTTCTTTTGCTTGCATTGGATGTCACTTCCATGGATTTAAAATCTCCACAGATGCAATACTGCTATTTGATGCTTAATTAGTGATTGTTTGCTATATGAGTTATATGTTTTTCACTGTACTTGTGTATGCCTCAGCAGCATTTTGTGACTCTGAAACTTGTAATATATTTCTATAAGTGTAACAACATATGTATAATGATGTGTATTAGCAACCATTTAATACTATTAAGAATAATAAGAATAATAATTAAATAAGGACATTTTGTAATGTTGTGTAGATTGCCATTACCGAGAGTGGAACCGTTTATAACCATGGATGGTTGCCATATGACAAAAATATCCCCGGCTTCTTTACCTTTGAACGCGATCCATCCATTAACAATGTCAAGTATGTACTTGAATGCTATCTAAAACCAGAGGCTATATATATATATATATTATATAGTATATGAGAAAAAAAGTTTTTGATTTTTAAAGTCTTTGAAATTGTTCCTTTCTATATAAGAAAGCAAACTGCAAAGTTTTAACAAAATCTGTCAATATTTTGTTGCACAACGCTGTTAAAAGAATGCCTTATTTGCATCGAACTTGCTTAGAATAGAATCAGTAACAATGTGTCAAGTTTGGTTACTGTGTGACAATTTTAGGTTTTTTAGTTCACACATGTACATAATCTATGCTGATCTTTGATTATATTCATTACATATTCTATGCAATATTGAATCTTTAGTGCCTTTAAGGTATTTGAAAGTGCTTGGTGTTCTAAGATTCCAAACGGCACTGACAAAAGGCATCAGCAGTGTTCCGTTTTCAAGAGGGAAACTCACAAACTACATTTTCAAAGTGTTTTGATACAACAGCCAGTAACACTGGAATGAATTTTCATCTTGCTGCAGCAGAAACTTCAACGAGATCTGCTCCCTTTAGCCTGTCACCATCATGTCCAAGCTCATAGTAGCCAGAGTGTTTGACTTGTTGATGGGCTGCTCAAGTGGGTCTAATATCAAATTATTTGAAAGATTTTTAAGACATGAAATCACATTGATTGTTCTAAGTTGACAGTTGACTGAAGACAGACACCTGAATTTACACTTTGAAATTATAAAAGCGACCTGCCAACAGCTGCAACTATTTCATCCCAGAGATGACTACAAAGAGTTCCTGGTGCTGAATTTGCTGTTTCTGGGTGATGATTTAGCAACAACCCCAACATCCACATCAATGTTGCATACCTAGGGCACGCTGGATGGGCAAAAATTCTGCAAAATACTATACAGCTT
Source organism: Metaphire vulgaris (assembly GCA_018105865.1). NCBI lineage: Eukaryota > Metazoa > Annelida > Clitellata > Crassiclitellata > Megascolecidae > Metaphire > Metaphire vulgaris. Next base: position 194,849 of record CM030848.1, read on the forward strand.
AAAGATCTACCTGTTTGATCACAGTTCAGACTTACAGCAGGAGAACTGGCAGGTCTTCAACAGTTCAATTTGTTTGTTGTGAGAATCTATCTCAAGGCATGGTCATCTTGTACCTTGCCTCTTCAGCTCCTGGGAATGGCTTCTGAAGGATTAACCATTTCCTTCAACAAATTTGCAGTTGCATCAGCAATGAAAACGTTCAGCGTTGGTATCTGAATGTACAACTTATTGGCTTGGACATTCTCAGTTGTCTGCAGATGAAAAGGCAAACATGGTCTTGCTCTGTCAAACGTTGGAGATTCTAGTTTCTGCAAAATAAATGCATTGGAAATAAGCAGCTAAGTCACTTTGTATCTGCCAATTTGTCGATGAACATTTCAACAGATTTTCTGTCTCTAGATCCATCCATTTGGGACAGTAAAGAATCATATTTGGCAGCTCAGTCACGTGTAAGGGAGCTGAACATCAGAACGATGCAGCAGAACGCGGTGTTGCTCTAATCCAGTTTTCTGACAAACCAGGAAGAACAAAAGCAATACTTACTACAAGTCGTTGAACTTCATCAAAAACAGTTTTCATTGCAGTGGATCCCACTTAATCGCATACATCTTAATTGATCTCAGCATAACAACATAAAAACCGAACCAGTGTTTTGTGTATCAGACGTCGGCTATTTGCATAATTAAGCAAGGCTTGAACGGCACCTATGCAATTAAGCGGGTTTCACTGTACCAAATAAAAATGTTATTGTTCAGTAGCTTAGCAGTCATTTGACTTGTTTGACAGTTTCTGAAGCTAAATCTTGTATGTACGACTTTTTGACGTTAATAACCATTAATGACATTGCGTTATAATCTGACAACGTTTTCGATTTTCAAGTGCAACCTCTAAATACATCATAATAATGGTAAAAATTTATGGGTTATTCATTTTGTATATGAACAAAATGCAAGGGTGAGACTTTAACAATTCTGAAATTTATTTTTATTGGCATTAATATATATATATATATATATATATATATATATATATATATATAATATTTTCATCTTTGACATTCAGCCTATTTCACCTGTTTGTAAGTACAGTCAGCATGTGAATATCTAGTGTCAGGTGGCCACTGGCAGAGCTTCAGCAGTAGTTTAACAGAATTCTTTGGTTCATTTAAGTGTTTCTACTCGTAAATGACAAAACAACTGAGTTCAGAAGCATTTTATTATAATGATTTTCATGTTTAGTGAAATTTTCTTAGCAATGCAACTTGCATAGATAGTGTTACATTGTATATGTGCGACTGATAGTTGAGAATTTTGGTTGTTTAAGTTGATTGATAGAGAAATCTACATTTCAGAACGAGAAAGAAGTTACCGGGACCAATGATGCCCGGTCTGAATGTTACGTCTAAGATGTTTGCGTTGTCTCACGATGCCAAACTGTTGTTCAGCTGTGGTCATTGGGACAACAGTCTCCGTGTCTATAGCATTGCTCGCAATAAGCAACTGGCTCACATTGTCCAACATCGAGGTAATCTTCCTCTCTTACAGGCTTCTCTGGTTAACCATTTCCTTCTCTTTTGGGCATCACAGTAATGTTGGATGCAGAAATTGAAAATTTTGACATAATCCTGCATTTTTCCTATTGCATTCTAGTTTCCTGCAAAATAAATGCTAAAAATTACATTTTCAAATTAGTTTACTCTTTGTATAGTTAACAATTACTTTAGTTGTCATAGTTTTGCTAGTCAGAGAGTTTCTGTTTTGACAGACATCGTCACTTGTGTGTCACTCGATCACTCAAGTCGTCATCTGATCTCAGGATCACGAGATTCCACTTGTATGATCTGGGAAATTGTACATCAGGTGAGCACCAATCAGTTAGACATGTGCACATTTGACTTGTTTTCCACTTTGAGGTTAGAGATTTAATCGGAATTATCTGGAAGAAGTGATATCAGTGTAGACTTATGCTTATGTGTTGTTGTTGTTTATTATTATTATTATTATTATTATTACTGAAAGTTAAGATTTATGTGGTAAATTGTCCTAGAAGGACTGCTTGAACACATAGTTAGTTCACGGCTGGTAGGTCAGGATTTAACAGAATAGCTGATCTCTCGAATAGCCAAGTCTTCAGTCGCTTCTTAAATATTTCCAGAGAAGGTGATGTTTGAACGCTGATGGGGAGACAATTCCAGGCTTTCACTGTGGTAACCGGGAAGGCACGGTCGCCCGCAGTGGCAAGGCGTGTATGCGGCACGAGGAGTGCTTGAGTGGAGCCAGATCGCAGATGCCTTCTACTGTCCATGTCTGCGGATCTCTGGAGTTCGGACCTGAGATAGGAGGGACTGATGTCGTGCAGGCACCGGCAGACAAGGGTTGCCAGCATATACGCTATTCGCTCAAGGACGGGGAGCCAGTGTAGGTCGATCATCAGTGGCGTGATGTGATGATGCTTCCATGATTGATGGATCAGGCGTGCAGCCGCATGAAGTACGCTCTGGAGTCTGTTGAGGAGGTGTTTTGGGAGCCCTGCTAAGGTGGCGTTACCATAGTTGAGTTTAGTGAATACTATGGCGCTGATCAAGGTCTTCAGGGCAGTAAGAGAGACATATTTCCGTATGCTGTGGATCAACCGCAGTGTTGCAAAGCAACTGGCGACAGTGTGTGTCACGTGTTGCCTCATCATGGCAGTATTGTCAGTGTAGATGCCGAGATTTCTGACGTAGGGGCTTGGTTGGAGATCGTAACCATTAATCCGGACCGAGGTGGATTGGAGCAGATGCTGCTGTCTTCCGGTTGCCATACATAAGATTTCTGTATTCGCAGTATTGAGCTGGAGACGATTTGAGCCTCTAACCATTCTGTCATTTCTGCGACACAGTTCGTAATTCGTGATTGAAGTTGTCGGGTAAGAGCTGAGTGACAACCACCAATTATTTGGGCATCATCTGCATATAGGTGTGCCTGCAGATCATGCTTATGAGCTATGTTGAGTAGATCGACCAGGTATAATACAAAGAGAATAGGTCCAAAGTAAGGTTGTTAATGGTTAACCGGTCCTGAGAATAAGGACTGGTCCTTTTAACCTTGACCGGTTAACCGTATTCAATTTGAAAGCATCAAAATGCCTTGATGTAGGTCGCAGGATGCCAGCATCATCAAAGTGCTTTCATGTAGTTAGTTAGTTATGGGCTAACTTGTATACTGTATAGCGCTATTGTCATATAAGGCTAGGGTCAAGAGCGCTTTACATGGTACTGAATGAGAGTCCGAACAAGTGTGTTTTAAGTCGCTTCGTAAAGTCTCTAGATTAGCCGTGTTTTTAGATTAGATTAATCTAATCTAATTTCTAGATTAGTCATGTAGCAGCGGAGGATGCCGACCCCAGCGCCGGCAACATCAAAGCGCTTCATGTATACTGTAGGCACGACACCAGGCTGCCGCTAATGACCGGTTAACCGTTCCTTTTTTGAACGGTTAACTGGTCCTTTAAAACCAGCGGTTTTAACAACCTTAGTCCAAGTACTGAACCTTGGGGGACCCCACTCGTGGCTGGGTAATTCTCCGATGTTGTGTTGGCACGGCTTACAGAGTAAATGCGCTGGTTAAGGTATGATGAGAACCACGCAAGTGCGGTGCCACCAATCCCATTCTTCTTCTTCTTGTGCCTTTTTTTCATTTCTTTCTTCTGCAAAAAGTCTTTCAGAATGCTTTCTTTGGTTTCAGTGTATTTAGATAAATTTCCAGTTTTTAATCTACATTTTATCCATATTTTCGATGCATTACTTATGGCTGATGTGTGTTTCCAGGGTAATTCCAGTTGCAACATTAATCCACGGCCAGTTCATGTCTTGTACGGTCACAATGATCAAATAACTTGCGTTGCTATAGCAACTGAACTTGATATGGCAGTTTCTGGATCAGAGGTAAGAGATGAGATTTCTTTTCACTTTGAAGGACTTTAAATTATTTCTGTTAACCATAGAAGAATAGTAAAGAGCTTTAGTCTTTCAATCAACTCTATTCACAGTAGAGATGTGGAAGCTCAGTCTAAGGCAGGCAGGTCAGACGTGTGGCCGCTTGACCACTTGAAAATGTTTAACTACCAGCATAATTTGACTGCTTAATCAGAATAAACTGCAGCCTGACATTGACAGAATTGCTTATCAAAAGAAATGCCAATTTTCGGGACAAAACAAACAATAATTAATTAATCCGACTGTTGTGGCTGTTAGTCGACTATGACCTTGACGAATTTCAGGTTCTTTAGTATTGTTCAATAAAAAAAGGCATAACAAAGGAAACGATTTCCATCATATCTATACTGTAGTAAAATATTAGTATAACTGTATGCTGTAACACATATAATTTAATAGCTGGAGTTTTGGATGACATGTTTTGTGGTCCATGGATGAATGTTTAACTGCATCTGTGGCCCGCAAGAGGTCATGAATTTGACACGTCTGATGTAAGGAGTCTCTTCACCTCTGTTGGTGGACTTTTCTTTGGGTGCCACTTAATTCTGTCTCATCTGATCAGAATCTTTGCTTCAGCTTTCACATTCCTCTGCCGTTGTTTATCTTCTTTTAATGTGCTTATCTCGGCCTTTCATATTTCCTAGACCTCAACACTGCATCAGTCATTTTAGTTGCTGGTCTGTTAATTCATGCAAAACTTGGACTGTTGCAACTTGTTGTTCTATCATCTCCCAGAGACATTTGCATAACCATCAGCTTTTTACCCTTTCATATCTCATCCATTTAACTCCATTTGCTCATCTTTTCATTTCTTTCTTTGTCCAATGAAATTTTTAATTAATAAATAAAAATAAAAAGTATTTTTGATAATTGTTCGAGAGTTTTTACTTTTACTTCACTTTAATTTATTTTCATTCCTTGATTTCAAAGATGATGATTTATGTACAGGTATTTATGTTTGGAAACTTTTGTCTCGTAGGATGGCACTGTGATTGTTCACACTGTCAAAGATGGAATGTACCTGAGGACTTTGAGACCTCCGTATGAAAAGGGTTGGCAGTTGAACATACAGCTCCTTGCTCTGTCTGATGTTGGGCAGATCTGTGTCTATTGTCATCACAGCCCAAGAGGTCCTTTGGCTGCACGTGAACTGGTAGCCGTGTGCATTCACCAGCTCTTATTCTTCCATTTGTATTCATAATACTTGTTGTTGGAGATATAGTCATTATTTAACAGTTTTTTTTGTAGAATTGCTTTGTGTATGGATCTGCTTGCTGTTCTCAGACATTTTTCATGATACTATTATATACCCCAAGCTATATGCACATACAGTGGGGCACTTGAAATTTCTCACAAGTGTGAAGACAGGATTTATTTATTTATTTATTTATTTATTGAAAGTTAAGATTTTTGTGGTAAATCGTCCTAGAAGGACTACTCGAACACATTACATTGTACATGAATAATAGGTCTATAGGTCAGGATCTACCAGAATAGCTGATCTCGAACAGCCAAGTCTTCAGTCGCTTCTTAAATATGTCAAGAGAAGTTGATGTTTGGACAGAAATGGGAAGACTATTCCAGGCTTTCGCTGCGGTAACCGGGAAGGCACGGTCGCCGGCAGTGGCAAGGCGTGTGCGCGGCACGAGGAGTGCTTCAGTGGAGCCAGATCGCAGACGCCTTCTACTGTCTGTGTCAGCCGATCTCTGGAGTTCGCACCGGAGATAGGAGGGGCCGATGTCGTGCAGGCACCGATAGACGAGGGTTGCCAACTTATACGTTATTCGCTCGGGGACTGAGAGCCAGTATAGGTCTATCAACAGTGGCGTGATGTGGTCATACTTCCTTGATCGATGGATCAGGCGTGCAGCCGCAGGAAGTACGCTCTGGAGTCTGTCGAGGAGGTGTTTCGGGAGCCCTGCTAAAGTGGCATTGCCATAGTCAAGTTTAGTGATTACTAAGGCACTGATCAAAGTCTTCAGGGCATTCAGAGATACATATTTTTCGTATGCTGCGAATTAACGCAGTGCTGCTGCAAAAAGCAGCTGGCGATGGTGCGTGTCACGTGTTGCCTCGTCGTGGCGGTATTATCGATATAGATGCGAGATTTCTGACATAGGGGCTTGGATGGATATCGTGACCATTGATCCGGACCGAAGTGGATTGGAGCAGCTGCTGCTGTCTTCCGGTTGCCATCCATAAGATTTCTGTCTTTGCAGTATTGAGCTGGAGACGATTTGAGCCTAGCCATTCTGTCATTTCTGCGACACAGTTCGTAATTCGTGATTGGAGTTGTTGGGTTAGAGCTGAGTGACAACTCCCATATACTTGGGTATCATAATTGTTTGGAAATTGTGAAATTCACTAATACCAATGGATTGTAGCAGTTGAGGTTAAGAGAGCAAATTGGTTGGTTTTTGGTCAGGATAAACTGTCCCTTCATCTGTACTCAGTCAATGGAAAACACTTGTCAAGGGAAACACTTGAGACTGTGATTGCCGACATGGTCATCTCCGCCGATCACCTCGTCCTTGGCAGCGTCAATGGCCATCTTATCATCAAACAACTCTATGGGCAAGAGAGCTTTTGTCTCATCTAATTAGCATTTAAAATATCTAAGCCTATGTTTAAAAGTTTGCATTTATTATTATGAAATGGTGATGATGCATTATATGATGTGTTTGTACCTGTGTGTGTGTGTGCATGTGTTTGGGGCAAGGTTTTGTGTACTGTAACAATATTAATGATTTTAGAGTTTATCTAGGACCTTTTAATGTTAGGTATTTAATTTAAGATAAAATAGTTTTAAGAACTTTGACAATTCTGCTTCTCACCACTGAAGATTATTGAAGAGCATGGAAATCCATAAGTCAAAAGTAATTGCAGATTTTCTTTGCTGCTCATGTACCTAAAAATGTTACCATTCAAGAGAAATTCTTGAAAGAATTTATCAATTTAGCACCGCTGTTCTGTTCCTTTTCAATTGACTAGCATCAAGTTATTTTAGTGGCATTTTCTAAACTGGATCTTGTTGTCATTTAGTCTGCGTCTGCTGTCGACTGTGCAGCTTCACCAAGCTGTGACCTGTGTGGCCGTTGCAAATGAAGGAAGCCGCATTCTGTGTGCGCTTGCAGACTCCAGTCTCATTGTTGTCGCTGTGAAGAGACTGTAGCCTTGAGAGAGCTGAATTGCATATCTTTGGATTTGATCTTACGGCATTCCAGCCATGGACGCTGTGTTTTTCTCACATGTCGTTGTTTTTCCTCAAACTGTTCAAATTCTGTGATGAACATTTGCGTCTGCAACTTACCGTTATTTGCTGTGTATTATGAATAGCAACTGTGGAGGGTTTAATTAATGACTCTTGTGCTGAGTACATATGACTGTGATTCATAATCATGCATTGTTGACATTCCATTGAGCTGTCAACGTTTGTCGTCTAATAGTTTTAAAGTCTGTCAGAACTTATCTTAGTGTTTTGTAGATTGGATTTTGGCAGTTTTTTTCTTAATTTGTTTACATAGTCTCAGAAATTAAATATTTTGTAATTACTTTACTCACAATTGCAAAGCATATTATCATAAATCGTGCTTGTGTGGATATCATGTTTCATTTATCAGTGTGTCTGGATAATCTTTCTGATTATTTCTAGTGCATTGGCAGAAGAAATGTTTCCAGTTGTAGTGCTATTTTTATTCAGAATTAGTATAAAAGCACGTCTGTTTAATAGGAAGATTCTTCTCCTAGTTGAAGGTTGTTAAAGCCAAGCTCTGCTATCATGCAACATAAATTAGTATTGAACGTTACTGAATCGTGCCTTCTGTCTAAATCTAGGGACACCTGTTCATTACCTGTTAAGACAGCAGTTGTACAAGGTTTTGCGTTTTCTCATTTTGACCGAGACATTGCAGTACAGTGGCTTCATTGTAGTTAAAAAGTGCAAGCTGTTGTATAAAGGAACAATGCAAGGTGCAATCATCTTCACTGACTTGAGAAATTTCTTTTAGTTTAGATTTGAAGAACAAAATCCAAACGGCTGTTTGTAGTTATTAATTATGAAATTCATTTATTAATTTCTTTGCTTAAAATATTTGCCTCTGAGTTAAATTATTATCATACGTCTGATTAAGCGTTCTTTGCTTTAGTTTGGTTGTATATTGAATCTGTGAACGATTTCGTTATTTTTTACGTGACAGTTGGAACTACATTGAGAATTATTTCGGTGTTTAATAGAGCTGATGTGATGCATGGCGTCTGCAGCTGTTGTTGTTGTTACTGTATTTAGTGAGGAGGAGGAGCTAACTGTGATTTCCGTCAACTGTTGTCAATTGGCGCGTAATTAGTCGTGTGCAAAGGTCTTGCTCTCTGTTGCAGAGATTTCCATTTGTGTTTTCCATACGACACAGTATGCCTTTGGTATTTGCCTTTGTGTGATGACGATGTAAGGCTGGTTTGAAGCCACTTGGCATTTCATATCGAACAATAAATGATTAATTTTCTTGAAGACTGATTGTATTTGTGCTTAAGACCGTTAATGACAGTTATGTTGCCATCAGCTCTCTGTAGTCTTTCTCAGTTTTGTATTCTTAAGAACAATGTTCCAATGTGAGATTTTATTTCGAAGTTCAGAATTAGTAATATTATGCTTAATATATTATAATATAATATAATATTATTCTTAGCAGTCAATTAAAATAGGCTTTGAATTCCAAAGTTTGGTTGAAATCATTGCTGTCAATCCGACTTGTGTACTTCTGCACTGCGTAGTTGTACAGTGTTAAAATTTATGCTGTATTGAATTTATTTGTAGAGCTATTGAACACATTCTGTCATTTATTTTCCCTTTCTTACTTTGCCAGTATGCTGAGTATGATAAACAAGTATTCATTGTATTTAGTTTAGATGGGAGTTAGTTGACCAGAGAAGGCTTGTCTGCATTCCTGTCCGGTGGAGTTTCATAATCTTGAATAAATTGATTGCATTTTAAAGGGATCAGTTGATTGATTGAAGTTGAGATGGCTAAAAGGTGTTATTGAAAATGAAGGTGGGATCGGTTTTATTAAAGGAATAAGAATTTTTATTGCTTGTGGAAGCACAGGTTTGTTTTGAAAATACCAAATTCTCTTTATGAGGCAAATTTGTGATCTGTTGTGTGTATTCAATATTTTATCGTTAACAGTGAACGTATGCAGCACTGAATCCCAAAGCCATCTGCTCAAGCAAGAAATCTCTTGCGATATACAAGCTTTTGCATGTTATCCTATTGTTGACTATAGTTTGCAATTGTTTTACAAAGTTTAGTAGATGCATGCACATTAACCTATTATATATGCAAAATTGTATACTAAAATGCAAATAAATATTAGGTCAAATTATTGTGCCACTTGTAGATTGGTGTTTTAGAGAGGTAATCCAGTCATTATTGGTTTGTCCATGAAGATTTACAGTGATTTATTTATGGTATATTATTTTAATATTCATTAGTGTCAATGTCTTGTGTTGCCACATTTCTTTTTGTGAAAATGTCTTTAGAATTACTGTGGTAATAAATGGTTGCACTCCACAGTTGGATGAAATTTCTGCACAAAATCTAGCTAACCACGGCCAAGCCTTGCTAACCATGGCCTATCATAGCTAACCCTAAATAACCTTTGATAACCCAGCTAACTGTGGTTAACTCTAGATAACCATTTCTGTCTATTGTCTGCCTCCAATCCCTCCATCACACATCAGCTTGCTAGTATTGTAGTCAAATTTCGCGTCAGGATTTGATTTGGTTTTCATGCATTGCACATTCTGCGGTGGAATTGTCTCCAGTCGCAGTTTTTATTTCGGTGTATTCGCTCAAGGAGATGATTAAGTTTTGCTAATTGTTGCTGGATGTTCTTAGATCTGATCATCTTCTGTCACGGCTTCAGAGATTTCTAGTCCAATAATTGAGCTGTCAAGAATTCTACTTTGTGAATTTAAACATTTATGGGCCATAAATGTAAAATCACAAATTTAATGAAATTGCCCATAAATTATAGGCAGTCTTGTTAAATTCGTGATTTTACCTAGCCTCTGTGATGATGATGATCCTGCAAGCCTGCTTCTGATTTCCTGTTGTAAATTTCATGTTCGTTTCCAACTCTCACGATCAGCAATGTCTATAGCAGAATGTCACTTCAGCAGAAGCAGCTCCTCCACATGCAGGCTGTGTCCATGTTCAATCAATCAAATCCTGGCCCGTAGTTTAATGCACTCGTTCTAAGCATCTACACTAACTTTATGAAAAATAGTTGGCCCCACTTGCCAAATCCTGGAGCCGCCACTGACTTGAGCAACTCAGCATACTCGTTAGTTCTTGCATAATCGTCGCCTTTCTCTTCGCCCGTTAAATATCTTCATTTCTTTTGTCCATCTTTGCCATTTGAATTCTCGCAACGATTTCAATCATCGCCTCGATTATCACGCTTGTGCTGTCGATCAGACCTCATTAGCAGGTTTTATTTATCTTTTGAACAGAGGCGTTTTACCGTTGAGTAAAAGGCAGCAGAATCCATTAAAATTCACGATTTTAATGAATCACTGACAACTTGATCACTGACAATTTTTATAAATCTATTTTATTATGTCTCATTAGAGTGTTCTTTCAACCATGACTTCATTTTATTCTTTCATATCTGTAAATATGGCAACTAAATCAACTAAATTGCTAAGCTTTTCAGATGTTCACTTAACTTACTTAAGGCAGCCGCTCTGTTGATCAGAAATTATTCAAATTAAGTGATTATTTTACACCAAATAGCCATGCAATCATTTTCAAAACCTTCAAAAACATTTTCAAAATGTATAGACCACGTAGGTAACTTACTAGGTATAGGCCTAATTTAAAGCTTTGCTTAGTGTTTCATTCAGTTTTTATGATGGTCACTTGGGGGCCGTCCATAAATTACGTAACGCGGTTAGGGGAGGGGTCCGGCCATTTGTGACGAAGTGTGACGACGGGGGGTTCCGGTAAATGTGACGTCACGCAAAAAATTTAGGTCATGACTTTTGACCTTTTTTGCTTGTCTTACCTTTTTTGCTTGTCAGGGATTTTGGAGAGGAAAAATACAATTATGACCTTTTTGCTTGTCATGGTTTTCGAGAGGAAAAAATACAAGGATGGCCTTTTTTGCTTGTCAAGAATTTTCGGAAGACGAAAATGGAGGAGGTCGGCCCGTTGTGACGTCATATTTTAGGGGGTCCGACGTTTTGTGACGTCGCGTTACGTAGGGGGAAGGGATCAAAAAAGTGCCAAATTCGCGTGACGTAATTTATGGATGACCCCTTGGTGAGTGGTGACGGCCACCAATAGAAACGCATGATCAATTTGTTTACTCTGTGAATCTGGCCACTGGCCAGACTTCAGTTAATGTGTTATGTGGTCAGAAAACTGTATTTCTCGTTTTCACGTTTTAATGTCCTTGACATGGGCGTATTTAGAAAGGCTTAAAGGGGTATGCTGAAATGTAAGAAGTTCGAAAAATAACTTTTATTCTATGTTCTGAAATAACATACAGTTTAAGTTTATTAATAATACCAAGTCATTACCTCAATTTTGCTCCATAATTGTTTAACAGACGAAAGCTGATTGTAATTTTTAACGGCGCAACAACGAAACATTTGATTGATTGATTGATTGAAGATGATTTATTTCAACTCAACTCAAAACAGGTGCATGTACAAACTAAGTGTACATATAAGTAACAATTAACAAGATACGACCCTAATTAATAAATTTGATTTATTAGGCCTAATTATGGAGCGCATAGGCGTACTTTCTTAAAGTTTCCTTCACTTTACTACATTTTTTACTAATTGCACAAATTAAGTTATGAAGCAAATATCCCCGAAAACAAATTTTAAAATATTTTGCGGTGCAACCGAAGGGAAAGGTCTCAAAGACCAAAATGGGTATGCTATTGATCAGAAGCATACCCCTCAAATACACCACTGGTCCTTAAGAATACAATTTGATTAATTTTATAACTTGTAAGTAGTAGTTTTACTAGTTTACTGTAGTTTTAGCAAGGTGGTCGTGCCCCGGTCGTTAATTTGCAACTGATCAGCGGCCATCGTTTGCCTCCGTTCACCTCCAGAGGAGCCTCTCTTCCTCCCCATCATCCCCCAACTGCTCTGCGGCGAGAGTTAAGTGACCCTTGACGCCTTTCTAGCGGGGCTTGCAGCCGAAAGGCCTCGGCGGCGAACGAGCCTTGAGCCAGAGCGCAGTGACAACGGCCTACCTATGACCAGAGCACTGAACGTGAGTGCTGCTGGCGGCCAGAAGGCGCACCTGTCTCCTGCTTACATACCTTCGTCGATAGGCGACCGAGCAAAGCATGCAGACGGATTACGATCTACATGCCACATACGTGTACGTTGCCATCGAAAGACTAGGTGCACAGAATAAGTAACGGTAGTGACCGGTTGAATTTAGCGGAGGATCGTTTGTCTGCGTAGGGTTCGACGAGTGACAGTTTTCTCGGACGGTAGATTGAAGAGCAGTTATGTAGAATTTCCGTGCGAGTCATGTACGTGTCTGTTGTGAACTGTCTTTCTATTCTGTTGTGCGTTGTGACCATTGCTAGTCGCTGTGGATCGGATTCAGGTCAGCCGAGTGGACCGGCGGCGACGGTCGACCACGCGGCATCGGCGGCCGAAGGAGGAGCAGAGGACCAGAAGACGCGCGACGACGGCGGCGGCGGCGGCGGCGACGACGACGGACGAACGGCGGCCGCTGGACGACGAAGGCAACCCCAGTCGCAGGCTTTCGAGATTTTAAACCCGAGGCCAAGTAAGTTGAGCACGCTGGCAAATGCCCTTGCGATGATTTTAACCAAATCATGAGCTCTTGGCTATTTACAGGACTAATGCAACTTTAGACTGCTGTGTATTGTCACGTGCTAATTGAATTACATTACAATCGCCGTTATTTTAAGGCTTCAGAATTCAGTCATCATCATCATCATCATCATCATCATCATCATCATCATCATCATCATCATCATCATCATCATCATTCATCATTTTCCTCTTCTTCATCATTTCTTATTTACTTCAGTAGTTGAAGATGAGCTGACTTCATGAATCAAGCATTCCCAGACAGTTATTTCCTTTAATGCTTTTGTTGTTATTGTCATTCCAGTCCATTCTTCTATATTGTCCACCCATCTTCTATTTGGCCGGCCTCTCTTTCTTATTTTCTGGCATGATACCGTGTTGAATTGTTTATTGCAGGTTATCTTTTGTGTTTCTTTGTATGTGACCAAAATAAGTCAATTTGTGTCTTTGGCAGATGTGAAAGGATTTTTGTTTGGTCTTGGCTCTTTTTATAACTTCTTCATTTGTTTCAGAATTCAGTCACATGTTACTTATTTTGCCCGGTACAGTTGTAACAGTTTATGCCCAACGACAAGAGTGTTGCAAGTTTGAATCAGACTATGACTATCTGACAATGACCATGGACCTGTTGCTAGCATAGACTGATAACCAGGGCATTACTATCTTAGCCATTGTCGTCATAGCCATGATGCATTGGTGTATTTAGAATTTCCAACTGATATTGACACTCAGAGGTGACCTGGCTGTGGGTGACAAATTGAGAGAATCTAATCTGGGCTTATCATTTCCATGCACCTTTTAGAGCCTGTGACCTAAATTTATAGGTTTCAAAGTAGATTTATATAAATTGACCAGAGATATAAGTTGAAATCTTGCACAACTGAAGAGCCGATGAACTGAAATCCAGAAGATGGTGCTTTAGTTGTAGAACAGTTCGATTGGAGGAATTCCTTTTAGGCCTATTTTGTTCGGAAAACTACAAACTTCCAATCTGACAGGTAAATCATTTTCCCTCAAGTTTTATGATGTGCAGTGCCTTAAAATTTGCCTCAGATCGAAGATCAGAGGATGAGAGTTCATTGGTTTAATCTGTTTTGCAGTTTGTTGAAGCCTCATCACTGACAACGCTCTGTAGAATGTCTGCATGTCAGCATTTATGTAAAATAATTGTAAAAATGTTTGAAACATTTGTAGACCTGGTCAGTAAATTATGGGTTGTGTCTAAGTGTTGAGTTCTATTTATCTGAGAGTCAGATGGTTGGACTGTGATTAGTGTATTTTTCATGTATTTATCTTCAAGATTAGGAAGCCTTAAGAGCTGTCATGGCACCCTTGAGCATTTGAAAAAATTACAATGGCAGGACAAGGGGTGGGAACATTTTTGATTACTTGACTCAAATGTGACAGGGCAGTAATATAGGAATTTGATTTAGTTTTTAAGGTTTTTGATAACAGAACATGTGTTAATGAAGACTTTTTATTCTGAATAGTCTGCCAGACCGGATTCTCTTGTGAGGTCCCAAACGCCGACCATTTTGACAGAAACTTTCTGAAGTACTTTATTATTATGTTAGCATACAAGATCAAATCAGAATACAAGGGAAATGAAAACAAAGAGTTATCATCGTTACAGAGCATTGTTATGCAAGTTTATTTTAGTAGTTTTGAGACTAAGGAGCATGGCATCATCATCTATGATGATAAATCCAAGTAGTTAAATGTAGAGGCCAAAAGGGCTTCTGAAATGGCTGCATATGAAGATTTTGGCACTTTTTCTGGATTTGTGCAATTTGTTTTGGGGCTTTTTTACATAAAAATTTACCTTTGAATTTTTGCCCACAATAAACAAATTTTTTATCAAGTATGACAATCATTATGGCTGTAAAATATTTGGAAAATAGAAACTAAAATTGTAATCTATATATTGAAGCGTCTAGTGCCAGAGTGGGCCAACCCCGAAAAGTTAATTTCTGGGAAAACGACGTTAAAAGTTTATCATTATGGCTTGAAAGTCATGAGAGAGCCGTAGTGTCATCTATCGAATATAACATAGTGTATTAATGAAACTGAGATGGTCCACTGTGGCACTGAAAGAGTTCATTGTGTGCTTATACATAATTCTATATACTTCAAAATGACCAATTTGCGGGTTGGCCCACTCTGGCGCTAGACGCCTCATATAATTCTCGATGTCCGTCCGTCCGACGGCAACACGGGAGGTATTGCAAGACGCTGTTGTCATTGACAACCAAATATTGTTTAATCAAAACTGTATTATAATCAACGGAGCGTTTAAGAAGCGTCTTAATTGCAGCTTAAACCCCCGTCTACCTTCCCTCTCCCCATCCCTCTCCCAATGACCCCAACCCATTCCGGTCCCGGCCCCAAACCCCCGTTCCCCTTCCTTCTCCCCATCCCTTTTTCTCTCCCATCCCTCTCCCAATCATTGGCCCCAACCCATTCCGACCCCAAACTCCCGTTCCCCTTCCTCTCCCATCCCTTTTCCCTCTCCCCATCCCTCTCCCAAGGCCCCAACCCATTCCGGCCCTGGCCCTAAACCAATCCCTTTTCCTCTCCCCATCCCTCTCCCCTAATCGCCCAGGCCCCAACCCAT
Source organism: Metaphire vulgaris (assembly GCA_018105865.1). Lineage (NCBI taxonomy): Eukaryota > Metazoa > Annelida > Clitellata > Crassiclitellata > Megascolecidae > Metaphire > Metaphire vulgaris. The sequence goes on from CM030848.1 coordinate 210,307, forward strand.
AGCCCCACCCTGCCCGACAGGCCCCAAACCCCATTCCCTTCTCTCTCCCCTCTTCCAAGACCTCTCTCCATCTTTCTCCCAATCGCCCCGGCCCCAACCCAGAGCCCCATTGTACAACCCACCTTCCTTCTCCCAAACCTCCTTCCCTCTCCCAATGCCCTGCCCCATTATATATATATATATATATATATATATATATATATATATATATTCCTAGCCTCAATACCAATTTTTTAAATTTTACCCCTCAAGTGGGGATTAAATTTTCAGACATAAATCACCGTACTGGGGATTTAATTTTGGAAAAGCGTTCTTCAGAAATGATTGCTGTAACGTTTTAAATTTGCTATATCTCATATAGGAGCTAAAAGATGAGGTTTACACCATTGTTTAGATTTTTATTTCTCTTTCTAACCGTCCCAAAACAGAAAACATTGGGGTAGAGTCCACTTTAAAAATATAACCCCACTTTGGTCAGTGGCAAAGTTGCAAAGAAATGTCAGAGGAACAAAATAAACCAAAAAGTTTGAAAATCGGTTGACATTTGAGCAAAGATCTATCAATTCTAACCCGATGACCCCAATGTTTGAACATAAGTATTATCGGTGAATTTCGCAAAAGTTTTGAATTCTGACAAAGTTTCCAATTTTTTTTGAATTTGCTATATCTGAGGCTATATAAGAGCTAAGAAGATGAGGTTTGCACCATTGTTTAGCTTTTTTAGTCCAGCGTTCACGAGGTTTGCGACAATCAAGTGAGAATGAGTAGCAGGCTGTTGCTCGGCGTGCAAAAGCAGCACAGCAAACAAGAGAATCAAGCACTGCATGTCATTCGACACTGCCAAATCAGTGCACTTACCTTGCTATCAAGTTTCAGAAAATTCACGTGAATGGGCGTTAACTCGGTTGAAGGAAACCTGGAAAAAGGCGGCCAGTTAGGGAAATTAATTGCATTTAAAAATCGGGTGGTAAAACAGCCAATCGCATTTCAGTTTAGTTATTCATAATAATCATAAGGGCATTTCAGTTTGTCAGCATACCGAGGTAAGTGAATCCACTGTTATATTAACTTGTGTATATGGAAGGTAAATGATATATGCATCATCTCTCAGGATGTTATCTCTTATTATTTTTTGACCTCACTGTATTGGGATTTCTTGTTACCTACCTTACCCAGACTGCCTGTTGTGTGCACTAAATTGTTAAGTAACCATTTGAGATGGGATAAAGAAACTTTAAGAGGTTTCTATTAACAATTTACAGCTATTTTTACCCTTCTATTGGAAATATGTTAACTTTGATTTGGTCAAAGATGGACAGCAGAAAGTTGACTGACGACACAGACAGGGATTTAGCAAGTGTTGGATATTGGCATCAGTTGATTTGTTTATTGTTAATCAAATGTTTACAGCAAAATGCCCCAGGAAATGTTTGGTTTGAATTATCTTTGAAAGCTAAAAACTGAAATGTTTGAAGAAACCTGAGGGGAAGAGCATTTCTATGAGACTATGACTATTTCCTCAATGTGAAAATCATCAATGTTCCCATAGTCACTTGCACTTACTTACTCACTCAATGTGATGCTTGTTTTCCGTCAGGATAACAATACAGTAGTGCAGTCTGTAATTTAAGGAACTGCATGATACAAGACTGTCCTGTGACCAACTATTGATGACTGATGCTGTCTTCAATAACTCAGATGCCATGATACTCTTCCATTGTCCATGCACACTCATTTGGAATATTGAATGAGCTGCTGGCTTTAGTGTCTTCCTTCATTGACTGATTTTATTTGGAGTATTGTCTTTAGGAGACAGGCTGTCTCTCATATAAAGAATTCATTGTGTACAACAGTTCTCAACAGGCTTTTGTCAATTCCCCATCGACCCCCAATGGTAAAAATTTTCGTTCATAATGTAAACTGAAATCATTATTATTCAATCCCAATGTCTAAATGACAATTATAGTAAAACAACTAGCTATTACCAATGAGTGTGCAATGATATCAGGTCTCCGGCGACCCTGGAAAATTTTTGAGAACCGCTGCCCTAAAAAAGAAAATATCATTATTTTTGAAATTGAAATTATGATTATCCTAAAAACAAGCAGTTTGACTTTGACTGTGGTTTGCAAATATACTAATGACAGCAAAGAAGACATTTTGAAGATGCAGATGCTATTTTGTTTCCAATTGTCGATATTATATTTAAATTATGTAAAATTCTTGATTTGATTTGATAAAACTTTAACTCTTCCTCTGTTTGTATTAGTTAGAAATATTTATCCAAAAGTATAATTCTTGAAGAATGATTGAAGTGAATTTTATTATCATTGATGTTGATGAATATAAGATTGCTGCATAAAAGATATCCGATGTCATCAGATGGCTTCTTATAGCTTTTTGTAGTGTTTTATTCTCAACTGAGTATGACTGTTGTAGCAAGTGTGTGTGTGTGGGGGGTATGAGAATGAGAAAGATGAGAATGATAAGATGGATGAAAGCCAAATGAGATGGATGTGAAGAAATGTATTATTTTTCTTTGGAAAATCAGAGCATATGATGATGTCTGCTGTTGTTAAAATGTACTGGTTTGCCTATTTGCTGTCAGAGTTATTTGATTTTAATTTTTCAAACTTTACCCTGTTCTATTAATTGTGTGGAAAAATGATGGAAGAGAAAGGTTTGTTGAAACATGACATACTGCATCTTTCCCATTTCCCCAATCTCTGCTATCCTTGTACTTTATAATCCACAAGGTATGCCATGTAATGTTGCGTGTGTGTGCATGTGCATGCTCATATGTGCTGTGTGAGCATGTGTGTGCAACTGTGCATGTATCTTTATTTTGCATTGCTGCAGCAACATACAAAAAAGAAAAAACACAAGCCAAGCAAAAAATAAACAAAAAGTAAAGCAGCTTAACATTACAAGTCCAAGATGCCATCAAATAAAGAATGTTCAATCAAATTGTAAAAAATGTACAATACCTTGTAGCAATGCTCATATACACATGTTCACTGTTCAGTGTCATAATCAGTACATCTGTGTGTGTCTGTGTTGTCACATCATCTTGTCACAGAGCTTTCTAGGTTTAGTGCGTGTGGTGTGTGCGTGCATGCAAAACGCACGCACACCATTCTGTTTCTTGTGACTTAATTGGTGTTAGTGAAGGTATGTGATAAGTCAACTGCTATATGATACACAAGCTTCTTATCTCACACTGATCTTTGGATATGTCAAAGTTTGGGTGAAATATTTCATTTCAGTGATATTTTATTTTGTGGTATGTGATGAAATATAGAGAGCTACATTTGAGTGACAATGTGTTTAAGCATAGATCGGTGCTTCTGTATGTCACTGAATGAAGTCTTTTTATGAAAAAAAAAATTACAGAGTTGGAAAGTTCAGTTTGTTTGTGTGAAGCGTGAGAACTGCAATGCATTATTACGAGGGTTACGTCAACAGGATTCGTCATTACGCTGACCAATGGGGCATCAAGGAAGTCACAAGCCTTCAAATGGAGTTTGTGGAGCATTGCTAGTTCTCCATGGGAGGGGTTTGGGCTGGAGCGAGCTAGCTCCACAACAAAGCAGTTTTGGAATGAAAATTGCTTAGTGTTTTCAATTTAAATGTGAGTTTGAGCAGTGGATGACGGCATTTACGATCAATCTTAGGTGCTGGAGTTTTTGGAATATATGTGAATGAAATGAATGCTAACATATAATTTACAAAAACTTGTTATTTTGTCAAGATGGTTTTAGAAAAAGTTTCATTTGGATTTAGAATGTTATAATAAATCTCCTGAAACTTTTTTAAAGTCCATCAGAACTAGATACTGAGGGCTTTATAAAAAAGTAATTTTTGAAGTGAAGTTTTGAAGTTTATTTCAACTCAATAATTATCAGACATCAATTGCAAAACAATACATCAATTGAAATTATAATAAGATGAAAACAAATTACGGAATATTCACCAAATCAATTTTGGTCTAAATATACATTCGTGAATAAACAAAAAGAAACTCGAGAAGTAGCAAAATTCTAAATTAATATTTTGCAGGAATATTCAGGTAATAGTACATAATATAGTAGACAAAAGTTGTAAGTGGTATGCTGAGAAGAAAAGGGTTGCCTAAAGGGAAATATATCCCACCAGGGAGGCAACCTAATACATTGACTTTGTTAAATGTAGCTGACAGAGCATTAAACATCAAGTTAAATTCTTAATTAAGGTAATAGTACACAAGTAGTAAAAAATAATATAGAGTAAGTTGATACAGTAATAATAAGATAATGAAATAATGGAGCAGTGATGTGACCAAGACAGTAAGTGGCAAGACCAAGACACTAACCCTCAAGACCAAGACATTAGGTGCCGAGACCAAGACCAAGACACTAGGGCTCAAGACCAAGACATTAGGTGCCGAGACCAAGACCGAGACCAAGACACTAGGGCTCAAGACCGAGACAGTAATTTTAAACATAAAGAAAACAGATAAAACAGTTTTATGTCGCATGGCATAGATATATCTACACAAACATATTATATTATTACTATTATTATTATTATTTCTGGAGGGCTCACGGTGAAAATCTGTTATTGCTCCATAATTCGGAAGACATCAGCCACAGAAAACATTATTACTCACAGTGGAAAAACCCCACTTTCTCACTGTCTCGGTCTTGAATCACAAGACCAAGACCAGGACCGAGACACTAACCCGCAAGACCAAGACATTGAAAATACTGTCTCGAGACTGTCTCGAGACGAGACAGTGTCCCAAGACATCACATCACTGTTGTAATGGAGTGAGCTATCAGTTTTAGAGTTGTGAAATTAACAGTATATAATAGTTTAATTAATATTTGTTTAATTAACAGAAGCTTAGAAGTTAGAGGAAGAGCAGTTATATATATATATATATATATATATATATATATATATATATATAATTATTGTGTTTAATTATACTATTCATAACATGTCCATAATTAATTTACACTAGAGAACTGGTTAGTTATTAGGTATGATTTTAAATTTCTCTTAAAGGTGGTTAGATTGTTTATTTTTATTAAGGATGGTGGAAGAGGATTCCATATTCGAGGTCCAAAATATTTGATGGTAAACAGTCTAGTATTTGATGAGGCTTGCAGTAGGGAGATTTGCTCACAAGATCTTGTATTGTGCCTATGTATTTCCTTAATTGTTTTAAAGTATTTATTTAAGTATTTATTTATTTATTTATTTATTTATTTAATACAATTTTCTGAAAGTAATAAAGTAGTCTCATGTTATACCAAAACTAAAAACACTTCTATATCGATGAAATTGGTAAGTCATTGAATATACTAGATTTTAAAGTCAATTTTTATTTATTTTTGAGCAAGAAACACTTTCTAGACACGGAAATTAGTATAGGGAAATATGAATTGGCACTCTCTGTTAATTGACATTTATACTGGTGGTGCTTTGTATGCAGCATGCTAAGGACACTGGTCTTTTGTTCTGAACTATTTATGCTATGATGCTGTCCAATGACTTCATTCTTCTAATCACTCTGAAGAGCTCCAATCTATTTATGTAACCATGTAATCAAAATTCCATTTTGTCTCTTAAGGTTGCTAAGTGAGTATACTTCAGGTATTGTTAGCTTGCTCAGAATAAAATGGGGGTGAAGACATCTCAATGGTCTGAATGAACCCAATAGACTCCACCCATTCAAAATGACTAATTTCATGCAAGTGACCTTGGACTGTACAAGAGAAAACACCTTGTTATGGGAGAGATATTACAGTGAAGAAAACAAACATCTGATGAACTGTGAGTGAGTGGACCGTCAAACCAACCACTGTAATATTAATAGGAGGGCTGTCAAATTAATGCGTTAACGAACACGTCAACACATTAAAGAATTCATCACACTTAAAAAAATCAATGCAGTTACAAATTTTAATGCATATTTTGTTTGATCAATAAAAAAAGATCAAACTTTAAAAATTAAAATTAAACCATTGGCTTTTCTGTTGAATGAAAACTGTTGCAAAAATGTCATTGATAAAACAGTCAACAACGTTAAACAATTTATGTTTGAACGTTTACATTTACAATTGAATACCTACCGGTACTTCTCTATTTGCAACTCTAAATTTTGACTTTAGCATAAATTAACTTAAGGATATTCTAGGCTGTTGCTGATGCAGAGTCAGTTCTGGACTGCAGCATGTGCGTTGAAACCGCGCTTAACGCATGATTTAAAAATTTAATGGTTTTACAGCTCAAATAAAGAGACATATTCAGTCACTGGCACAAAATTTATTAGAATCATTAGAATCTGTTCAATTGTTTGAGCATATTTATTGACACTAACCCTAGCCCATGCCTTAGCCTGCACCAATTCAAATGAAATTTTAGATACTGGTACATAAAGAGACGTCTATTTTAGGCATTGCAACAAAATTTAATTAGAATGCATTCACTCTTTTGGGCGGTTTTTAACTTTTGCGATTGGCTGTCACACATGATGGACAATTTTTTTATAACCTATTACAACCTGCAATAAGTGCAATCCCAATGCATGATATAATAATTATAACAGGAGACTGAAATGTTAAAGTTGGAGTAGACTATGAAACATGGAAAGGAACTATCGGAAAATGGGGAATAGGACAGCAAAAAAAAGAAAGAGTTATTAAATTTCTGCACAGAAAATAAACTAACAATAATGAACACATACTTTGAAAAGAAGGAAGACAAGAAGTAGATATGATGTCACCAGACAGCAAAACAAAAAATCTATTAGACTACTGTATATCTTAATTAGCAAGCGATGGAGATCAAATGTATTAGGTGTGAAAACATGTGCAGCCAAAATTGGGTCTGACCACAAATTAGTAGTGACCAAGATAGACAGATGGAGAAAGTACTTTAAAGAATTTATATACACACCAAAATTAGATGGATTCAACAGTGCTTCAAGAAATACGAGTACAAATCATCAGGAGACATCATCCCACATCATGAAAGAGGATATACAACAAGCAGTTAAAGAAATCAAGAAAAACAAAGCCCCTGGCATTGATAATATACCAATTGAGCTAGTGAAAGCATGAGAAGAAACACTTATTGACACACTGTATGAACTAATTTAACAAGATCAACTACACTGACACAATGCCAGACAACTGGGCAAAGGAGTTATCATACTATTGTATAAAGGAAAAGGAGACAAAGAAGGGAGGGGGAGAGAGAGAGAGAGGGAGGGAGAGACAGAGAGAGAGAGAGAGAGGCAGAGAAATGGAGAGACACAGACAGAGAGAGACACACACAGAGATTGCCTTGAATTGAAATTGTGTAAAAGAAATTTATAGCACAGGTCTTATATGCGTGAAAATACGGTAGGTGCATTTGGAATGCAAAAGCAATAAAGATAAGCACCAAATTATGAATATTCAACACTATCATTGCCCCACAAATACTATGTGGATCAGAAACATGGATCTTAAAACAAGCAGACAAAAACAGATGGCTAGCAACAGAAATGAGCTGCTTGAGAAAGATCTTTGGAGTAAGCAGGCTGCAAAGAAGAAGAAGAAGAAGAAGAAGATGAAGATGAAGAAGAAGAAGAAGAAGAAGAAGAAGAAGAAGAAGAAGAAGAAGAAGAAGAGTTAGATTGTATGGACATTGGACATGTAAATAAAATATAATGAGCTGGCAGAAAGCAACTATGATCATGGCGATAATGTCACACATTACAGTTCTCAGCTAATTTATTGACCCTAACACTAACCAGTAACCATAGCCCTTGCCTCAGCCTGCACTGATTCAAATGAGGAATTTTAAATAAATATTTGAAGAGCAGTTAGTCCTGCTTGTCTGACACGATGCATCTTGTGCTTTAAAATTGCGTGATTAACCTGATTAAAAAATTAATCGTTTACAGCTCTAATTAATGGTAATATGAACTATATTTCCTAACTTAGCTGATTCCTCTTGGAACACTCCTCTAACTTCTTTTTTTTTTCTCTCTCTCTCTCTCTCTCTCTTTCTCTGTCTCTCTCTGTCTCTCTTTCTCTCTCTTTCTCTTTCTTTCCATAGTGCTCTAGGAAAATCTGCTTTTTTGCTTTGTTAGCAATATAAGTAAATTAATGATAAATTGCATTCGATAAACTACCGTTCATTAATTATGTTCATTAATTATATTCTCATGTTTACAGTTTTCTTGAATGACTCATACTTAAATGGTTTTCCTGTTGGGTATAAAAGGAGCAATGCATTCCATTGAGTGGTACTATAATTGCCTTGACGTTTAATTTTGGCATTTTTATTCAGGGGAATAGAATTTGGATTTTCTGATTTGTTAGAGTTCTTGTACATAATGTGTCACAACTGGATCACTCAATCATCTGTATATTTATTTGCAATATAGGATATAATTATTTCTGACTATGTGTGTGTGTGACTGTGTGTGTGTGTGTGTGTGTGTGTGTGTGTGTGTGTGTGTGTGTGTGTGTGTGTGTGTGTGTGTGTGTGTGTGTGTGTGTGTGTGACTGTGTGAGGAATTCTGAATAGAGTTGATGGAAGATGAAGGCAGTTGTTGACTAGAGGAGACTGTTGACCATTGATCTCAGATGAACAGAAATTGGTCTTAATTATTGACTTGGAAATCTATTATGGACTGATGAGTCAATGCTAACACTGTTGACCTCTGTGAACTCTGATTCAGTTCACTTTTTGACATTATATTGCATTTGGCATTCACTAATAGCATTTGATGAGACTTTGATGATTCTGCTACATGGAAGTCACAAGTACTGTAAATCGGATGCTGCTTCAGTTGGAAGATTATTCAGTAGAAGCATGGCAGAACATGTGCCAATGTTCATTCAAATGGTCTTCCCTTTTTTCCTCACAATCAGTCCTAATGGTTTTCAGTTTTGACAGTGATTATTTTGTTTGAACTTGCAAGGAATAGATGTGTGTTTTTGGACAATTTCCTCGAGATTGGTGCCACTATCATCCTTAATCAATTCCCTCAACTTGAATCACCAACTCTATGCTGACAACACTCAGTTATTCCTGTCCTTTTCGCCATCCTCATTTGACACATCAATTACTGTGCTTGAATCAGCATTCTCGTCTATTTTGTCATGGATGTCATCTAACCTCCTTGCTCTTAATCCATCCAAGACAGAATTCCTCTTAATAGGTCTACCCCAACAAGTTAAAAAAATTGACAGTCCCAAGCTAGTCCTGACTCCAGATACCACAATAACCCCTGCTCCAGCTGCACAAAATCTTGGTTTCATATTTGATTCATCCCTAAATTTAGAATCACAGATCTCCCAACTATCGAAATCCTGCTATGCCCATATTCGCGATCTACGTCGCCTCCGTCCTTGCCTTGACACCAAAACTGCCTCCACAATCGCCACTTCAATAGTCCATTCCAAACTGGATTACTGCAACTCCCTTTACTATAACCTCCCAAAAACCTCCATCAACAAATTACAATCAATTCAAAATGCACTAGCCCGAGCAGTAACCAAATCACCAAAGTTCTGCCATATTTCACCCATACTGAAGTCACTACACTGGCTTAAAATATCTGAACGTATCCAGTACAAGATAATAACGATTACTTACAGTTCACTTCATTCGTCAAAACCGGTTTACCTTCATAAACTCTTAACGCCTCAGCCTCCTCGACCTACACGATCATCATCTCATCTCACACTTTCACGCCCGTTAAATCAGTCATCACTCAAAATCTGCAACCGCGCTTTCTCATACGCTGCACCAGAACTTCCCTCCGTAGCTTACGGCATGGTCAAACATCAAGCTCCGAATCCTCATTTCCTTTAATTCCTTCACTGTCTCCTCAAGCCTTTAGGTCTAAACTTAAAACCTTCCTATTCGAAAAGTCATTTCCTCCATAGCAATAACAACCTGACACGCCACCTCATAGATACACTGACCTTTGCCCGGCCGACAAACCACCTTGACTAAAGCTATTTCAAGAAAGATTAAGCGCATAAGAATAAGCAGCTACTACTGTACTACTTTCCAGGGCGCTGTATAAGTTTACGAGATTTTACTTACTTACTTTACTAAGGATGATGGTGTCTTATGTTTTGAGGCCTTAGTGAAAGTGACTTAGTTGGGATAGAAATGTGGCCTAGAATGTCTGTGCCGGTAGTGGCAGCAGTTGCTTGCTTGTTTCAATGTTTCAGCCGTTGGATTCTTTCAGCTTTGCTTCACTGAACTGAAGTTTTTCTCAAAAGACCAATATTGCGGTTGAGCTGAAGACAGATGCAGGTAGGCAGTGGCTGTGTAAAGGCACAGAGCAGAAGAGATCGAGACACCCTTTTAAAGCTACATTGTCCCTCTGGTCTTTGTAAACAAACACACACACACACACACACACAGTCACATGTGAGGCTCTGAACAGTTGACCTGGGACAACAATTTCACTGACAGTTTGAATATTGGATGAGTTTGCTATTTAACGATGTGTGTCTAAAGATGGCTGATTTATTATTTATGGTTGTATTTGAGAAATAGGAGGAAGAGGAGGAGGGAAGGTAGGTAAAGTAAGTAAGTAGTGCTTTTGAAAGCAGGTACTGTAATAGCTGCTTAGGTATTCCTAGGCGCTTAATCTACCGTTGAAATAGCCAGTAGTGCTTATGCTTAGAACAGTTCTGGTGTAGAACTTATCATTATGAGATTTGCTGTTTAAACTGTCATGTGGCTTGGCATCAGTTTAATACTCAGCAATCTGTTTGACTTGTAAAACACTGATCAGAGCAGCAGCATTCTTAACCCTTAAATTGCCAACTGCTTTATAACTATATGCAATGGGACCACTTATACTCAGTTCTCTTGTTTGAGGGTTAATAAAGAGGCAAATACCAGTGACTGTACTGGAAAATGTTTCTGTGCTTTATAGGCTGAGGCTGTTTGCCTGTCTGTCTATAATCATTTAGTGATACTGAATTGATCTATTTATATTACTGTCATTTAAAAATCCTTAGAACTGGTTTGGTGATGTTATGGTTTCCAAGTGATTGAACCTGTAGATGCAGAATGAGAACTGAATTCACTGCCCTCAGAATATTTTACTGATCTGACAACTGATGGTAAAGATTGCTGGCAGTTGATGAGATCCATTTGTAACATGAATGATGTTTCAGAATTCACTTTTAATTGCTGTATAATCAACAAATGCTGAAGATTTAGAGACAGAAGACAGTTAATTGCAAAGGAATTGTTTGTTTTGAGATTCTTTTGATTTTATGAATGGTTTGTCTTGTTTCGTTTGCATTCAGTACAACCTGATTGGTAACATTGTTCCGTAAGACTTAGCTTAGAACTATAATTTTTGCATCAGCCTAAGCTTTCCTTCTCAAATAGCTTTAGGTAATCACTCATTGATCATTGAGAATGATGCATTGAACAGTCTGCTATTCAGCTCATGATCATCATCTTTTGCAGATGGATTTGTAGTATCATTGATCATTGATTACTGCAACATATGACATTAGAGCTACTGAACATTATTAAAATGCATAATTACTTGTTACTAATGTATCAATTGACTTTTTATTTCAGCTGATGTTGCTATTGAATGCAAAGCTCTGCGTTCTAAACGATACATAACCGATGGATTCTGCACTTCTGTGAAACCAATTGAAGACATGGTCTGCACTGGGAACTGTTTACCCATTGGTGACCTGCCGTGGTATGCAGAATTCATAAAAGTCTGGTCACGTGCTAAGACGTTGCAATATCGCTGTGTAGACGACGTCGTTCGGTATAAGAGAGTGACGTTTTCATGCGACAGCGGTGAAACACGCAGCTACAAAATTCGCGTTGTACGGAGCTGCAAATGTAAGAGATATCTTCGTAATCAGAATGAATCGCCAGCCGATGATAATCAGCCGAAACGAACAAATAATCGAGGACAGCAGCAGCGCCCCAAAAAACTGTCTAACCTTTCTGACAATCCCAAATGATTTTTATATGGTAATTGCAACAGTGGAAAGCAGTTTGCAATGTGGCAAATGGCAGAGATCCATTTTGCTTACAGTACTATTATCCCTTTTACCAGCCATGACTCAAATATGCGTCCGTTTTACATTATGTTACAAATAAATGGCCGGTAAAGGGTTTTAATGCAGTCCACATTTTGAGCTATAAATTCTGAAATGACTTTGTTAGAAATGAAGTCCTTATTTTGGACATATGTTTTGGATTATGATTTCAAGTACTCTGGTTATCAATGGTCCTCATGAGGAACTGAGGAACTGGATTTGTTTTGTCAACTCTGAAAATGATGTAGGAATGTGATGGCATGTTGACAATTCTGCTTTCTTGTTCCAATTTTTTGTGATACCATATTCTTTGCCTTTGGCTGGAAGAGTTACCTGACCACCAGGAATGTGGAAGGATGGTGGAATGCTTTTCAAGGAGCGGCTATTTGTGGTGAATGTGATCTTTGACCAGCAGCACCAGTAGATTTCATGCTGGTTAAACAACAGTTATTATTAACCTTTTGAGACTTGTAGACTGGCAAGAGATGACAGAAGGACAGAATTCAGGATGCTTTGGAGCTCTTACTTTTGGCATTTGTGATTTCAAAATTAAGTTTCTTTTCATTTGAAATGCTATAGTGACATCTGCTGTTGATATACATTGTCATCTGCAGTTAGGTACTCAGTGCGACATCTGCTGCCGTTTGTCTCTTCACAATCTACAAGAACAGTAAATTCAGAGCAGTGTCCAGGACCTGTGAAATAATTTTGCAGACCAGCACTCTTCTGAGGAAATGGCAGTTGAAAACTGCTGTGTTTAAAGTGTTGTTTAAAGTGTTTCTGACTGCTGCTGCTGCTGCTGCTGCTGCTTGAAGTATCTTGTTTGTTCTGTGGTTTCTGCAACACTCTTGTTTAAACACTCTTTGTTTAATGAGAAAACTTGCAAACACTGAAAAGGAACTCCTTGTGGCCAGCTGATGAAGTGTAATGGAGGAATAACACTGCATATAGTATATGCTTGGAATTAGAATGCTGAATATCCTGTAAATTTGTTTCAACTTGTTCTTTGTTTAACAAGATTGGTTATTCTATTACTTTCATCACTGTTTCGTTTTACTCTGTCAATTGGGTTATAGCAGGCTTACTGCAGCTAAAAGCAGATTTTTGTTAGCTTATAAATTTATTAAATCAATTCTGATATCATAGGCTTTAATATTGTTTCTGGTTGTATTTTATGTGGTAAGTGCTAAGACTTTGAGCCAACTGATGTTGAATCAGTTGGCTGTAGTATGATATTTTTATTTTCCCATTTGAATTCATATTTTAAATCAACCAACATTTTGATAATGTTCACTTTGCTTTGTAATTTCATGGTGCAACATTCTTATATACCGGTAGCAGTCAGTTTTCATCTAATGAAATATTTAATACAATAGACAATAATAACAGAATTAAAGATGTATAACTATGCAAAGACAAGATAAATGTTTAAGTGTAGTGCCTTTGAGAAATGATTGCAGAAAATAACTGACATTCATAATAATAAAAATAATAGAAATATAATGATGGGATGTACTTCATAGCACACTTATAGGTTGTTGGAAATTGTTTTAAATCCATCTGCAAAAAATTAGAATAATTCCAAAGATCAGTCAAAATAGAAAATGGAAAGGCATACTTTGATGGATGAGTCAGCTGGAAATGTGTTGTAGTCTAGATGGAAAGTAGGCCTACTAATCTCTTAATTTCAAAAGACTTTAAACTTTAAGGAGGTTTTCGAATTGTAGTTTGTAATTTTCAGTCTGTTGTTTAAGTGATTGCAGTTAATTTCTGATTAAATTACTCTAGTTTGATCTGAATTTGATTTTTGCCAGCACTTCTCCTAAAACACCGATGCTGATTGCTTTTTCTTGCAATTGTGCTGTCCACTGTATAATATGTATGTAGCTATTGATTGCAGTTCAAACAACGTTTGGTTTGTCTCTTTTTTTATTCTTTTGAATTGAAAGAGTTTTTAATTTAAAAGTTATTTGTTTAATGGCAAATTGGTGATTAATGTGGAGTGAATGTACAAATTTGAAAATTGAATCTGAAAGTTTTGAGATGACACAGCCTGAAAGAAGGCGTACATGAATCAAAAGCAGCATTCAACTTAGCGCATGTTTGATTCACACTAGGTGCAGCCTGGCAGGAATGTCTCATTAGCAGATTTTCCAAATCTTTCTGCCAACTAACAGAATTTTTTTCAAATGATGGATTTGCTTAGAGTCAATTTATTTGAGCAGTGGATTTAAGCAAATGTTGTTGTGTATGATGGTTTGGGGTTTGTGCCAGATGTGAAAGGTAGAAAAGAAAGTACCTGTTTAGCAGCACAGTTGATAATAAACTTCAACTGTTTCAATTTCTTGCATCTGTGTGTGTGTGTGTGTGTTGTATGTTTGGATATAATTTGCATTTAGTGTAGTTGTTCTGAGACCTGTTCTCATGTGTTTCTCAGAACCTTGCATTTTGCGGTGCATTGCATGCAGTAGTAATACCTGACATTATGATACGTTGAAATTGGCCTGTTTTATGTAAACAGTGGGCCTATAATTATATTTGTTGTGTATTTTGTTATAATAATTATGTGAATGATGTTTACCTCAGAAAATCAATGTTTAGTTATGACTGCAGGATAACTGCTGTATATATTCTCAGAACCTTGCATTTTGCGGTGCATTGCATGCAGTAGTAATACCTGACATTAGAATAATTCCAGAACCTTCATCCTCTGATCATCCCCTGATATATATATATATGTATACATATATATATATATATATATATCATTGATCGAACACATGGCAATATGTGACTCTTGCAAGATTGTTAAGGGACTGTCCATTAATTCCCATATAATTATGTCAAAAACTTTTGACCCCCCTATGATCAGTGACGGGTCCCCTAAAAACTTTAGAAAGTTATTATTTTTGTGGTGATGACCTTTTTTGCTCATCAAATGTCAAAATGTGACCTTTTTTTTGCCTGTCAGGCTTTTTCTGTTGTAATAAATAGCATTCCATGAAATTTTTTTGGATTATTTGTAAAAAATGAAATTGTTGGCGTCAACTTCTCTTAACACCGCCCCTGGTCAACAGCTGTCAAACTTGTTCTGACCCCTCCCCTATTTTGTTGGCTTAATTAATGGACAGCCCCTAAACACAGTTGTGAGAAAGTGCGAGTGCTGTACAATGTACATACACATTGTTCTACACCAGGGATATTTTTACACACCCTAACACCACCCCAACACCCCCCAATCTGAGACTGACACCCTCCCAATCGAGGGATATTTTGACACTCCCAACATCCCCCGAATTTGAGACCAACACCCCCTCAAATCTGAGCTAGGGATGACTTTTTCAGGGTTTTTTGGATACTTGATAAGTTTTTTTGTTTTTTTTTGGTTGTCAGACTTTTTTGGAGACGATTGGAGTCAATTGGAGACTTTATAATGTTTTTTTGCTCGTCTGACTTTTCCAAATTCCGACGACCCCTCCCCCCAAAAAAATCCCGACACCCCGAAATTCACAATCCTAGAAATAACCCAGTCCTACACGCATAAGTGCATACAAAGTTGAAAGCGCGCATGGCTTTGAGCCACACAAGACGAGTGATTCATTGACGAACCAGCGCCCGAGACAAGATGCTACTTTGTAGTAAAATGGTGTAGACTATAAAAATAGAATTGGCTTTGATACTGTTGTTGCTGACGACACTTGAAGTATGCTTTGGTCACAGTTTGTGAATTTATTCAAATGCCAGATGATATATTAGACAACTAATCAAGCAAAACTCTTTCAAGAACATGTATAGACCCTACCACCACAGCAAAGATCAGTCGATCGGCGCCGCCAACAATCTCCCACCCATTTCTAATATCGCGGTTGTCTTTTAACTTTTTAACTTGGATCGCATAGACAATTTATGTAGGGGGCCTAAGCAGCTGACCAAAATGAAGTTCATGCCATTGTCTAGCATCTGCATGCCTAGGAAGTTTTATCTAAACTCCGGGTCTTGGGGTGATCGACTTGGCTGGAAAATGATTTTTAAGCTCAGAGACAGTTCAACTGTTAAATGCAAAAATTTGTCAGTGCTGGGTCTTGTAGGGGTTTTGGGAAGGGGATATCAGGCTTGTTTAAATACTGTTGAGATCAAATGTAGTAAATATGCGATAAAAATTCCACTTTAATCCATTGAAACAGATTTTTTCTTCTCTGAAAAACATGGGCCTAGCTACTATCTTATATATTTAATAATATACCTAGCTATGCAGTAGGTCAGATTATTCATAATTATAATATGTCCTCAACCTTGATGGGTCCTGTAAATTCTGACAAATCCACACTATTCGCAGCAATAATAATAATGTGATCTAAAGTGGTTTAATTAGCCTTTAGGAGGCTAAGTAGGCCTATAAGCGAGGTTAGGCCTACTGTGTACAAACAAGTGATAGGCTAATTAGGGGTGTTTGGCATCTTGAACATTAGGCCTAATGTCGTTGCTCTTCCTAATGTTCTTATTGCTAGTTTGAATTCCAGAAAAGCCAGTCCAGGTGAGCGGGCAGCAATTAAGTTCCAGCAACCTACGGTGGATAGGCCAGGTCATATAGCTATGGCAAGTAAGTAAGTAAGTAAATTCCTTGGATTTAGGTAGCGCTTTTTGAATTACTACCGTAGTAGCTGCTTATTACTAGGCGCTTACATCTTGAAATAGCTGTAGGCAAGGTGGAATGGGCAGCCAAGCAATGATACATGTGTTATGATACCGGATCTAATGCAGGCCTTTGAGAACAAGTTCATAAGAAAACTGCTAACAAATGAACAAGTTTGCAACATGCATGGCCAAAACAGAAAAGCAACTACTGAATCACGTAAAAGCAAGAAAACTGGGTTACTTTAGACACGTGATAAGACAACCACAAGACACCATCGAGAGCAGTGTGGTCACAGGACTTATTGAAGGAAACAGAAGCCGGGAAGACCAAGGATGTGGATTGACAACAACACGACGTGGACTGGTCTTTAATCTGGAGACTGTCAATCAACCAATCAATCAATTCTACTATCCTATATCAATCACGTATTAATTTAGTATCAAAGTCTGAAAGTCAGAACCAAAGATCGTCGATACACAATTCAATATAGTGTGATGACCTCCCGCCGTAGCACTAAAGGGGGCTGCACCCTCTGTCCCGGTTCCCCTTCCTCCCGTCCTTTGCTCCCTCCGGCAGTTCGGTCAATGTCCCGGGTTCGCCCAGTGGATTACCACTGGGTAGAGATCAACTCGTGAAGCAGGTCTAGTACAGTGTAACACAAGAAGATACAGTTAATGAAGTATTATTATCATCATTTGCCAACATTCTCCATTCTAATTTATAGTTATTAATGTCATTCAGAAAGTAATGTAATAATCAATTGTTATGCAATGCACCATATTAATACATATATATATATATATATATATATATATATATATATATATATATATATATATATATCGGATTATCATATCTGTTAGTTTCTGTTATTCCAAGATTCCTGAAGACGATGTATGAAGTCCCTATTAACATTAATTCTAAACGATTAGTAATCTCGCATAAACCACGTGAATTCCCTGTGCCTTCCTCTCACCAAACTTCGTGGCACCGAACTTTCCTTTATCCCGCGCTTTTCTCGTTTTTATACCCGACGCCTACTGCTGCAGCCACGCTTCCATATTGCACTCGCGCGCGCTCCCCGCGCGCGCTGCCGTTCGGCCTCTCCCCAGTGCCTGGTAGAGATATGTATATATATGTATATGTATATATATATATATATATATATATATATATATATATATATATATATATATATATATAATGCTTAATCTAGCCTGGTCGTCACAATAGGAAAAAGTTTTAAAGACAAATGCTAAAATATGTAATATTTCGATATTTGACAAGTTAGATATTTGATATATTAAAATTGACGTTAAAGGATTAGGATACTAAAGGGAGAAGAAAAACATTCTCTGTCCAAAGCCTGATTCATGACAAGCGAGATTCATGACAAGCTAGACGAGGGAAAAGCAGTTGATGTAGTATATACCTGGACTTTGCAAAAGCATTCGATAAAGTAGCCTACCTCATTCAAGACTGGCAGTCAAGCTTCAGGCCAGTGGAATTAGAGGTTCTTGGATGGATAAAAAATTGGCTTCAGAGCAGAAAACAGAATTAGGTAGGTATAAGAGGCAAGTATTCAGATTGGGCTGAGGTCATAAGTGGGGTACCATGCACAAGGTTCAGTGTTGGGACCTCTATTGTTTTTAATATACATCAACGACATCGATGATGATATGTCAAAAATTTCAAAATTCGCTGATGACAAAACTGTGTGGACAGAGTGATAGTGAAGCAGAAGCAAAAATTTTACAACAAGACCTTAATAGACTATCCCAGTGGTCGGCAGATTGGCAAATGCTTTTTAATACAAATAAATGCTCGGTGATGCACATTGGGAAGAAGGGAACAGATCATGAATTTAAGTTATGTGGGAAGGGACTAAAAGTTACAAACGAGGAGAAAGATCTAGAGGTCATCATGCATAACAGCTTAAAGCCATCTAGGCAATGTGCAGAGGCAGCTAATAAGGCCAACAAAATTCTAGGTATGATCAAAAGAACGATAGTGAGCAGAGAGAAGGATGTAATAATAAGACTTTACAAGACATTGGTATGTACACATTTAGAGTATTGTGTTCAAGCATGGTGTCCATTCCTGAAGAAAGACATAGAGACCTTAGAAAGAGTGCAACACAGAGCAACAAAAATGATCAAGGGATATCATAAACTAACCTATGAGGAAAGGCTAAATCACTGTGGATTGACAACCCTGGAAAAAAGAAGAGAGAGAGGGGGGATTTGATCGAGACATACAAAATACTAACAAACAAAGTGGAAATGCCAAGAGAAAGATTTTTTTTTACAATGAAGCAGTATGATCGAACCAGAGGACACAGCATGAAACTGTTCAAGAAACGGGTTGGGAGACATAAACAGCATTTTTTTAGTGCAAGAGTGGTGGACAGATGGAATGAACTGGATGAGGGGATAGTAATGGCTACAACTGTAAACGAGTTCAAAATAAACCTCAGTACTTTAGGGTATTAGATTGGACGGGAATAATAGTGGTTCTCACACAGCCGGGCAGTCCCTACTGAACCACTTTAAACCTTGTTATATAATCTATATTATATTATTATTATTTCCCTATAAACCAATATAGCGTCGCTGTCTAGGTAATACCTCACATGTGCAAAAAACAAAACTTTTCAGGAAATGAAAAAAACGTCACCCTGTATCTCAATAGGGTATCACAAGTGAGGCATTGCAACAGCTTAAAATACATATTTTCCCTTTCGAATTTAAGAACAAGTATATGACCATACATGCGCAGTGTCATGACGTATAAGAAAATGCAAAAAAACAAAAATCTGAAAAATGGTCACATGTGAGGTATTACCTAGACAGCGACGATAGGCTACTATAGATGCAAACAAGTTCAAATAGTCAAATATGTCAAATACGCACCACGCAAGACAGATCGATTGATACCATTGGTATTAGAAATGGTGCTATGGAAGTGCTTAATTATTTTAATTGTGTTCACTAATTGTAAGCTATATCATATGCCTTTATTGAATGAAAGACAGATTTTGTAATTGTTCAACAGGAAGCCAATGTAAATGACTGATTGTTATTACTAGATTATTCTTTTTTGTTATTTGCACAAATTTGATGTTAAAAATTATTCAACATATTTCTGTTCAAATATACAGTTATTCATGGTTTATACTATAGTTAA
This sequence comes from Metaphire vulgaris, assembly GCA_018105865.1. Taxonomy (NCBI): domain Eukaryota; kingdom Metazoa; phylum Annelida; class Clitellata; order Crassiclitellata; family Megascolecidae; genus Metaphire; species Metaphire vulgaris. Next base: position 230,218 of record CM030848.1, read on the forward strand.
GCTGTCTACTCTTGAAATGTTGAGAAAAAAATAAATTTGATTTGATTTGATTTGATTGGCATGTTTTGGATATCACGCCCAATAAGAAATTCTTTGCATTTGACCTTCTATTGCTCTTCTTAGCAAGTAAAGTAAAATATCGCAGATTTATATAGCGCTAAGATCCCAGCTGGTGGTTATATCGAGGGTGTGTAACTGTGTATGTACTATGTATGTGTTCAATGTGTGTGCGTGGCTGCGTGCGTGCGTAATAATCATAGATTTATTATAATACATATTAAAGTCTATGGTAATAATAGCCATTTTGTTGGTGCCAATTGGCGTTTGGCCGTTGAATGCGTTTATTTCTTTTAATCGGAAATTCGGAATATTTGTTCGGTTGGAGCGTTTGACCGATTGAAATTGCGACTGTTTGGTTCGTCGCTGTCTCTGTGGCTCATTGGTTTTCGTCTTTGTTTCGCCGTCTGTCCGACTGAACACGAACAGAGGACTAACAATCGTTAATCGATGAAAACATTCGCCGGGTTTTGCAGATGGTCGTTGACTGTGAGCGTCTAATGAGTCTTAATGTTCTTAATGATGTTATTTATTTCGTCGATGCTGTTAACTCTTTGGCAGTCAAGGTGTTTTCGCAGAATTTACCTTTCAATGGTTTCAAAAACTTAAATCAATCAAATATAATCACAATATTCACAATGTATATATCAATTGAAAAGGTTTTTTAATTATCTACTAGAATTAGACAAGAAAAAGGTAAAATTTGCAATAGCATTCTTCATATTCCACGAGAAGATATTAAAATTATAAAATTAAAATTTGACTTTGAAGTTTCTAAAAAATTTGTTGGGGACAAAACAGTGTAATGTAATGTAACAAAATATTTGTATAGCGCCTCTTCTGAAGAATCACTCAGAAGCACTCCCACAGCAAAATACTGTATATTGACAAAGAGATAAGTTTTAAGTCGTTTCAAAAAGAGGGCCATCGAAATAGGAGTTGCTAAGCCACACATACTGACATCAAGAGCATTCAAAAGAATAGGGCCAACTGATTCAAAACCTCGCTTCAGGAACAAGAAGGTTTGTGCTTGGGGCACACTGAGAAGACCATTGGTTGTGGACCGAAGACATGGCCGACCAGGGATAGAGCTAAGAGGATGGAGTTGCTCTGAAAGGTAAGCTGGAGTGGCACCATAAAGAGAGAGTGCAACCGCTCTCAACACACGAAACTCAACTCGAGCAGGATAAGGCAGCCAGCGTAGAACAGACATCATATAATCACTAATGTGATCACATCTTGTGACACCAGCAATCACCCTGGCTGCCGAACGAAGAACCATCTGGAGTTTATCAAGTCGCACCGATGGAAGACCAGAAAAAAGTGAGCCACAGTAGTCAAGCCTTGAGCAAATAAATGCATGAATAAAAGTAGAAGCAGATGGCATGTCTAGTGTACGTTGAATCACTCTAAGCTGGCGGAGATGATAGAAGCAACTGCGACAAAGTGAGTTAATATGATCCATAAAGGTTAACTCAGAGTCAAGAATTATACCAAGATCACGGACAGAAGAGGAGAAAGAGAGGTCAGGGAAGGCAGGCAGCATAGACAGATGGTCAATTTTTGAGAGCTGACCTCGAGTACCAAACCAAATGAGCTGAGTTTTAGCTGGATTAAGTAAAAGACGATTTGAGTGCATCCATGAATGATGTAAGGCAGAGGCTTCAACAAATTCACGAGTGATCTGCAGCGCATTTGTGGGGCTGGAATGTGAATAGGCCTGAATATCATCAGCGTACATATGTGTTTTAAAATTAAAAGACGCAAACAAGCGTGCAATATCAGCTGTATATAGTATATACAGAAGCGGCCCAAGAACCTTCGCAAAAATACCCGTCAGGACACGAGGAAAAGGGTTGTATTTGTGCCCCTGAGCTGCACTGTTGTCCGTGCACAAAATGTTAATGCTGCATCAAAGTTGTTTTACATTTTTTATTTTTAAATTTTTATTTAAAATGGAGTTTGCTTTTTTGGTTTTTGTGGCATTTTGGTAAAGCTATTATTATTATTATTATTATTATTATTATTATTATTATTATTATTATTATTACATAGATAATTTATGAGATGCTATAGCATAGCTAAGGCTAAAGTCGAGAGCGTTTTACATCAGCAATTCATCGGTTTGTACAGAAAGATGGTCCTACATTTTCCGGTAACTTTTCATTGGAGACTCAAAAAAGATGCGTCTTAAGAGCGGTCAGGAACGATTACACAGACGTAATCGACGTCACAGTTGCAGGAAGCAGTTGTGATTAAATGATTAATTTTCTCAATATTCTTTTATTTTGTTTCATTTATTTTGTTGTTGATTTGAACTTAAATATCTGTATAAAGAATTAAGAATTTGTGATATGTATTCATTGCAGGTTTTACAGAGCTGTGTTGTGATGCAAAGACAAGGACTCTGGTCATTGTCAAGCAGTACGTCCATGCAGTCGGTTATGCAGCTCTACTGAAGCCATGGAGCGGTTTAGAAATTGTTGTGTTTTGCTGACGATAAATTTCATCGTTCTTTTGTTTTCTTCTGGTAGGCTTTTTTGTTATATACTATTTGATGCATTTTGTATAAGTAGAATCATGTTGTTATGAACTCAGTTATGGCAAAATCTTGATAATAATCTGCAAGCAGTCAGGGAAATGACGGGTTGCACATTTCCTCAATTAATGATTCTTTGGGCAACATTTACATTGAAAGAGGAGATGCCATAGAGCTGGATACATCCAAAGGACAAAGACCTGATCTGATTATTAGACATTCATTGCACACAGAACATTTATATTTTGCATTAATAATTCTTCAACAAAAAAGGAGTATATTGAGATATACATTTCTCAATTGATAGTGAGAAAGTATATTGAGATATACATGTCTCAATTGATAGTGAGAAATATATTGAGATATACATGTCTCAAGACCAAGTGGGAATAATTCTCCATAACTGACTTCTCTTCTTTACTGGTCAAGAGCATAATTGCAGTTCTGCCTCGAAGACCTCAATTGGTCTTGCATTATGATATTACACAGTGACGATAGCACCATAATGAGGCAATCTCGTGACTGACACCAGACTTTAATTCTCTCGCAGTCTATGAAACATTTGATTGCTTCTTTGGATTCTTCCCTCTGTCTCACCCGAGTCTAAACGTGAAACTGCTATTTGCTAGATAATGTAAATAACGTCGTTATTACTGAGTGATTGTCAAAGCTCTTTCACCGTGTGATCAAGTACAGTGCTGTGAATGTTAAATTGACGTAAATAATAAGTAAAAGTATTTTGTCATGTAGCACTTTGACTTATGTTGTAGCTTTTTGCTGCAACTCCAGAAGTCCAAACGACCATATTATTTCATTAGAATGTGGTACACAAAGAGCCACATTTTGTAGCAATTTCTTTTTGAGGCCACAATTTAAAAGTCTTGGTTAAAATGCATAAGAATAAAATATCAAATTTTATTTTAAAGTACTTTCAAAGGTCACTTTGTGCATATACAGTAGGGTGTTCAGAAACAAAGAATTTTGTTTGGCAATCATGAATAGGCTTAAAGTGTTCCATTTCTATACGAAATACACCTGCAAAAATCTTAGCTCTCAAGGGCGGTCCGTTACGTTTTGGTCCCGCCGTTTTGGTCCCGGACTTTTTGGTCCCGCCGATTTGGTCCTGGACGTTTAGGTCCCTTTGCCCTTCCGTGTTTCGGTCCCAAGACTAACCCTAACCTTAACCCTAACCCTAACCCTGACCTCTGTAAGCAAATACATACACAATTTTCAGGGGACCGAAACGGACGGGACCGAAACGTCCGGACCAAATCGACCGGGACCAAAACGGCGGGACCAAATCGTCCTGCTCCGCTCAAGGGACTCTTGTTTTTGAAAAATTGAGTCATTCTGCAACAATTCAACCCATTTTTCAAAAAGTTCCAGCTCATTTATCTAAAAAAATTCTGAAATTTACCACAAATGTTCCCCAAACATCCATCTTGAAGTTTGCAAAATTTTAGCCTGCTCTCTTGGCAGACACTTAAATTTCTCACAACTTCAGACCACTACAGCTTCAAAAATATCAAAGCTAGGATGCTGAATCTTTCTGGACTTATTCACTACTACTAGTATTTGATAAAACAAGAGTAAGAATTTGTTTTTTGGAAAAAGTGTCCTCACTGCAGAGTCACAAAAATGGAAGAAACAGATTTCACCTTTCCTGATATTCAACATTTAGCTCTTAATAAGGAACCTTTCTCTGTATTTCAGAGTTGTAACTTTTATTCCGTAAACTGTCCAGTAGCTATATTTTCTCTCTTTGCAAACAGATTTACCATATTCTTAATCCCTGAATTTCTACAGAGGGTCTGAAAAAGGCCATACTATAATGGATTCTACTGTTTACAGTTTTATTGAACTAATATCGTATGAACTGCAAGTCCCATATCTTGACTTTCACCTGAATGAAATTATATGATGCAAAGTTGGCTAAAGCGACATATGCATTGCTCCATTGTGGTCTGTTTGTGAATTTGGTATATTAGAATATTATTGAATTTGTGTGACTTTGCTAAATATGAGATGTGTTTTGTAGATGGAATACATTTTGTAGATGGATTGCCAACCTTTCAGCAGACAGTCTGTGAATATTATGACCCACTGGAATGTAGTAAAGATCTAAACCACTGCAACTCTACAACTACATGTGAACTGCAGGACTCTGGCAAGCGATCACATTGCTACGCTTTCCTAAAAAACTTGTCGGGTGCGGTGACCTTGTCAAAGAAGGGTTGTTGGCTGGACGCCAGAGAATGCTACAACAAGTCAAAATGTGTTGCTAAGGACGACGGAGCAGGAAACTTCTTCTGCTGCTGTGAGGGGGGCATGTGCAATGCAAACGTAACGCTGTCTGCATTCAGGCCACGTCCATCATCCATGTCCAACAGAGGTCAGCGGCATCTGTTGTGCAATACGATGAAATAGCTCTCTTAACAACATACAGTGTCTTCTCTGAGTGTTTTGTCTTAGGTCTGGTTGAAACTTCCATTGTTGCCAGTCATCACATTCCATTTATCTTCATGTTCTTATTACACAGGCTAATAAATAATTGAGTGTTGTTATTTATTCAGTTTAAGTTACTTTATGCTGAAGAATGTAAATCTTGATAAACATTTTCTAGTCATTTTTAATTCATTTCACTAGAAATTTTAACGTGGAAGGTCCTTATTTAACCTCCTTAGCGTTAATCCCGTATCACGTTTGGGCATAAAAACCCATGCTAAAAGTGTTAATCCTGTATGTGATACGGGCAAGATGTTACCGGTAGTTTACAGTAACTAGAATTGTGTTGTCAAAAGTGGTAAATGTTTTACGCTGGCAACATGGTAGACATTTGGGACAGGTAATGGGACACCTTGTTGGTAAAAAAATGCAATTCTTGTTTGTATGGCACAAATTATGTAGCACATTATTAGCAAATTTCTAGATTGTTGGCCCTTATTCCTTCACATTTGTATTTGCTTCAATATAAATTATTCAAATATTGATACATCACAGAATGAAGGTAACCTGCTGTATTGCACCTGTAATTTTCATTTATATAATGCAAATATATATTTATATAACACATTATAGCAAAATTCAATACATTTTCTCTTATTCTTATTCATTTAGTACATAAATATGTGCTATATGAATTAAATGAATCGGATTCTAGATCCAGTTTGAAATTCTAGATCCATGTTTGAAATTCCCTCTTTTTAGCATAGGCCTAAGAACTGAAACATAGTAATAAGGTGCTATATAAATTGGCCCTATAGGAATGAAATTAACTGAATTCTAGCGTCAGGTGCCTAAGTGTAACACTTTCTGTACGTCATTTCCAAAATTAATCTAACACCAAGGAGGTTAATATACTGTAAGTAGTGACAGTTAGCAGGTCAACTCTTTTAGACTGTTTTTTACTTTAACACTTTCCAATGTAATGATCAAGAGATCAAATAAGAATTACTTTAATTTATGGCTCTTGTATGGTGTTTTCTGTCTTATATAACAAGAAGATAGGCAAAAGCATTGACCATAAAGGAGTCAGATGGAAATTGTTTGGTGCATTTGTATGAAAATGATTTTAATTGTCCAGTCAGAAGTTCTGTCTTGAAATAATTTAACACATGAAACAGTTGAGTTAATGTGTTTGAAGCTGCATCTCCCTTTGATGATAAGAGATGCATTTGTTCAGTGTTGACTGTTTATGCTTGGATAGCTAGTTGCAAATTCATATCTGAAACTGTTGACAATTTAGAGAATTGGAGATTTAAATGCATCAGGCATGTTCATTCATAACTAATTAGCATTGAGTTAAATTATGTATACTTTATTGACAATTAACACTTGTGCAAAGTAATAAGTACAGTTGATAGAATTGACTGACAATGCAATTAATATACAACTGAATTAGATTCCAGTTAATTTTTGATGTTGGACATATATAGGGTATTTGTATTTGTGTAGTCAATGTGCAGGATTACCGGCAGTAATTGAAAGAACAGTTGGACTAAGTACTCATAATTTTAAAGTTTTCAATTTTGCTTTTGGTTTATATAAGTAAGTAATAAGTCTTATATAAGACTTACATATATATTATTATACTGATCATTGCATTGGAAATTCTTAAAGTAAAAAAGTCTAATATAAGTAAGTAGGCCTAATACTTATGTACCAGTATAACATTCTAACTGCACAGACTGTTGCACAAGTATGAAACATTTAAGTTTGGAGTGCTTTTTGTAGTGATTGTGCACACATGTACTCCACAAACTAGACTTTTACAGTAAAAGAAACAAGATCTGTAATAGTGGATCCTAGTTTGGCAATTTTATTTTAATATAATATGAACTACAAGCTTTGAAACCCAGAAATCTTGGAATACCTTCAAAATATGAGGTAGTTATGCAAAACTGGCGAAAGGTGCACCAACGTACACATATGCTCGTGAGGACTAGTACCAGTACTTTTCCCCAATTTCTAGTCCTCTTTTCCTCTTTGCCTATGCACTCTTTCGTCACTGCAACTGACCAGAGTCACAGCTCACTCGATAACAACTTTCATCTCATACCAAAACACAGGTCATCGACCCAACTTCGTACCTGTCCCTTTTATCAATTCGTCCATTTTGTATATGTATAGGTAAATAAGTACAGTTGTTGATCCCTCCCCTGTCCAAGACCCCCAAGTTTGGGGAAAGATCATTCGCGTGGGGGAATCCAGCCCTGTGGAACTCTCTTCCAGACAATGTGACTGGACCAGACTCAGCTGGAATATTCATCAGAAATCTGAAGACACACTTATTTAATATAGGTTATGAACTGTGTTAAGTGCTCTTGTTGTAGGCCTTAGCCTTGTCTACTGCACTACCGGTATATGAATTGTCAATAAAGAAATAATGAATAAGTTATACAGACAAGCAAGTTTAGAGACCTGTGCGCTCTGTGAGGTTAACCTGAAAAGGGGATTTACAGCTGACACATTTATTTGTCGGTTATTTGGTTAAAGTATTTCGTGGGGCGACTAAAACATCTGTGCAGGCCGTATTTGACCCCCAGGCCAAGGTTTGTGAATTGCTGGTCTAAATCTTCTGGGGGCACTGTGAGATTATTTACTCCTAGTGACTGTTCTTTACTTTTATTGATTGCTTCTTTTGTTATATTAAAAGTGAATATGTTATTGTTGGTTTCAGTTATTGTGCCGAATGATCCGACCGTCCTGAAGACTCTGATGTGCAGCCTGGTGCCTCTGCTGTGCATTGCAATTATCATCATTCTTGTGTTTCTCTGGTGGCGCTGCTATCGTCAGGCCAACTACTTTGATCAGTTTGAAACAACCGGTGACAAGCCTCTGTTGCCAGCGATGCCTTCCTCACCACTGTCACAGATGGCGTGCCTTCGCAAAATAGCACTTTTGGAAGTGAAGGCCAAAGGACGCTTTGGCCTCGTACATAAGGCCCAGATGGGCGACGAGCTTGTTGCCGTCAAGGTCTTTCCCATGCACGACCAACACTCATGGGCGGTCGAACGGGACTTCTACAGAATGCCGTACATCAACAACCATGACAACATCCTGAAATTTATTGCTGCTGAGAAGAGGGAGACTGATCTGTGGCTGATAACAGAGTTCCACTCGAGAGGCTCCCTTTATGATCATCTGAAAGGCAATACAGTCAGCTGGACTGAGGCCCACAGGATCATCAGATCCATGGTCTGTGGTCTCGTCTTTCTTCATGGGGCCTGCCCACCAAAGATCTTTTGCTCGGCAAACCGGCAATTGCCCACCGAGATTTGAAAAGTCGAAATATTCTTCTGAAAGACGACATGACTGCATGTGTGGCTGACTTTGGATTGGCCGTCGTGCTAGATGTCAATTTGGACAGTTTACCTGGTCAGGTGAGAGTCTAATTGAAAAGATCAATTTCAAAAATCACAATGACATCTCTATTTTATAATCTTTGGATGTATCATCATCTATCTATATAATCATGTATCTGTGCTACACTATCGGTCTGCACAAATATTATCAATAAACTCTTGTTTTATGATTAAAATAAATTATGTGAACCATACTGGTTTTACACATATGTTTGTTATATACAGATACTTATACATACATATACATATTTAAACATATACTTGTTATTTAAACATATGCATATGTTAAAACATATGTTTACACCTAGCCAGCTTCAATGTCCTGTTCTTTGTGCCTATGCACTTTATGCAGTGTACTGCATCTACTCAGGTAACAGACACATGCATACTGTTTGCAGATGTGGAATTGCCTGTGCACTGTGATGTAATTTAAGCACATCTAAATAATTGCTTTGACTACAGAATCTGCGCCTTTTGCAGTCCAATTATTTTAAGATTAGAGTAAGATTATTGTAAAGTTCCGTCTTAACTAACTATAAAGAAACATTGTCTAATGAAACCGTTGTAGAATGATGAACTTATTTGCTTTGGCATATGAGCTAACGGTTGTTGTACAACAGCCCACTCTTGGAATGTCGCAGTTTTTGTGTGATCTTATATGCCAATAAATAGAGGAGAGAATCCTGTTCTTGCCATGAGTGTTATACAGCCTTTGTGTTTTGGTGTAAGTGCATAGTTTGTTGTTTGTATGGAAGCATAATTATTATATACGTTTTTGTTGTTTCATGTATTTTGGATTAAAGGTCATAAGAAGTTTCTAATAATAGTTTTCTGTTCCTTTATTAAACAAGGTTGGCACTCGTCGCTACATGGCACCCGAAGTGCTCAATGGGTCGGTGAATTTCAATCCGGTGTTTATGCTGCAGGTCGATATCTATGCCTTTGCTCTCGTTCTGTGGGAGGTTGTTTCAAGGTGTACGGCCACTGGAAGCGGTAAGAACCTCCGACTGATGACGTCTGTAATTCTAAGAAGATAAGACAACAGTTTCCTGAAATTTCTCTTGGATTTGTGCTCTTATCTGCTTGAATGATTGTCACAGAAGGCAGAATTATATGAAAGTTTGTAGATGTGCATGTCGCAAGTTTCACAGTGTGAAATCTTTATGAATAAAATGCACAAGGAAACAGGGATTGAATGGGTTGAGTTGAACTATACAGGAGAATCCAGTCAATGCAAAGGCGGTTTTAGTTTTTAATTGCTTAGACTTCTCTTCTGCTCATTTTGTCTTTGTTTATCATTTGCAGCTGTGCAGTCAGGAAACAGGCTTCTGATATTTGTCTGCATTTGAAATGGTTTGTTGTTGATTTGCAAATAGGTTTACTGAAAGAGTACATGATGCCATTTCAAGAAGAGGTTGGAGAACATCCGACAATGGAAGATATGCAGTTAGCAGTTGTTCACAACAAGACACGTCCAAATTTGGATCCTATTTGGTATCAGAATGAGGTATATATCGTGTGCATGCTTGTGTGTGTGTTGGCGATACAATTGCCAACTGTTTGGCCTGTGAAGATTTCTTAGTTGACCTGTAATATTCTTTCCCATAAGATATTTGTATTTTTGATCAATGCTTCTTATTTATCCACCCCATCATCCCTTTAGGCACACAGAGGATGATGGATTGACATAAGTGATGCAGTTGGGGTGCTGAGCCAGTGAGCTAACGACCTGTGCTGTTGCAGAGCTTGAGTAGATTTGCTTTGGCTGTGGTGAGGCAGAGCATTGCTCAATAATGAAACGTATAATAGACATTGATTTTTTTATTTGCCTAGAACCCTAGATGTGTGTGTGTGTGTGTGTGTGTGTGTCACTGTATATAGATATAATTACTTTGTTTGCTTATGTTTTAGGATATTGCAGATATCTGCAGGACAATTGAGGACTGTTGGGACCAAGATCCAGAGGCACGTCTGACCGCAGAGTGCATCTACGAGCGATTCAGCCAAACCTCAAAATACCTGTCATCATCACTGGATGACAATGCCTACACCTTGCCTCTACCTTTGCAAAACAAAGATCAGTCATCCACATCGTCATTCTCAGTCGACGATTCATCCTCTGTCGTGTAGTGGTTACACTCTGTTTGGTGCCACTTGGTGTGGTGCTGGTGGTGCTGGTGTCATCTGACCGGTGGTGCTGTCGGTCGGTGCCAGAGCTGTTTCCGTTGTCTTCGTTGAACGCCTGTTTTGGGCGGATGTTGGTTACACGGAGATGTCCTCAAAGTCGGTTTTTGCTGCTGTAATATTGACTGCTTATGTGTTGAGAGTTTCATCTCCTCCATCTTCCCTGTGCTGTTATTTGAGTTGGAGAAGGAACTGTTACTGTTGCTGTGCAGCTGTTTATCCCAGTGCATCATCCGCTGTCCTGCAAAATCATGGTCATTTAGCATTGCATGTTGTTGGACCTGCTTAGGTTGACTTAATGCTGACAGAATAGTTTAATTGGCAAATTATGTGAGGCAAACAGCAGAAATGAGTTGATGACTGGTAAATACAGTGCATTGAATGAACTGTTTTTAAGTTGGCGTTGTGTTTGGAAATTCAAGCCGTTTCTTGGTGCTTGGATTTGTTGTTTGATTGTCTTAGAAATGAGAGTTCATGAATGTAACTTCAGTGTAGGAATGGTTTCAAGCGTCTCGGCCACTGTTACTTTGTGCAGACGACAGATCAGAAAGATTTAATCATTGGTGCCCGTCCTTTTTAATTTCTAAATGGCTTTACTTGTAACATTTCTTCAGAGACTGAAGAATTTTCTAATGTTCTTAATTAGAATAACATAGTAATTTTTTTCTTCTTTATTCTGTGTGTCATTCTTTCCATGGATCCTTTATTCTATCCATTTATATCTATAATATTATTATTGGTATTATATTATTAGTATTAGTAAAAATACTAATAATAATATTGGTATTTTTGTTGTTCTTATTATTATTATTATTATTATTATTATTATTATTATTATTATTATCATTATCATTATTGCTATTAGTTGTATTAGTATTATTAGAGTGTGGAAGATAGCAAATTGGTAGCTTTGGTGTGGACATCTGAAGATTGTGGGATTGGCACTTGATGGAACCCTAAGGTTGGCTGAGGCTTCACTTGCTATAATAGAGGGAGTGACAGAATGAGTGGCACTGGCCGTATATTGCATATGCATAGCTGCATTCTATTGATGCAGAGACCAGTCCCTGGCTCAGCAGAAGACTCTGACTTGTGGTTTTATTACAGTGTAATTGTATGCACCACTTACATGTAAACAGGCAGCTCATTACAAGATTGAATTCAATTATTCATCACAGACTTGTAAATATTGCCTCCTCAGCAGCAGCAGCAGCAGCATTACAAGAGAACTGGTACACTGTATTAGCATTCGTATGCCTTTTCAAGGAAAGCAATTTTGAGATGTATTTTTAAATATTTTTTAAGCTTCTTAGTCTTTTCCTGGTTTCAGGACAGACGTTCAGAATACATGTTTCACTAATTTCAGATAGTTCTACGTAGAGGCTAACTGAATGTTTCATCACATGCATATGCATACATATTGTGCTAACGGCAATTGGAATCAGAAGTTTCTGTAGGCGTGCATGACCACTTGGTGCCAGACATATTAAGAGACAATCTGTACTGAGTATTCTGTAAAATGTGCTAAAAACCTGGCCACGTGGTGTAAGCAGTTGGGTTTTCAATAACCAGTGATGGGCAACTAGTTAACTAATTAGTTACTAACTAAAAGTTTAACTAAATATTTTTAGTTATCTTCATAGTTTAATTAAACATAAATAGTTTAGTTAAAATGCTAGTTTAACTGAAAAATTTTAGTTAATAACTAAATAGTTTAACTAAAACTTTTTAGTTGGTGTCCCAAATTCTCAATAACAGTCCCTTTTCAATCTATTCTATCCTTTTCAATCTATTCTTTTCTGGGTCATTTTTTCCAAACAAACTTGTGTTCCTGCAGTCTAGACTAAGACTTAAATATTAAATAGACAATAATAATTATTATTAATGATTTAAATGGTTCATTGATATGTTCATGTTGCAAGCATCGTCTATGTTTTCATGAACACATACCTGATACCTAGGAAATAGTTGTAAAATTAGTTGCAAAAAGTTTAACTATATTTTTTAGTTCAGTTAACTATTTAAGAAAGTTAGTCTTTAACTAATGTTTTTTGGTTAGTTGCCCATCACTGTCAATAACGAGCCAAAAAATTAATGTAAAGAGTTCAGTGAATTACGATTATTGTAGCCTATCACACGTAACCTGTTTGAAATGTCAAATTATAATGGATAATTCCTATTGAATCATTCAATGCCTATAGAGAATTTGCTATTAGATCTTTGGGGCTGCCCATTAGTATGTTAACAATTTTTTGACCCCATTGTCAACAACACAACTTTCAGTGACCCTCCTATAATTATATTATGTCAAAAACTTTTGACCCCCCACCAAGACCAGTGATGGGTCCCCTAAAAAGTTTAGTAGGTTATTATTTTTGCAGAGATTAGACCTTTTCCCTTTCTTTTGTTCACCAAGTGTCATAAGGTGTTGGCGATGAACTTTTTTTGCTTGTCAGGCTTTTTTCCGTTGTAATAAATAGTATTCTATGACATTGTCTATTTTTTATCATTTGTAAAAAAATGAAATTGTTGACGTCAACTTCTCTTGACCCCCAAACTTCCTCCACCCTAATTTGTTGACATAATAAATCGACAGCCCCTTATTCGAGACGAATTAGACCAAAATTTCTAGTGCAAAGGCATCACTGCAGGGCTCACTTAAAATTTCTTGCAAAATCTGAGAGAATTCTGGGAATGAATTTTTCATAAAAATTCTTAAAATTCAACGATGATTAGTCCAGAAACTTTGGCCGTATTCACCTCGAATATGTCGATTTTGCTACTAAAATTATTTCTTGTATTCTCTTGGTATAGATGAAAAAGGCTATATAAAATCTAGTAAGAAATCGAGGAGCCTGAGAGATATCAAAGATTGCAGATTCTTTGAAGACATCGAATGGGCTTCAAATGGCGTGAGCTTCAAGAGAATCAGAGGACATGAAAATTTTGTGACCGATCAAAAAAAACCCTGGACTAACCATCGTTGAATTTTAAGAAATTGGACGTAAAGATCGCCGCCTATGCACATTTATATACAGTATAGCTTAAGCGGTCTATTTAAAATAAAAAAAAACTGCTTGGGCAGAAGGCTGGTTGAAATTACATGGTGAATCAGAATAAAACTTTACCATGCATAATATTATTTATATAATTAGGTAACGTTTTTATTCTGACTCAGACTCACCGTGTGCATACATGTACATTTGATGAGAAAACAATTGTGTTCTCATAGGGTAGGCAATGGTTCAAGAGAATTGTTCACATGCTTGCACTTGTTAAAACACATTTCTTGCTTAGCTGTGAAATTTAGTCTGCCATATGCCTTGTGACTACTGACTAAAGCTAAAAATTAATTTTTCAAAGAGGGTGGGGGTAGAGAAGCTAATTGTACGTATGCATAGGGAGGGGCCCAAAAAATGTATGGGCTGCAACAGGGGAAGGTGATATGAAATATGACTGTTCAGTGGAGTAGCCAGGATTTCCGGAAGGGGGTTTGGTTTTGACTTGTGACCGTGACCAACTTGAAAAAATCTTGACAAGCAAAAAGCGTTATCATCTCTCATATCTTTTCCTGACAAGAAAAAACGGTCCTCACCTCTTAAAAGCCGTTACATTCATTCTACTTTCTATGCCCAAGGGGGGTTTGTCGCGTCAATAAATTAAAAATGCATGGAAACTCATTAAAAATATTTTGTTTTCAGTAACCAAGGGGGTTTTACCCCACAAACCCCCCTTGGCTATGCCACTGTGACTGTGTGCATAATACAGGAGAGGTATGTGGATGGTTCCTTGAGGGTCCATCCATATAGTATGTATGCACTGAGGGGGAAGATTGGATTTAGGGGATTTTGCATATGTATGGTGTGCAAACAGGGGAGGGGACTGAAAATGTGCCTTTGTTGCATATATACCGGGTACTATATGGATAAGCCCTTAGACCCAAAGGAAGTAGATACACATACTCTCGCATGCACAGATACTGACTCGTATACAGCTACTGAAAGACACATGCAATCAAAACTGCATTTATTCATATCATCAAAAAATCTGCACCTATTCTATTTTAACATAACCAGGCATACAATTAAACTGAATATCCTTTTGACAATGAACTTAAAAATGAAACACGTTAGTTGTCAGCACTGAGCCGTCTATGCAATGTTCACAGCTCTATCTTAAACTGAATAATATTGAATCACTCATTTGCAGTCAACTACTAAATACTTAACTGAGGATCAACACATTTGTCAGCACACAAGGACAATCTCTGATCTGCAGTAACAGGGCCATATGTCTTAAGAGGTAACTAAAAGATTATTAAAGCCAACATGTGGCAGTTGTTATGATGCTGGCCAGCTGTAAACACCAGCAACAGCAACAATGCAAACCTACCCAATAGACTGTGTTAAGTGTGTCAAATTTCCTGCTTAACATTTTAACGATACAACATAGACGTCCACACAAAAGCATAATTAAGTTTTAAGGTTGTGGTCCTTAGCACAGAATCTGATTGAACATCTTTAGGCATAATAATTTGGCGAAACCAGTAACTCAGTGAGTACAACCAGTTGATCATCCGTGAATTTTTGCTTATGGTCGTGCCAACTGTCAAGATGAGTCCTTTTAAATGACGTCAACGTCTTTTTAACAGTCGCCTGAAACAAAACCGAATGGCAATTAAACACAATCAAAGAGCATTTTAACTCGGCCAATGTCATCAGATCCCTAACAAGCCTATTCAAGGAGCTGCTAAAACACCAAGAACTGAACATAATGACCAATGACTGCAAAATGGGCGGTGTTAACAATTTCACTTTGTTGTAAGAACAAATCCAACTGGAATATTCAATGACAGAGAACAGCTTCAGTTACGGGTCATCCATATAGTACATACTCAAAAAGGCATATTTTCACCCGCCCTCCCCCGGTTGCACATACCATACATAGGCAAAGTCTCCAAAATCCAACCACCCTCCCCCTCAGTGTGTACGTACTATATGGATGGACCCTAACGATAATTAATCATTTTGATAAATCAATCTCTTGTAATCAACCTCCAGAAACATTCATTTGATGTCGTGTACAACTGTACATGTACATGCACAGTGGATAATGTGACCTTAAGAAGAGAGAGGAACTTGAAAAGCGCGAAGAGTACCTGAATGGGTGGTGGGTCGTTGAGATGTGCGCTGATGAGCATCAGCAACTGTGGCATGAAGTCAGGCACTTGGTAGGGAAACGCAAGGATGCAGGCGCTCAGTCCGATGACCCCGGCATGTCGCTTAATCAGCAGCTCAACTGGAACCATTTCATCTCGACTCCTCTTCTTTATACGCGTTGAGCTCAGCTGCTTGAACTGATTCTGAAGTACAATCACCGACATACACAGCGATTAACAAGCAGAAGGTCACCTCTATATGGAGCATCAAACCGTCTTCATTTACCATTATGTACAGGGGCTCTTGTGAGTAACGAACCCGTGACCAAGCCAGTGCTGTTACCACCCACCAAGGCCGCATTTAAAGAAGTGGAGGCCCTGTGCAGAAGGAAATGTGGAGGAGGACCTATAGAATGTTCGTGAGCATTTACATCACAATAGGCAAAATCTGACTTATCTCTTACCTGAAGATGCTTTATACCCGAAATTTTAAGAAAGAAAAGCGGCACGTTAACACACTGTGACTATAATAATATAATATATTAGAATTTTGAATTCAATGTTATACAGTAGTTTCGATAATTAAGAGTTGCCATTGATGCCAAGTAAATAAGTAAGCCACTTGACGTTTATCCACGTAAAAAAATGTTCCCCCATTTTTGTGGGGCCCTGTTCATGTGCACCGCCTACACATGCTTAAAAGCGGCCCTGGTTACCACTCTGCTAACTATTAATAATTGTGATAGCTGGTTGATTCATGTCTTGTTGTTAACATGAATTTTCATTAACTAAGTTATAAGTTAGACATTACAAATCAAGGTTGAAAATTTATCAAACAACTCTTTAAAGTATCTTAATGATTATTATGAAAATACTTCAAAGTAACTGTGAATATAATATAATAATAATGAATAATACTTAAAACCTCCAGTTAACAAGATGTCACTGACCATAAGTTGATCATCGATTTTGAGATAACCGCAGTGCAGCAATCCACCCAAAGTCACTCCTGACAATTCTCTCACCTGAGCAAAGTCAGATGTACAAAGAAAACAAAAAATCTTAATATAACCCAAAGTGAAATGTCAGAAAAGAAAAGTTGGTTGCAAAAAATACAGTGGCTACAGTAAAGATAAAATGCCAAATGAACTGAATAGTGGAATTTAAATAGTAGTTGCAGCTAGAGATGTACATATCAGGCAACAAAAAATGATGAAAACAATTAAGTCATGAAACATCAATTTTAAAAAAGCAATTTAAGAATACATACTGTCAATGTATTTAGTTAATTGTTAAGTGTTAGTTAAGTTTTTCTTCTTTGTTTCTTCTTGATAAACGTTAATTGCGGATATTGAGAGGAAAAAATAAAAAATTGTGATTGTAAAATTTGACTTTTAGTTTACAAACATGTAATCAAGCTGGAAAGGAAAACAACTGGAAGAAATAGGATGACTCTGGAGGAACTAATTGGAGAGAAATATTTCAGTCAAAGATGACAAAGAGAGAGAGAGAGAGAATTGAAATTAATTGTAATTATATTTCATTTAATTAAATTATCATCACCAAAATTTTCTAATGCTGTCTTGAGACAGTTTTGAGACAGTATTCTCAATGTCTTGGTCTTGAGGGTCAGTGTCTTGGTCTCGTCCTTCCTTACCTGTCTTGGTATAGCCCTTCAAGACCAAGACAGTTGGATTTTTTGCAGTTGGTGTTTAAAATTACAGTCTTGACCTTGGTCTTTGCTTGAGACCTAATGTCTTGGTCTTGAGACCTAATGTCTTGGTCTTGCCACTTACTGTCTTGGTCCCATCCCTGTTAAAGACACAGATTTCCATAAGAGCTCTGCACTAGTAAAACTAATAGTATACCTCTAACTGTTCATCGCACATGAGGTTTACAACTGTCCCGCGAATGCGAGACACAACGGCTTCCAATTGGAGAAGAAAGAGATTGTTGAACACCATCACTTGAAGATAACCAAGAACGGCAACACGAGCGTGCCACGAATTCAGTCGAGACACCTTTACAAAAACAGCAGCATCTTCATCTCCCAAGTTATGAAAGACAAAGCCAGTGGACAACTAATGCTGATGCACACGCTTACTTAAATAATCTGATTTCCCCATCTTGTACTTTATACAAATCTGTTGTGCAGTCAAAGCTGTTCGTGTAGTGGTTACACAATGTGGAACAGAGAGATACCAAAAAAAAATCTTTGAAAACAAGCAATGACAAATTCTAACACTTGTTTTAAAAAGTGGCAAATTCCGTGCAAAACTAAATACCGGTAGATATACCGGTATTTTCATAGTTAGTAAGAGTGAAATCAGTGAAGTGGGGGATTAACAATAGCGAGGAAAGAACTGTTAATTGTTTCATTATGTAATGTAATAAATTACCTCTATAGTGCCTCTTATATTACTATTCAGAGGCATTCTTGGCTATAGAGTCACTTGTTAAATAAGTTAGTCATATAAGTTGATGACAATGAATATAATAATAATAATGAATAATATTTTAAAACGAATATAAATGAATATAAAAATAATAAGAATAATAATAATAATGAATAATACACTGTATTTTAAAACCTCCCCTTTAAAACATTTCCCTTTCCATGTATAAAGTGGACCAGTGGAAGGGGGAGCCAGTAAGCAATGACCAGGAATCTACTTTTTCCCCCTACAAATATCAGCTATACCCTATGAATATGCATTTTACAGCAGTAACAGATCAAAGCGAATCTATTAATGCGATGCCAGTATCTCATCAAATTATGTTTCAGCCTAATGCATGGTGTGGGGGGTGTGTGTGTATATATATATAAAATGATAAAAGCTGACCTCCTCGATGGTCTCGAGCGTCGGTAGAATCAACTCGGGTGTCAGTTGCGACTGTGACATGCAACCGAGCGTCACGAGGCATTCGCGAGTCAGCTCAGGGTCCTTGGTTTCACTTTCGAGCAGACATATCTAAACAGAATTCCCACAACGTTCTCAAACAGATCGGCAGCACAACCTCACAAATGTTATCCTGCTTTTCAACAGCAAACTACACTGAACATAAATAGCGTTGACAGATGACAAAGTACCACACGTCAAATTGTAGTCATTTATTTATATTTCACCAGGGTACCTACAATATCTTCATGCATTCTGGTAATAGACATGTATGCCTCTATACCTCAACAACTGTGGCATTATTGTCCAATTATATTCCTCTTCTCAAAGCAACTGCAGGCAGATTAGTGATTTCCCTCTGAATGGCATTGATTGACATCATATTTAAATCATACAATATATGCATTATCCCTTTTCCTCTCAGCATACTATATATAAGCCCTATAGTACACAGTGAATAAAGAGCAATAAAAGTAAGAGGTGTCCCATTTTGAATGCTGTAGAGCAAAATCTCTCACTTTTATTGCAATTTATTCATGATGCACTATATATATAACAGTATGCAGTGAGCAGAAGGATGAAATCTTAACAATTTAGAAGCATAAAGCTAATAATGCTTTACACACCACAGGAAGAAGTTTAAGCATTTCTGGCATTCCAGCCTGAAACATTCGTGTATAAATTCCCTGTAATGTCTTCAAAACTAAAATCAGAGATGGATAAAAACAATAAATTAACTAAAACATGACATTAGACAAATGTTTAAATTCAAATAATTTTAAAAAAGAGTTAATAAAAAATTGATTAACCATTTAACCAGACATTGTGGATATAATCTAACATTGTCATTTAACTAAGTTAACACCATTTGCTAAAAACAAATCTAAAACACGGCGTTTACTTTCATTTAAACAATACTATTAATTAACTAATAGACGACAGCACACACAAAGCCATGGAATTGGTCATTATTTCATTAAGGTAATTAAGGTACACTGGCTGTCTAAGAGTCCCTGCATGTCACGTCATATCACCACCTGTTTTGCAAAGGTTAATGTTGCTCTTCCATTCAGAATTTTCAGTCAAATCGTTGTCGTTTGAATTGCTCATATTTTCTTTGTTTTTCGTGGCTTCTGATGAGTCGTCTGTGGAAGGTGCATGTTCCATTGGAACTTCCGCGCTTTCTGTCGCGCGGCGCTGTTGATCTGGTGCAATCGCACCTGCCTCATTATTCCTTCCGGCTTCGGCAACCAGGGAGTCCTTGAGCGGTTCGAGCAGAGGCAAAATGTGCTCAATGAACATCGCTCGTCTTGGTGAAAGCGTCAGTGAACCGTTTGGAAGATTGATGTCGTACAAAAACAGACTAACAATTGTGCTGCAACAAAAGCAAATACACAGCAGCTACATGCTCTGAATTTATACACTCAGTAGAAATGCAGATTTTATGCTTAGAAATCAATTTCTTTATTAACTTTGAGAAAAAGCACAGGTTAAAAGAAATACAAACAAAAGCCTAGAAGCAAAGACAGTAAGTTATTGAAAGTGCAACATCATCCAATGAACACTGCAGTCCTTGGTTTTAACAGCTATAGTAAATAATGTACCTATATAACAGACACACATTTCAGGCCTAAGGAGCAAATGGCAGTGCAAGAGTTTACCACCGAGCCATGGTGTCCTTTCCCAATTGTCCATTAGACTCATCCCATGTGATACGCAAACAATTAAAGCAACCAGAAGTCTGCCCTGACCATGTCTGCTGCATCACTTGGTATGCCAAACCATCCAACGGCACACCTAATCGCAGATATCAGCTGCCAGAAGATCCGGGCAAATAGACCGACCCCTAGTCGACAGCATGAATGAAAATCACTCACAAAGACGTGCATTATAAATCAACACATGAACTTATTACAACATACCTTCCAAGTCTGTCACGGACAGCTTTGTAAGGATGTCGGAGATGAATTAGGATGTAGTTGTAAAGACGATGCAGCACGTCTGGCAGGCGCCATTCCTGCTGTGAAATTAAGCCTTGAAGGAGGTACATACGACTAAAAAATGTTTTAATCTGATTACACAATCACACGAATAAGGCAATATCAGTACGGATAACTTACATAACCAATGACTCATCCTAATCACTTAGTTTCTTGCTAGACCACTCCTGTTCCCTAACCTCTATCTCCTCCCCACCCCTTCTGGTGCCCTGCTATTCCCTTTACACTCCATTCTAGTTAATCTTTGTTCTTCGATTCTTCAACCCTACGCAATTCTCCCATCTTCTACCCTTTCCGTTTATGAGAAAGACAGAAAGGATTAGGCAGAAGGCAGATGAAGAGCAGAGAGATGCAGAGGAAGGCGATGATCAATTATGTGTGTTGATCTGATAGCAGTAACGCATTGGGCAAAGAGTAAATCCATGGTCACCAAAACATGATTTCTCCCCCTCTTCCACCTCCTTCTTTCCCCCTCCTCCATTGGCATATTCACCCATTGGTGTTGATCTGATGTCGATCAAAATTCTTCTAATTTTTACTTTTCAATGCTCTCATCTCAGTGTGTAGAAGTCCTCTATAGTCTATAATGTCATCTGCCCATTTCCACAGTTATCTGTCTCTTGTATTAAAGCAGCACAAATAAAAGCACTCAGAAAGAATATGTTCATTTCAGTAACAAAATCGCAAAAATAAGTTAAAATATTTCCGATGCTTAATAGTATAGACCAGTGTTTCCCAAGCTGTGGGTCGCAGGGCTCAGTCTAATGGGTCGCAGTGTAGCGCAAAATTAGATTCAAAAGTATCGTTTTCCAACCAACACCATGCATAATGTCACTAGCCTTGCAAAGTTGCAAGTATGCTTAGTTTTAAGAAATTTATATACCTGCAGCCCATAAAAGAGTTATATTAAAATGATTAGTGTTTTATCCAGTTTTATTTGACACTAAGTTTTCAGGGTCACGGCACGTTAAAAAACCGCTGAAGTGGGTCGCGGTTCCAAAATGTTTGGGAAAGCGTGAGAAATAGACTGACCTAGAATCACCAAAAGAACCCCCATCTCCATTCAAAGGATTATCCATCAATAATTCCAGCAATGGACTTATCTTCAGAGGATCTCGATTCTCCTGCAATTTCAAATTAAGCAGATCTCAAGAATTCTCAAAACAACAACAGCAAAATAATCTCAAAACAATTAATTAGCTGTAACACTGTCAACATGTAAGACTGATTCGATTCATTGGGCTCTCTGTCCACTGCTTTTGATACAATCGATTGTTCCATTGTGTCTCATCATCTGCACAGAATTCTTCCCAAAGTACTTAATTGAAATAGAATCTGTATCGACTTTTTCAAATCATTCCGAAGAACTGCCGTACGATGGATATGAATGGGAGAGAAAGACCAGCTTTTCCAGTCATTTTGGATTGACTGGATGACAGCATTGGCATGACTTAATATACAGCATGTATTCCAAATGGTCCAACTAACTGCAAAACTGGGAATAACGAACTGTCTGCTCATGGGACTTGGAATAAACTCTGGTTCCTGAAAAAGAGGCACTACTATATATATATATCCTTACTTCTGTTCTTAATTCGTGGGAATCTTCCACTTCCATGTACGCTGTGTGTATGTAAGCCTATATTCAAGAGCCTATTATTATTATTAAAACACTACAATGCATGTCCTCATTCAGAACCTGTCATTTGAGTGAGAAACTGCATTATGCAGTCCCGAGAGACAATTTCTGGACAGAATCACTCACTGAAGCGGTGGCCAAGCATGTTCCCCAGTCGGCAATTGATTCAACAGTAAAGTTCGTAATGACAACCTTCATCAACGGCATCAACCATTTCCAAAGAGAAACTACCTAAAAACAAGCACCAGTCAATTTCATTATAGGCTCTTATCACCAGTTAATCACAAAATTAAAACCAACAATAATATTATTTCCAATAAAACCAGGGTGATAGGAAATATGTATTCTTTTGGACCGAGGGGTCAGACCTTGGGCTGTGTTGTGTAGAAAATGGCTTCGAGAAAACAACTTGTTCTGGTCATAATTGATATATCTTTACCAAATGCTGACCGATTTTCAAACTTTTTGATTTATTTTGTTTCACTGACATTCCCCTACAACTTTGCCGCTGACCAGTCGGGTTACCATTGAAAATCTTAGCTATGGAGCTTCAAAATAAATTTTTTTGGATGGGTGCTATTTTAGGTCGTAGAGAGGACCCTACCCCAAATTTGTCTGTTTTGCACAGATGGTTAAAAAGAGGAATAAAAAAGCTAAACAATGGTGAATACCTTATCTTCTTAGCCTGATGTAGCCTGAGATACAGCAAATTTTAAAAAATTACAGTATTCCATTTTGAAGAACGTTTTTCCCAAAAATAAATCTTCGGCACAGTGACGGTGTTTAAAAAAATTTAAATCCCTGGTAAAGAAGTTAAAGATCTCTTCTGTAAGACATTTTGCTCTGTTTTGGAAAAAAAAAAATCAAAATCTCCAAAAACCCATGAAGAAAAAAAACATGAAAGCTAAACAGCAGACATGAAAATTTTGGAACTGTTTACTTTAGACTGCGTAGCTCTAAGTCATTTCAAACTAATTACTTTGACTGCTCAAGTCATTTTATTTTGAAAGACTGACAACAGTCACCTTTGCATAGCTCCAGTGTTTGCTGCCACGAATCAGTCCCGAAATGATTTCTGCGGCACATCGTTGACTGGTTTCGTGTGTTTCGTGCGACGTATCGGCAACCAATCTCTCAATATGAGGAGCCAAACAGGGCAGGACGGTATCGTCAAAGTTTCTGAATAAACCCTAAAATCAATAATAACATCGTCAATCATAGCAACACTAAAAAAACCTAAGCGAATAAGCACGTAAGATCTGCTTAAATTATATATAGCATCTTGGAAGTAGTAATGCAGTAGATACTTAATTTTAGTCTAAATTTGAAACAGCCACAGCCAAAAGTTGGTTGTCAGTCAGGCAGTGTCATTTTATCCACAGGGTCATCATGGTTATCATTATGCCAAAAGAATTAGATTTATTTCTGAATAATGGAAATAATGGATGCAGATAAATTTGTCATTGAGTTCATCAATTAAATTTGGACAACCACGATTCATCTCATTCACACAGACACAGAGTTTTTAAACGTCAGAATTACACCAAATGGACGTTAACAATAATGAACTGTAGACTGTTCAGACGCAATAACATCAGCATTCACTTTCTACATATGATGTTACAGCAAACCAGCATGGAATCGTGCTTTGCAGACTCCTACAAAGCCCATTCTTGAGTTCATCAAATGTCCAAGATGTCCAAGAGAAATGCCTTTGACCAAAAGGGACAGAAACAGAATGCCCAATGTGTGTGTGTGTGTGAGCCCATCTCTTGCTTTTCTCACTTTGAGTTACTAATAATTAGTGGGATCTTCCTAAATTAAATAAAAACTTTGGATCTCATTGGAAGTTTCAAATAAAACTGGATATTGTTTTTTGGTTTGATTTTAAAATTTTGACCCTATGCAAGCCCATTGAATTTGGACAATAAAATGCTAGAAAGTCTGTGCAAAAGTATGCCCACAACTTCTGTTCCATGACCCAAGGAAAAAGGACACTTACAAACACTACTCTGCCCAACTCTGTCACACGACTGAACCAGCACTGGAGCTGATTCCTCAAAAATTTAAATGACAACCTTCTAAAACATCGAACACTGGAAAACAATTGCATAAAAATGCATTTCCATAAAACAGACCTTGAAAAGAACAAAGTTTTTCTCATGAAAATGGTCTTTTCCTTTGTTCTCTTCGAGAGACAAGAACTTAATTAACTGATCGACAAACTCTTTGCTGGCGAATGCCTCGTAGATCGGCTTCTCATCATCCAGAAGCTCCTCGAATGAACGACCAAGTGGTGGCTGCTCCGACGACGGACCATAAACCATCATTTTGCTACAAAGCGAATAAAAACCTGCTCAATATTTCAATATAAGTGGCATTATTATTATAGCAAGTCAAACAAAGAAGCGGGACAAACTTTAATAGCAACATTTCTTTTAAAATAGAAAACACGATCAGGAAGCTAGAGAGAGAGAGAGACCGAACTTCGGCTTCGTTGCCGAATCTAACAAATCTGTCAGATTCAGTCACGTTTGGCTATGGCCGTAATCGCTTTCGTAACATTTTGCATCAATTGTAAGTGCAGCAGAATTTGCTTTCATAACATCATCCAGCTGCCATTTTCAAGCAGTGAGTTTTATAATGCGGAAACCCATGACAAAATGATCTAGTAATCTTTACACAAGGTGCTACATAAATTCTACATCACATCAATATATTATATGAGAGTTAAGACTACCTACGTAGGCCAACAGTAGTAGCCCCAGTGTGTTTTCTCTACAAAAACCGTCTTGTTCCACTGCTCTTCATC
Organism: Metaphire vulgaris; assembly: GCA_018105865.1. Classification (NCBI taxonomy): domain Eukaryota; kingdom Metazoa; phylum Annelida; class Clitellata; order Crassiclitellata; family Megascolecidae; genus Metaphire; species Metaphire vulgaris. The sequence continues at coordinate 255,371 of CM030848.1, forward strand.
TTTGGGGAAGCCATCTTGTCTGTAGTGGAGCCATCTGTTGTCTGGTCTATCATCTCCAGGGTGAATGTCATTTGAATGCAAAGGGCGGGGTGCTCCACTGACGGCATATGGATCGATCTCTACCAGTTTGTGCTTGCGCTTCTGCAGTTTTAGTATAGCAGACAACCCAGCGGTACAAATCTACAAGCAGCATACATACATTCGGTCACATACAGCATAAGCACAGCATTTCCAACGGCATTCAGTGCATAGGGGCTAATGTGCCTACTAGGCATTAGCATTTTCTATGCATTGCAAACATATATGCAGGCACACATACAACAATCACATCAGCTATTCAGCTTGGATTAATATGCAAATGAAGGTCGCAGATGGTACTAAATTCTATGTCAACAGTCATTATAGTTGTTTGGGAGGAGCACAGTGGAGTAGTGGCAGGATTCTTGCCAAGCAACAGGAGGGTAGTGGGTTCAAATCTGGCCCTAGTCACTGCATAACAACCTCGGGAAAGTTGTTAGCCTCTGACTTGCTCCATAATTGCAATTCTTCACATTGTGAATAACTTAACGTGTGTTTAACAACCAAGTAATAGTAATAATATACAAAGCAGAATTTGGCAAAACTTTCATAATTCCTCAAAACTTACAACTGCAAACGTGAAACTACTTCAGCTGCGCTAGTCAGTACAGATGATAGAAATGTTTGATACATCCATGCAAACATCAAAATCCTAACTATACGAAACAAACTTTTAAAAAAAATTCTGACATAACACTGTGAGTGGGTGGGCACGTGCAGCTATACCTTCCTAACATTGATTGATGAGTTGACCATATTGGTAACGAAGAGTCGAACGGCTGATGCAGGAAATCGAATGTCGTATCGAATCAACAGCGTCAGCATCTCAAGCGACACCTGGTGAAATCTCCAGCCTCTGTAATGAACAGATTAGGAAATCATGAAATACAAATGCCAGATGGCACATGCTCATTGGTCAACTCTAATGAAAAACCCCTCAACTAAAAACAAATCAGATAGTTAGCCATTGCAAAATTAAAACATACAATTCTGAGAGACCACTCACAGACTTCCTGACTCTGCTGAACTGACGAGTTTGTTGACCAGCTCAAGATAAGCACTGGAATTGAAAACATATACTCAATTCAAGTGACTGAAATCTAATGTCATTCAACAATTATCCTACGGATATGATACACACACACTAACTACATTCACAATTTTGACCCAACACTTTCAGTCAAATGAAATGGTCACAAAATAACCAAGTTTGTCATATGTAGTCAACATGCTAAATGTAAATATCTGAAAGAATTTGTTCAGCTTATTAACCTCATGCAAAGAGTGCATGCAATCTATGACTCAAGCAATCTAAATTAAACCAAACTCATCAATTCTAAGGAAACTACTGTAAAGTCACATCAACACTGGCTTTGAAGGGCAGAAAAGGCATCCCTGTTAACTGAAAGTTTGAAGACAGTTGATGTCAATTTCAGATAAAATAGTCTGTGCTAATTGGGAACATGTGCTATCCAAGGCTGTACTAGCAGGGTTTTATTGTAGCTTGCTTTTCTAAGTACAGTATCCTGTTAGGTTTAGTCACAGGTTCACAGATACCTAATGTTATCCGCGTTTCTTTCCCTTTCAACAGCCCGTCCTGTCTCCAGCTCCCCACTCGTAGTACTTGGCAAAGAGGGCTTTGGAAGACTGCCATTTGTCCACATCTCCTTTGCCGCGTTAACTGCCGAGTCAGAAACCTAGATTGACATTTTTGCAAAGTACAAAGCCACTGGCTTATACCACATCAAATATTTACCATGTATTGGCTACATCACTGAAAGCCATGATCAGAAAACTCTGCACAGAACATCTCATATGCCGGTTAAAGACAGGGCACAATTTCAATACAGCTCAAAAGAACCAAGCACAAACAAGAAATATTACTGTCATAATCATGTCTCAACTTTTTGCACTACAGTACATGTCTACTACATCTCACGCTAACAACACACTGAACATGGATGCTTTCAGTTGTTTGGAGCAAGTAAGATTTACATCATTCTCTCCTTATTCTGCACCTATCAAAAGTGGTTCTAATAGCACACAAGTAGAGCTTTTAGCTGCTTATGAGCCATCTGTCTGATTTCTGCCCAGCCCCATTCTTCAGCAATAAAAAAATGCTTGTTATGATAACACACCACATACAGCAAGTCTAAGATCAGAGAATAATTGTGCTTGGCCAGTGACATGTTCACTGTTGCCCAGTGAGGCAGTTAGGTGTAATGTCACAAGAAAATTATATCAGAGAATTTGTACTATTTTATCAGTGAACATCAATCTACTTATCCTATTTTAATCTCTTAAAAGCAATGCAGTCTTATTACTGAAAAGGAGCAAAAATTGGCAGAAATCTTGCTTAAAATTTAGCAAATTCAGTGACGTGGTGCAAACTTATGTTGGAAAATGCACAAAAGTCACCAAGTTGTGATAAAACTAATGCCTAAAGTTTCAAACTTATTTTGAAAAAAAAAACAAATTACATAAAGTATATTCATATCATTAGAAGTCATCTGAGAATACAAATCTTGTTAAGTTTCAATTTAATTTGATCAAAACAAGGCATTAAAAACATACTGTGAGACTAAGTTCGGTCGTTTCGATATTTCTGTCCACTCTGTCAATTATTTCATCATAAACTTTCAGAACTGACGGCTTTTCGCAGTGTTTGGTTTCAACAAGAGCAGGCCACAATTTGTTCATGACTTCCCAGCTTCTCTTGGAAACGAGTGAACGCTTGTTCTCACCAAGAATCACATACAAAGCACCCTTAAAACACATGAAAGTCCAGATAAATATAAATCCACCTAAGATATATAAAAATAGCCAAGTTCAAATATAAGACATCCTTTGAAATTCTAATAAATTAACTGACTGAATTCATACAAAGGTCAGGTCAGGTCTTTGTCCTCCAGCTGTGTCCAGCTATCGACTTCTCCACGACATCTCTCCAAAGTTCTCTGTCTATTTCTTCCAAGGTCATTCGGTGTCTTCCGTCAATTTTTCTGTTGAGATTCAGTCCTGCCATGTTCAGATCCTCTTCCAATCCATCACCCATCACCTTTTTGGTCATCCTTTAGATCTCTCCCCTCTGGTTTGTAGTTGAAAATTCGTTTTGGTTTCTTATTTCTTCAAGACTGAGTATGTGTCCAATCCATTTAATTATTTTCTTTCTGATTACTTCAGTGATGCTCAGTTGTATGTTTATACAGAGTACAGTTTTATAATTTAAAAACCTGAAAGCTAGAAGAACCTTTACATTGAAACTTTTGCCATAACTGATATCAACACCAATAATGTTTACTATTGCCAGAAAAATCACATAATAAATTATCATAATTATTTAGACCAAAGCAAACATATTCTCATGAAACAACAGATTAAAAAAACTCAGAAAATCTTAAAACCTAAGAAAGACAGAAATATATGCAGCATATTAGAAAGTCATCCATAGAAATCAAGAGATCTGTTAAGAGAATTACCTTGAACTGATGAGGTTCAATAGAGGGATCATCTTTTAGATATTTAATTGTATCATCCAAAATCATGCGATAGGAATATGCAAACATCTGAAATCCTGTGCTGAGCGCACCTTGAGCAACCTTACGAACCTAAAACGAAACAAAACTCCAAAATTTTACTGATTCGTGCAATTAATAAACAGAAATGGCTGATGGGTAACATTTAAAATCCACTACCATTCAAAATCTCCATAAGGTAACAGAACAACTGGTACTAGAATAAAAATGAAATACCTTTCTTAAAAGAATTAATTTACTTTTACAAACAAAAACAAATGGACACGATTTCATTCACTAAAACTTTACAAAAACAGTAAATGTTTTCTTAATCAGAACAGGCTTTTACTTAAATGATCTCAAAAAGAGATTTTTCATGACTAGCTCAATGTAATTTTCAACTACCACACACTTTATAACAATAACTGTAATTCTGATAACCAATATGTCTGTTAAGCTGACGTCACCTGAGCACATCAGGTCTTAATTTGAAACATTTCACATAAATAACCATAAGATAAGCACACACTTACTCACAACTGTAATTCTACATGGCTTTTTTAAGTTAAAAAAAGACAATAGAGATTTAATTGGCAAAAGAACAGATAGCAACCTCCATGTAGCGGCTGACAGCCAGACGATGCAGGTCAAGAAAGAGATCTCTGTGCAGAACGGTAAACACCTTCGGAGCCTGGTTAACTGTCCTCAGCTAGCAACATAGCGATATGTACATATTGATTATAATTATGTGGTGCTTATAGAGCAAAAAATTATGAAGAACTGAAATGTAAGGTTTAGCTGTTTAGCATTGTATACTGCAAATTGTTTTTTTTTTGTAAAATAAAAGATAACAGCTGTAGCAGACAAACAGAAATTGAAACAGAGGGATGTGTGAGTGACAGGTGGTTTGGACAGTGGACAGTGACAGTTATTCTTGTTGTTATAACATAATAGTCAATCAAATAATGAAAGTGCACACTAGTAGAAAACAGGCAGCAATACTACAATCAATACAACCTCTGCAGCATTCACTCAGTTATTCTTAAAAAAACGGAGGCAGTCTTAGTTGCCTGGATGAATGAACAACGAATACAAATAAGACTGGCTTATTAGACTGACAACCACACGATGGTCACATGATGTACCAGTCTCAATGCCAAGTTACCATGGAAACTGTAATTAATGAAATTGTCCTTCTCACTTGAAGAGCCAAAAGTTTAAAAAGCTTGTTTGTATTAAATGCCTATCTTTGAATGTGTAGAAAGAGAGAGAGAGAGAGAGAGAGAGAGAGAGAGAGAGAGAGAGAGAGAGAGAGACACACACACACACACTACCAGTACCTAGATTGTATAAAAAGATTTACCCATCAAGGTTCGAGCCCAGACTTCACAAGCAGGGGCTTCTATCCCTATTTAAGGCGGGCTCAGTGTGTGCCCGGAAAAAAAATGGGGGGGGAATATTTTGCTTTCAACACCGTTATATAAACTATTAATAAGCTAAATGATGCTACTTATCTTAACTGAACTGACACTGATATTGAATCAAAATAACACTGATTGTGACATAATCAGTGGCATCATTTTGGGGGGAGGAGGCCGTGGCCCCCCAAAGGAAATGAACAAATTAATTTATAATGTATTAATGCCCAAAAAATTGCAAAAATTGCCAAAAAATTGCCAAAAAATATCAAAAAATTGCTAATTTGCCAACATTGGCCCTAAAATTTGCAAAAATGTGCCAAAATTGCCCAACATTTTCCAAAATTTTGCAAAAAATTTGCAAAAATACCTAAGATTTGCAAAAATTTGCAAAAAATTAGCCAAAAAATTATCTTGCCCCCCCCCTCCAAGAAAAGTGTGAAATGACGCTACTGGTCGTAATCAATGGTACATGATAGCTATGCCTAATACAAAGGACAAAAAGCTGAAAATAATACAAAAGTCTACAAGGGAGCAAATTAGCAGGGGAAATTTGTAATTTTGGGGGGAATTGTGAGCCCAGCTTCAGGGGGGGGGATAGAAGCCGCTGTTCACAAGTAAGAAATAGACAGACAGACAGGAATCAGAGATACTGACAAATATCAAGGTTCTTTACCATCCCTCAAACACTAATTAAAATTCTGGATATTAATACCTGTTTCCATTTTTATATCATAAAAATATATATTTATCTGTAAAAGGCTTTTTTACTTAACATATTTCAAAGGCAAGTGGCCTACATATTGATGCAGAGTACAGTGGAATAAATTCCTACAAGTGATAAAGAGTCTCACCAAACAGTCTCAGAGCAACTACAAAACAATCTGTTCATTAAACAACGATGCCAAATAACTCCCAATGTGTTATCCTGGTTTCAGAATTCTTCTGTTAATTAACTTAAATCAATTACAGAACGAGAAAAAAATTACTTCATGCTGCAGCTGAGTTCGATCAACAAGCAAAGCCCTAATGTGAGTTTTCTTTTTCTGCAGCTGAAAAGAAAACAGCGTCATTACAAAAACAATCCGACTGACTCAGTGCCATCGCTTTCAACATCACCAGATTTTATCCACACAGAACATTCAACTGCCATTAATATCGGTTCCACAACAACTCACCTACAGACTTTGGTCAACCGACAATGGATCTACTACGATACCCTAACCTAAACCATAACCCTAAACCTAACCGTAACTCTAACCCACGTATAGTAGTAGACCTATTGTTGGTCGACCAGAAGTCTGCAGGCAAGTTGTCGTAGATGAAAATTCTGTAGCCGAGTTGTCGTGATACCATTAATATCACCTTTACATCAACCAGATTTGATGACTACATGCTGAAGTTAACAGATTGGTCTTTGCTGATGAATATTAAGACATCGTTCATCAGTTTATGGACACAGATTTGAAAAGAACAAATGTTAAATTCAATATGGAAATGCTAACAATAAACATTATATCCATTTAATACTTTGTTTTCCATGAAGTGTTTGATGCTGTGACGATTTTTCCAACGTCCTTCAAACTCATCCTTCAGTGATCCATGATAATACATCACAAGTTTGTACACCTAAAATAGCAGTTTAATTTATTCATTTCTAAGAGGGTGGCAACAGTGCCAGCTCATAAAATCCAGCTCAAAACATAGCACAGCTGTGCTCAAAATCAATGCCTGCTATAATATGCTTAACTGAATGCAGAAATAAAACTGGAAATGCCGGAATATATGATAAGAACTTCTAGATAAGTGCTTCCCAAAGTGGTGGTTCACAGCAGTCAAGAAAATTGAGAAAATGTCTAAATAATCGAGCAACAATTCTATGAACTCGTATATAGCAAACAGGTCGACTCTGCACATTAAGCAGTTACTGTTAGCTGCTTATTATATACTATAAGAGTTCTAGATCGTTGCAGTGGCTTGGATTACCTTGATAATTTCAACCAGAGTTTTGGTATCATCTTCTGAGCTGAGAAGCATATGAGCTACACAAACACACACACAGTAAGTAAGAAAAAATGACAGTAATCAGCAGCAACAGACCAGCTTCAATTATTGTAGAAATGACACATGATACCCAAGTCACACTTAAGTAACAGCACACTAACTCAGAGATCAAGCATCAAACATCATAACGCTGTACTCATCATAATTACAAGTTCATCAGTTCCAAGTGGAATTTAATACGGTCTGCGTAGTACTTTCGGCTGGTTACTAGCTCAGTAATATTAAGACATTATATAAATGTAAGATTTACATTTTGCATTTTATTTATTTATGATTAACATCATATATAGTTCTTATAAATCAAGTAATAGATGGCCGGTGTTAATTTCAGAGAACACATTCAATTACATCAACAAAAGTGACAAGAAAAACAAAACCTTACCTAATAGCGGACGCATAAAGTTTGAAACAAGAACTCGAACATTCTCTCCTTCTAATGTAATCTCTAAAATACGTAAACATTGATAACAGGTTCAAAAATCAACCATCACCAATGTTTGAATATAAACAATCTAGCAAATCTAAATGTAAAAAATTAACTATGCCACCAATCAATACATGAAAATCACACCAAACAATATGTGCAAATCAAAGTAACAATACACACAATTATTGAATTCTTCACCAAAGAACACCATAGTAATATGAAAACACATGGCATAAAATTAATTTACTTGGAAAACACTAGTCTTTATAAATATACAGCTGTTCTTATCCACAGTTCTGGTAAACTACTTTCACAAAACAGTCATAATCATTGTTTTATTACAATTTCTTTCACTCTCAATTTGTGCATTCACACGTTTTGCATTCCAATTTATTGACAAATGTGGAAATGCTGTTTAAGGAAACCAATGACAACATTCAAGATTTTAAGCTCTACAATCTCACGAGACTTCATTTAAAAAGAATGTCCAGATATGGACTTTGACTCCAAAATGTACTCTAACAATACTTTTCTTCTGCCATAAAGTTCATCTATGAACAGTTCAAAGCTTTCTTGTCTGTTATAACATTCAACTGACAAATGCTCAATTTGGAACACCAAAGAAAAACATCATAAAAATCCGTTTACGTTGGTTCTCTTAAAGCTACAGGTGGCTACTACTGTATATGTCAGGGTCGTTCAAGCAGTATTTCCTAACATTCAATGCAACATGAGAAAACACTGACAATGAAGCAATCACAAAAAGCAATGACTAACCATCATCATCACAAGAAGCAGTGTTGCCATAGCGCCTCAGCTCAACCAAGCTCTCTATTCTAAGACAAAAGAAGGTCCAGCATAAATCAGCAGAATATCAAAAGCAATTTCCTTCATTTAAAGGTTTCTGTAAAAGAGAAGTTGGTTTAATGGGACACTGTGTGCAAAACTGAATCTAAAACCACAAATGTTACACAATCTCACTCACTCGTTCGCCTACTCACAGGAATTAATTGTAGCATTTTAATGTATTATTCTTACTACTACTACTACTACTACTACTACTACTACTACTACTACTACTACTACTACTACTACTACTACTACTATTTACTACTTTTTCATCGTCATTGTCATCAGGGTCGCCAAGGGGGCAAATGCCCAGGGGCCCAGTGAAATGTGGGGGATCCGGGCAGATTAGGTTAGGGTAGGATTATTAGGTTAGGGGTAGGGTTACTAAAGCTAAACATGTTGAAAGGCAGGTGGGGGCCCGTCGAAGGCATTGCATGCTGAGAGGCTGACAAGCAAAGCAAGTCATCACCGCCATTTTCAGACTTTCTAGGGGCCCGTGACTACTCTGCCCAGAGGTCCGGAATGTCTCTCGGCAGCCCTGATTGTCATCATCGAGTTTTTTTAGCACTATGATAAAGGCAAAGCCCAAAGTCAAGGACATTCTAAGAGACATTTAACACACGTGTATATGCTCAAGCATCCATATCTATTTTATGGGTTCATAAAGGCATCATCATCATCATCATCATCATCATCATCATCATCATCATCATCATCATCATCATCATCATCATCATCATCATCATCATCTGCCAACTCATTAGTGGCAATAGCTAGTCAGAAAACATTTCCAGGCTTTTTTGTCAAATGTTAATTTCTTCCTTCTACAATTGTCAGTTGTCTTTCTTTGAAATCTTCTTTTATGTTGTCTATCCATTTTTTTCTGGGCCTGCCTCTTCCTTTTTTGCCTTCCTTGTATGTGTAGTGCTTTTATGGAAAGTCTCATAAAGGCAGTAATACTGCACTGAATATGGTTTAAAACTGGTCATATAAAGATCAATATTCCATCATGAACCAACCACACATGAAGGTATTTCCAATATGAGCAACAGATAACAGTATTTTTACAGCATTTCCATTGATGAATTATAAACACGCAAACATATATACACAGCATTATTAAATCAGATAATTACTATAATCATTTCTAAATATATTTAGTTAAAGTTACTTACAGAGAAACAGATTCAAACTGTGTCCAGTGTGGAAGACAGGCCCCAGTTCCAACCAGACAATGACTGATGATTCGAATGCATTGAAGCAGCTCTTCTCTGCAACGTTAAAAATCATAACAACAGGAAATACATGAAATCACGGTAAATCCCTAAATGATGCAGAAGAAACTCATTCTTTACTATAGCAAGATATGAATGAATCGATACTAGATACTATATGAGAGCAGACACTTTCCCCTCTGGCAATATCACGAATATAGCAGCTCTAAAAGAAATTCCAAATGCAATTTTGAATTTCATAATAATTGACAATTTCTCCTCCTCCTCTTCTTCCTTCTTCTCATCCTCTTCCTTTTTCCTATTACCATTATTTTTAAACTGATAATTTGCATAACTCAAATGACCAAATGTATCACAAAAACACTGCACATAACAACATCCCAGAAGATACACCTGGCTAAGGTTTTCACTCTTAAGCAATCATCAACTGATATATATAAGTGCACTAATGTAAAGGTGCTAAGTAAATTTTTCATTGACAGTGTCAACTCAATCACAGACGGGTCACACATGCCTTGTCATAACAGAGTTCCCATCACAATGACTTCTTGTTCTTTTCAGTTCATTAAGAAGAAAAGTATTGAGAAGATGGTCAATGAATGCCTTCTCCTCTTTGCTTGGAATATGCCACTTCATTCCAAGATTGAACAAATCCCCGGACTTGCCCCACTCCTAAAAATCAAGCGACAGAAAACGTTATGTGCCTTATCTGACACAAATCTCTTGCACAATTTCTCTAAAGTTTCAGTATTACTTCCTTACATAAAAATGCTTAAAACTGTATTTCTACAAATCAATTTTCAAAAAATGCCATAAAATATCTGTCTTATACAATCTTCAAGTCAGTTGAAAGGTCTTAAAATACATTTCACAAATTTAATTGATTAAGTGATAAGTACTTCTAAAAAATCAGAATTTAATGGTTTTGATTCATTCTTGAAAATCTATTCTCTACACACCATATTCATCAACTGCAAAGAGCATTGCCAACTAATAAAATTAAGCAATTCATTATCTTCTGTAAAATCTATACCCGTATAGGTAGATACTCTGTCAAAGGCAGATCCCAATCAGTAACCGTACAACGAAAGTCCAAAGCATAAATGGATGACAGAGATTTCAGCAGATATCTCAACAACGTTCCTGACCACTCCTGAGCATCCTTGCACTTCAAGTGCAAAGTCAGTTGCAGGACTTTTGTCAGAACGTCCTTGAACGGCACCAAACAGCTGCCGTCACAGCGCACAGCCTAAGAAACGACGACAGTTTACAGAAATCAAGTCTATTAGCAGAATCAGAGCCCATATTTCTTGGGATTACAAAAGAAAATTTCAAATCTCTGCATTCTAGCAAGAGAATTAAATTGAATTTATAATAGTTTCCCTTCTTCTTCTTCTTCCTCCTCTTCCTCTTCATCTTCTTCTTCTTCTTCTTCTTCTTTTTTCTTCTTCAGGTGTCATGTATTTCTACATTGACGACTATGGACTTCCATTTCTCTCTGTTGTGTGTTGCTTGTGTGAATTCCAATTCTGTAGCCTAGTCACTCCCTTTACATCAGTCAGTAAGCTGCTGATATACGTCATTCTTTGTCTTCCTCTTGATCTTCTGCCTTCAACTTTTTCAGTAGTTAACAGGGTTTCTAAACCGTTCTTCCTCATTATATGTCCAAAAAAATTGAAGTTGTCTTTTATGTTTATTGTAGATAGCAATTTTCTTTGTGTGCCTGCCATTTCAAGTACCAATTCATTCATTTTTTTATAGTCCAAGATATTTTCCAATTTGTTTTAAAGTTCCACATCATCATTTTTAAATTATGCATATCAAACTTAGTTAGAAGTTATTCCTGTCAGACATTATCCACAAGATCTCGACAAAGTAACGTCAAGGAATGTCAAAAAACCAAGAGAATCTGTATTGAAATAAATATGCTATAAGGAAGCTAACAGACAACATAAAGACAACTAATGCCAAAATATACAGTTAGTTTCAGTACAAGTAAACACATTACAGATATGCCATGGTGTCAATAAAAGAGATGACATGAGATGCTGGTACATGTAATTTCTAAATGCAGACCTGTGAGAGAAGGAGAAGATTCCACAGGAACTCATTATCCAGATGTTCTTCCTGTGACAGGTCCTCACCTGAAATTAATATCAACCCATAAATAACCAGAACATCACTCATTGCAATTCAGATAAACACAGGTCTAGAATTACTTTCATCAACACAACATACATTAAAAGCAAATAAAACAGGCACAAGTCTTGCACATACTGGTGGTACTCCAAATCTAAGAAGTCACATCTGTTGACAAAACTACACTGAAATCAGTATTTGTGAGACCAAATAACTCAAATCATCAAGCAACTGAACGTTATGCCTTAGCATTTTAAAACAATTATGCACGTTAGGCAAACGATATGCCTCAGAGCGTTATATCATGTACACCTGCTGTGCATAGAACTCATCTGCATATTCTATTATTGTGGGTGTATTGCCATATGCAAAACGACAGAGCACAGTCAGTTAAAAGACAACAATGAAAAGGACAATGATAGACAAATAATAAGAATAAAAGCTGAAGCAACAGTTGTACCAAGAATCATCTAATGTGCGTAGTGCAACACAGTGGCAGTGTGATGTCACTTATGTAGCTCAAGATTAAACTAAGAGATCCTAAAGAAAACAACCTCACTGGTTTCCTACATAACTGCAAGAAAATTACAAAAAAAAATAGAAATAAAAAGACAAGGTCATCTAATATTAAATTAATTATTTAACAACACATACACACGTCACATTCTGGATATTATATAATACCTGTGACAAACAATGAATTACAAATTAAAGGTTCCAAAGACTATTACAATAATTGCACTCACTCGTCGTTCTCTGAATAATCTTCTCACAAAGACCCGGAATAAATTTTTTCACAGCAATTTCTGGTCGAACCTATCAATTCCAAAAAGAGTCATTGGAAGAAGATATGTACACATGTTACTGGTAGTCAAGTGGCTGCAAGATAAGAAAGAATTCTCACATGAAACCTATGCCATCAAATATGCACAACAGAACCCTGCTGGCAAACTGAAAACATTAAAATATTCCATCTGAACCACAGGCTGCAGTTAATTCAAAACGAGAAATGAGGCATTTTACTTATCAGAATGCCCTCAAGACTGAAAAAGTTGATAGTTTAAAAAAAGGTTCAGAATGCAGATAGATTAAAAGCCAAAAAGTCAAATTATTTAAAATTTCATTCCAGTCTTTTTCTGCCTGAGACACATCTTACAACGTCTTATTTTGGAATATTCATAAATGAATTTAATGCATGACATTTTCATTCAAGCCTTATATTATAATTTTAGTAGAGAAAATCCTCTACACTGCTCTTCACAGAAGAAATGAAAACAACAATTGCAACAACACTAGCACCAGAAGTTGTGAAGCACTCTCTGCAGAATCTCACCTTTATGGCTGCTCTGACCAAATCTGCAGTAAATTTCCCTGCAACCTTGATTTCAAAAATACTATCACAAGCAAACCTGTACAGCCTTGACAAAGCCTCCTGCAAGAAGACACAGTTTTATATTCAATACTACAATATTCCCACAAAACTCTTTGAGTCAAACAAAGATACATAAAAGAAGATGATGAAAGCTGTCACTCTTCATGTAAATAAATTCAATTTTCACTTAGTCAGGTAATCACCAGTCAAGTTGAGTTTTTATCTGTCCTACAACAAGATTTTGAATAAAATAATCCAAATATCTTCTGTAAAATCAACTTGTTGCTGGAAACTGGGAATAGAATGGAGGGACCCAGTCCACTCCCCCCCCTCTGCAAGTGTAAGAGTCAATCCACATCAGAAACTGAACCAGACCAGACACTGCTCACTCTGTCTACTGCTCACTCTGCCTACTGCTCACTCTGTCTACTGCTCACTCTGTCTGCTCACTCTGTCTACTGCTCACTCTGTCTACTGCTCACTCTGTCTACTGCTCACTCTGTCTACTGCTCACTCTGTCTACTGCTCACTCTGTCTACTGCTCACTCTGTCTGCTTTAAGATCCATTGTGATCATTAGAACTGTGATAACAAATTCTAATCATTGGTGAAATGCATCCATACTCAAAGCTGAACACAAATCGACTTAGCTCATACCAAGCATATAAGATAAATATTTGCCCAATCAATACCAATGTATTAACCCCTTTACCAGTTATCCCGAGCGGCACTCGGGCTGCACTATCTTTCATTATCCACTTACCCCGAGTGGAACATGGGCTGTACTTTGCAAGCTGACAGCTAATCAGGAAGCAGGAGTCAGACTCAGGCAATGATACATATGGGTTCAGTATTCATATATTCCTCAGGAGCATATTTTGAATATTTACAATATTAGAGCCAGGAAATGTAAACTTTCCTGACCTGACCTAGCCCAACGCGAACCGATCCTCTCTTTGTACTCAACGCTAAGATTCGTCCTTATCTTAACTGGCAGCGAATAAATTGCTACTGGGGGTGATGGCTTAACAATTCTAAATGGATGTTAACAGGGTAAAGCTGGAGTTGTATTAAAAGTCTCAATAGAAAGATAGATAGATAGTCTTTACAGTGTAAAAATATATATTAAAATAGATAAGTAAAATAGGTCTCACTTGTCTGCAATCAAATAAAACAAACAGCAAATTCAAAACACATCTAATCTAATGCATAAAAACCTTCAAAGAATTACGAAAGGAAAAAACAATATGGAAACATGAGTTACACTGTAGATCGGAGTGGAACACTGCTGCAGAATAGAAATGCTGGAAGACAAGAGACAGACTTCGAGCATCATCTCCTCCTGCGACATCTTGTCACTCGCCGCGCTGTCTGAGCGCGTGTGCTGGTGTATGCTGTTCTCAACCAACATGAATGCTCTGAAAACAAACCAAATCATCACCTGTACAGCAAAAATCCATCTAAACCAACTAAGAACAAATATCATCGTAAAAATATATTAAACAAAGTGGAAGTTAACTAAATTAAACCGAGATCTACATGCATGACAATAATAATAACTAGGAAAAATCTTAACATTTCAGAAATTACGATGTATTTAATTTGTGGCACATTAAAACAACTGGTGTCCTACAAAACTAACAGAAGAATCTAAAGACTCACTGTTCAAACCCCATTCGAATGACATTTGCTAAAGTGACCTTGACCTTCATCATTCCAAGGCACTATAAAAATCGTCTTAATAATAACAATAATAATAATAATAATAATAATCAGGTCAAGTCTTCGTCCTCCAGCTGTGTCCAGCTACTGACTTCTCCATGACATCTCTCCAAAGTTCTCTGTCCTTTACTATTTCTTCCAAAGTCATTCGGTGTCTTCCGTCAGTTTTTCCGTTGAGATTCAGTCCTGTCATGAAATCTCTTCCAACTGGTCCACCCAGTCTTTCTCGGTCTTCCTTTAGATCTTCTTCCCAGTAAGCATGCCATTGGCTCGAGCCATGTCTTGAAGGGGGCGGCAAATTGAGTCGATGACTTTTTTGGCTTGTCAGACCATTTTATCAGAAAAAAATCCAAAATTTGTCAATTTGCACAAATTTGCAAAAAATTTCTTGTCTCCCAGGAAAAGTGTGAAATGACCACCAGCAGATTGGGGCGGCATTTTTCAGTCTTCCATTTAGATCTTCTTCCCTCTGGTTTGTAGTTGAAGATTCGTTTTGGGTTTCTTATTTCTTCCATTCTGAGTATGTGTCCAGTCCATTTCATTCTTCTCTTTCTGATGACTTCCATGATGCTCGGTTGCAGTGTTTTTTCTCTAACTTCTTCATTTGTTGTATGTTCTTTGTATCCAATCCTTAGTATTCTTCTGAGGCATTTATTTTCTGTTGCTATTATTTTTTCTCCAATAATAATATAATTATAATAACTACCACAAAATACAGTCTAGTTGAGATATTTAATATTTTTAATTTTTTAATTTAATCAGGCTTTTATCTGACAACTATTAAAACAACTTATTAATAGTGGATATACAAAGCAACATTCAAATAAAACAAATGTCTAATTTCAGTAGTGATAAACACTGAAACATCACAAAGGTCTGATTGATATACTAACTACAATATAAATCATTCAATCACAAATTTGTCCAGAATAAGCAATTCTAAACATTATCACAAAATATTCAGTAAAGAGTTCAGTGATTTGTATGAGTCACTATACCGATCAAAAAATTGCAAGACAAAATCTTCGAACTGAGCAGTTGCAGAACAAATCTCAATTTCAACCTGACCACACAAAAAATAAAATACGATCAATACACAGTTCTTATGTTCAACAGCTCAGGTTTAATCAAACAGTCACAAAAATATAATCAGAGAGAGACACACAGACAGACAGACAGACAGACAGACAGAGATTGTCTTAAACTGAAATTGTATTCTGCAAGTAATTTGGAACTAAAGATTGGTAAGGGAGATGTTAGAATTGTGTTATGGTTAGACTGCATTTTGGCATTTGGAGGAGAGGGAGAGAGAGCTGTCTGTGTATATAAGAATAATCCAGTCGGCCGGAGATGAAAGCACAGACCATGAGGTTGATCAATTCAGCAGAGACATTTGAAAAGATGATAATTAACCATCCAATTTATAGTAGAAAAAGGACCTGCAAAGACAGGAAGTGCTCTCAGCACTTCATGACTGTCTAAAACCATGCTCAAATTGTTAACGGAACTCAGGAAGGCAGGTGAGGGAGATTGAGTCTGCATGGTCGATTTGAGCATAGACCCCAGGAGACAATCGCCTGACAGTTTGAGATGTAAATGGATTTGAAGTATTAAGCCAAACCAACTAAGGCTTTGTGAGAACTGTGTCATAGGTGGCTTCGAAAACACAATCATGAAGAGACCATCATGCTCAAAGCATTCAACTATGATGTGCTGAAGCAAGGAAGCTAATGAACAAATAAATGAACATCATCAGCTCAACATCTAGATGAAATTCATGGATCATGATTAGAAGGTAGATTTATTACAGACATAACTCTCATCCCCTGCCTATCCATTTAGTATCTCTGTTAATATTGAATTCCAACCGTGCACTCTGCACATGGCAAGGCTGAATCTCAATGCAAAAAACTGATGGAAGACAACGAATGACTTTGGAAGAAATAGCAAAAGACAGAGAACTTTGGAGAGATGTCATGGAGAAGTCAATGGCTGGGTACAGCTGGGAAGACCTGACCTGACCTGACTCAGTAACCTATGTCTCTGTTATTATTTTAAAATTATTATAATCTTTGATTGTTCTGCAATTTTGATTTGATACTAATCACCTGATATCAATCAATCAACTTAAAGCCAGATGGCATAGATTTGACATAAAAAATAATAAAAGAGATTGATAGATACAGAAAATGTCAGCAGTTGAATAACAATAGGCAGGTCTGCATGTACAACTAAGTCCTTACTTCAGAAAGGTCATTCCTATTCTGAGGTGCTTCAGAACAATCAACGATTGGCACAAGAGACGCTAATGCCGACAAAAGTTGAAATGTTATCTAAATGAAAATAAAATAACGGCAAAGATCAAACACAAAAATTCATAAATTAATTTTAAAAAGCATAGTAAAGCCAAAATTCATGCATAAAATTTCATCTAAGTTAACGGCTTCATGTGTCAATGGATATTGCATCTTCATGCAAAACCTTGCCCTCATGCAATTCATTCCTATAAAAGCCATAAATAATTCAAAAAAATTACATCTACCAATTTGTTAAGTATAATGCTAACCTACACATAAAGCACTTCATATTCATAATACAAAGCATTCAGGAAGGAATAAACAGAGGCAGAGGTGATATGATGCATTTGTTGTCTAAAACTACCTATATATAACACGTTAGACGTTTTCTAAATGCACTACATTATTCATGAAATAAATAGTCATTGAAATATAAATCAAACACAATGGATAAAGTTTAACTTCTGTGATAAATTCCAATGAAATTTGATGCACAATATTCAATAGCGTTTTTGCCGCTTCTGTTAACAAAAAATGCACATTGCTGATGTCACGCAGAGAAACGCGTTTTCAAAGACTAACAAGACTCTTTTTGATGTCGTTTGGATCGATGCCGGGCAGACTAAGACTCAGGAGTGGTATGATGTGCAGGCGACCTTCAGGATAGTGCTTCGCATTGCTGAGCATCGGACGCGCGATGGAGACGCAGCACTGGAGGCAGGCGATCAGACGATGTGGTTCTGTCAATGTTTCGAGAGAAGGATACGTCCTGTGGCGTTCAAAATGCATAACCATTGCATCAGAATACTATTATCACAAACAATTCATGCAGCACTTCAACATTTGTCTTCTAAAAACACCTAAGATGTTTCAAAAATACACTGCAACATTAATTAAACAAAATTTAATACATTGCACTGCCATCAATATCTGCAAAGGCCTGTCCATAATATAGCCCGAATCATCAACAAAGATTAGACCAAGGCTGACTATAACATTTCCTCATATTTGAAAAGTACAAAGGACCATGGGGCAGGAAGATGGCAGAAGTGGTAACACACTGGGCAGGCACGCTGACGGAACGGGTTCAACTCCCGTAGAAGCCCCTAAGGTCAACTCAGCCTTACTCGCTAGAGGGCGGTTGTAACATCAAGATTGAGGAGCAGCGTTTGCTGCGAAGTAAAGCGCGGGCCTAGACGTCTGACTGGCAACCTACTCTGGGTTTATGGTGTGTGCCACCTGCATCGCTGTATGCCTAAGAGAATGGAGATCAGCGCCAGCCCCAACGCTCAAAAGCGAGTATGGGAAAACTTTACTTTACAAAGAACCATAGACTATGCTGCCATCTTTACTAGCACACTAAGGCAACAGCATCCATGCCCAGTTAGAGTTATAAATAAACTCATACATTTACTGAACAAGTAATTAAACAGCAAATTCACTGAACTCCAGTGCAATGAAACTGACTTTTCTAGAAGTGGAGGTATGACGAGCTCTGGACGAAGTGAAGCGAGGTTGTGCAGGGCGGCTGCAGAGTCCGTGCTGCCTATTTTGCTAAACATGGCCGTAAATACGACTGGAGAAATGCTGTTGACAAATCTGGTGATGTCATCGTCCTGTAAGCCTCGCTGCCACCGGGATGTCCGGCTCCCACGATTTGTTCCCGAATCTTTCCCTGTGTTCAAGTACCAATGAACAAATCTTCTATAAGAGTATTCTCAAAGCAGCTAACAAGAGGTCAATTACTGTGCATTACTTAAAACAAAAGAGTAAAAGTAAGTGAATGAAGAAAATCATTTAAAAAAAAAAAATCTAGAATGATGGCACCTTATCAATCCAGCCATGATCACAATTTGAACCACAATTTGAACCGAACAATAATACAAAGAATGGTAATTATAAACAACATCAGTTGTTCATCATCAAAAAGGCCAACCTTTGCACTCGCTTCACAAACGCAAGAGGAAGTCCACTCAAAAACTTCAACAGCTTAATCTGAAATAAAACATAGATATTATTGTTTAATTCACAATGCTCAGAAGAAGTCAGCAACTTATGTCTACTTTTAAAACAAAAGCATGATAATTACAGTCAACAGTCACAGTATGAAGTCCTATGGTGCACAAAATTGCTAACTCAGTTGATAATTATCAATTATAATTGACAATTTTAAAATCCCACTTCCCATGGTAACAGCTATGATCATATTAATTATCTTATGCAACAAGATCATACACATCATTGGTTTGCAGAAGGTGTGTATAGTATGCATACAAATGTTTATCGACACTCTTAATCTTTTTAACCAAGAATTCATTGAGACTATTCCCAACTATTCCCCCACAATTTCACAACTGTTCTAGTGTCTGACAAAAACCATGCTGTTTCATCTCACAAAGACATTATAATTATCAGGAAAATAGACAAATTCAAAACTTCCTCTGACTAAAAACACAGGAAGGCAGAGAACATCGGCAAAACACAAAACAGAAGTAACTTCAGACACATACGCTCCATCTTCCATTGTTTGATGGATGATAGAAAGACTCTAGAGCCTTGAAGAGCTTATCAAGATAATTCTGCACATGTGACCCATTACCCTGAAAGAAAAAAACACCCTCTCCAAACTCTGAAGAATTTTCCAACAAAAGGATTTCACTTTACATTCTCAACATCACCAAATGAAACAAGATTCAGTGCGCAGCAAACAGCAGCTAAAGGCTGTTTGAATAACGAACATTCATCAGAAAATAATAAACATAAAACAATAGTGGCACCGGTAAACTAACTAGGGCTGAAAGAAAGACTTTACAACAATAAGACTAAAGACTCTGGAAATTTTAAAAAATAAACTGACATGTTTTTAATATTATACTAATTAATAACATCATCTTCACTGTTTTTCTACTACAGTAGAACTTTGTTATAACGGACTCAGTTATAGCACATACTAGGCTATAACATACCGCAATGTATGGTTCCATGTGATGCGATATCATATTGGATGGTATTGGATATAACATACCTCAGATAATAAACACTAAATTATACAGATTCACTAAGTACGTTACAATGAAGTTCTACAATATTACAAAAAAATTTAATAATCAAAAAATATCTGGAAGAACAAAATCTTTACACTTACAAACATGGCTGCAATCCACCTACATAGAGGCGTTATCCCATCGATAGTGTTGTGGGTGCTGGTGGCAAGAACAACATGTTTCGAACCGACTGGGATGTGAAAACTTCGGAGGATGTTGGCAAATATCTAGAGCAAAAATACACAACACTAGACATGCTTCGAATCTTGAGAATTGTGATCCAAGAACAAACTGTTAGGTTGGAAATGTAACAGAATGGGTCAAAATTAAAAGCTAAAGCAATAAACTATTAGATAATAAATACAATTATCTAAATACTTCTGCCACTTTGCATCTGCATATTATCTACAATTTCAAGTCTATCGAAACAGCTAATGACAAAATATACTGGTATGATATTTTAAAACTCAAAGAGCAATTGTCTCATTTACATCAATTCAACAATTTAAGATTATGCAGAAAGGCTTTGAATAGGAACAAGCATGTATGTGATGTAACTATATGTACATGTATGTGCTTGTGTTTGTATATATTTTTATAAATATACAGAAACAAATTCATATTGCAGAAACATGACAATTTATTTAACTAAAAGAAATGTAAAGAGAAAGAGTAAATTTGAAACTCACTCGATCAAGATATGGTTCCCAGTTAATAAAGCCAATGCCATCATTAGCCACTCGGCTAAACAAGTTAATTAAATGCTACAAATGAAAATGACCAATCAGCTCCAACGAGAACTATTTACTGCAGAGAGCAAGACAAAAATAATTCCAAATGTGAAGAAATTGTGTTTACAGCCTTTGCCTATTTTCAACACTTCTCAAAGAATCACTATAGTCATATATAAAAAGTTTATGTTACATTCAACAGGAAGTTCAAAGTGGGGCGACATCAAGTAAATCTGACATTAATAGAAGTTGTACAAACGATACAGTCAAGCCTAACTAAAGTCACGTTCAAGGAACTGTTTAAACTGTAAAACAATTGGCAGAAGTAACAATATGAAGAGATGATTATATGGCATTGAGAATGGCATTAAGAGGAATATGATGGAAAGGAAGGAAGTAGCCCAAATGTCATTATGCATAATTTGGCCACTGTTGAATCTATGACCCTCCTTTTGAAACATCTCCTTTTATCAACATATGCAGTAATCACAACGGAGGAACTTCTGAGTGATTAACCCTTTCGCTGTGACGGTCTTTTATACCCCACGCAGCCTAATATGTATAACATGACGTAAGCCTACCGTAACGAGGTGCTTCTGTACACATACACGGCCTGCAGTATGCATATGCATTATGCAGCAATGCTTTTTTTCTACAGAAGGCAATGCAATTTTCATGGAACAAATGAGTTTTTTGGGATAGGATAGAATAGATTTTTATAGCTCCAGGAGAACCCAAGATCAGAAGAAATAGCCTATTATTCAGTGCTAGTTGGAGAATAGGCCGCTTTTAGCTACATGTAATGCAATACATGAACCTCTGTGTTTACTTCAATTACTGTATTTTTGGATAAACTACCGTATCCTGCTTCAATATATTCTATATATTGCAAGCTAAACCAAAATGTTCCCTAGATATATAAGTCTGCTTCTTCCACTGTATAATAGGCATCTTGCCATCCTGGAGGTTCCCTTCCCTAAATCTCATGAAACTAATTGCCTGGGTCATTCCATGTCAACTCAACCAAAATGGGAATTCGTCCCCACCTCACCATCTCAGAATTGCATGAAATTTTCACCATATGTTTATATATCCCCAAGTTTTACTGAAATATTCACTGTAGTTTGTTATGTGCCCTTTTGTAAAGGCCCGCGGAACCATTTTCCCACCCCGTGATGTTTACATGCTAATAATATTTGAACTGTGAGGGCTAGGAGGCTGAAATTTGTTGAGCTTGTACAGTTTTTCACACTGATTCTCAGCATATAATAATGTCACACATAGTGGATCACATTCTTTAGTTAGAAAGTGTCAAAGATGGCTTTTCAGATCGAAATTTAGAAAAATCTGCCACTTTGAAGCTTTATAACTTCAAAAGTATTTTGTATTTTGTTTTGATATAAACAATGTTTATTCTACATATAACTGTTATTTCACATACAAATTTGTAACTGTCTATTCCTTTAAATGCATTGTATACTGACTTCCAAAGATGGTGCAGGACAACGGTCCCCAGTGGGACCACAGTGTGCAAAAAGTGTTAAATATTTTTCTAATTTTTTTGTGATTTTGCATAGATCACATATCAAATAATAACTGATAAAAAAATTGTGATGGCCTTTTTGGTTTTAAGAACTTTATTAAGTGTCAAAATTAGTCGATTTTCCCACTGACACGAGATATAAGCTCATTAGCTGTTCTTTTTGACATATAAGCTCATAATGTATTTACTTTATCAAAATCATAGTTTTTGACACTGAAAACATATTTTTAATTATCAAACCATTTATAAGTAGTTTTTTTGAAGAAAACTCTGAAATTGACCAGAACGTGTTCCATTGCAGACTTGTCAAAATCGTAATGACGAGCACTAACATGCTTCAGGTGCAGGCATAATAGTGATAATGTGCTGAAATGGCACCCAGCAAATATCATCATTTGTAGGTATTGGCTCTCCTAATATTCCCATCATCTTTTTCAGTTCATGCTTGTTTCACCATATGCCATGCAGTGTTGAATTCAGTGGCAGTAACGTCAATTGTCCAGCTGTCAGGTACTAATGTTAGAATCTGGATCTTTTGTATTTTTGGTGCTTGTCTGAACTTACCAATGCCATCTGCTATCAGCTTGTCAAGAGCCAGTTCCGAACAAATGACTAGTACGTCAACTTTGCTAGTTTAGCTGCTCTTTTTGTCAACATTATTGAAGCTTCCATTTGACTTTTCGCTTCAAATAAAATGTTTGACTTTTTGCACTTTAACGGAGAGCATCCCACTCCAGTTAGGCTACTGTTTAAAGATTCTTCAAATATGATGTCTGGTTCAGAATCCTCAGAAGAAGAGTGTAGTTTCACTGATCCTGCAGCGTTCAGGCTGGCTGCTGAACATCATTAAACGGCAAGATGTGCAAAAGTTTTTGACCGGGTTTGATACCTATCTGTGTTGCCTGTCCAGAAGAAACTGGACAGACCTGTCTTAACAATTTTGCTGGCGTTTTAATGGATCACAACATTTCATCTGCAACAGTTCGTACTTTGTTAGAAATATTGCTCTGATGCAATACATAAAGTCGGATTTTCAATGGTGTCCATCAGTGCACCAATCTTTGTTGTCAACAATAGTGCCTGGTTTTCAGATATACAGTCTCTTATAAACTTCAAACCACACAGTTTTATTGCAGTTTGAGTCATTCATCAAAACTTGTCCAATACTGCAGGTCATTTCTGTGTCAAATTGTTTTTGATAATCAGGAACCATGTTCTCAAATAGCTCAAATTTAAAGATACAGAGGCTGAATAGTCAACTGTAATTAGCGCTATTGTACACTTAAAACAAACATTTATTTTTGCTTTGATGAACCAACGTTTGCAGAAAACAAAATGGCTGAATGTAGTTTGTACACTGCTAATTATTCGACTGCAAAAGAATATGAAAACAAGATTCAATAATATAATTACCAGTAAAGGCATCATAGTTTGTTTTATTTGGGATTTCTAACGATATATTTAATCACTAGCATAAAATTAAGTTTATTTATTATTAATGATCCAAATACTTTAAGATTGAACCATTAGCTTCAACAAATGTTTAAAGAATCACTAAATTAGCAAAATTCGCGTCTTGCATGTATTTCGCGAATAGCAAAATGACTAATTTTGACACTTAATAAAGTTCTTAAAACCAAAAAGGCCATCACAATTTTTTTATCAGTTATTATTTGATATGTGATCTATGCAAAATCACAAAAAATTAGAAAAATATTTAACACTTTTTGCACACTGTGGTCAGTAGGGACCGTTGGTAACTGCACCATCTTTGGAAGTCAGTATACAATGCATTTAAAGGAATAGACAGTTACAAATTTGTATGTGAAATAACTGTTATATGTAGAATAAGCATTGTTTATATCAAAACAAAATACAAAATACTTTTGAAGTTATTTCAAAGTGGCAGATTTTTCTAAATTCGATCTGAAAAGCCATCTTTGACACTTTCTAACTAAAGAATGTGATTCACTATGTGTGACATTATTATATGCTGAGAATCAGTGTGAAAAACTGTACAAGCTCAACAAATTTCAGCCTCCTAGCCCTCACAGTTCAAATATTATTAGCATGTAAACATCATCTGCAGTCAGATTCCGAAATGATGTTATGGGCCTATTACAAAAGGGCACATAACTTTCAAACTACAGTGAATATTTCAGTAAAACTTGGTATTTTCCCATCAAATAGATATATAAACATATGGTGAAAATTTCATGCAATTCTGAGATGGTGAGGTGGGGACCATTGGTTGAGTTGACACGGAATGACCCGCCTGTGATGCCATTTGGTGAACTACTATGTTACTTTCAATTCCCAAACGTGGCACAGTTTAACTGCGATATGCAGAAAACATGCGCGCTGCCGGAGCGGTTTCCATGACGAGTCTGACTCGTTACTCACAGCGAAAGGGTTAATTATTCAGAAGAGATGCTATACAAATATTCTATGACATCACATTACATGTACATCTGTACTGCAAATGACACTGAATTCCTGCAAACAAAACTTTAAAAATGCAACAATAACATTGCATTTGGGGTTTCTGGCTCATATTCAATGACAGTTTAAATGAGCAGACAACAGACCATAGATGAAATTGCAACATGTACGGTAAAAATCTGTGAGAAAATCACTGTTACAACTTTAAAAAAACTTAAATGTGACTAAATACAAATTCTAATTCTCAACTTACAGTTTCCCAAGATGGATTGTTAGAACATGACTGCCACAAACCAATGAGTTCCTCAAACCATAAACTGAACACAAGATAAACAAAACTGTGGACAGTCAGAAAATGTCTCAACTTCATCACACAACAATTCCACACAAATAATACATTATAAACAATATAAATATGCATGAAATATGCATATATTTGAAATTGTGGAAGTGAATAACAATTAACTGTGCCACAAAATACACACATTTTTATTTAATTTCTATTACATTTTATGTTTAATTACAAAAAAGTCATAGTCAGTTTTCTTATCATAGATTAAAAGCATACAGCATCACCCATGCCAATCCAGACGTTATCACTAAAGGCTTGGTCAAACTGTATGGAAATTATATTAACATAATTTAGAACTCAAACAGGATATTATGGGATAATAAATTGTCAGCAGTGGTCATACAGATGCAACTGCATTGTGATACCAAAAACAAACAATATCAATTCAATGGATTTATGTACAATATTAAGGTCTTACAGAAAACTGCGGTCATGTTCCTTGGGGTATATAACCGTCGGCAGAAAGTGTTCCATAAAGAAGATTCCCTGCATCATCTTCACGTCAAATGGACAGAGGAGCGGCCTCCATTCATCCAGCATCTCTTGCGTTGCCTCAACGGGAAAGTATCTAAGCAAATGAAAATCAGCAAGTGTTTAACTTGCGCATACAAGTGAAACATACCAGAGATTAAGAGAAATGGTCCCAAAAAGACATCCTGAAACCGTTTCCCTACATTTAAACCAATCATTACACCACGCAGTAAATAGATGCTAAGTACTACGCTTTAGAAGTTCTTCTACCGAAAACAGATACGATTGCAGAGGGATATCATCATATTAGAAATAACTCAAAATCAGCAAGTGCAAATCTGCTTCAAAAAGCAGAGGATCAAGATGGGAGACAATGTATTTTAACTCTGGTTTTCATCTTACATCTGGAAAGAGAACCCAACAAGACTCTGCTGAAGAACAAGTAAAGGCTAAACAACAGAGCAAGATCCATCATGCAACAATCTGAAGTACAAGACAGTGGCATTAAGGTCCTTGAAGGAAATCAAGGTGTGAAGCAAGAAGCTATGGTCTAACAGTAAACGTCGAGAAAACAAAGACATTTTTATTTGGAAAGAGAGAAATTGAAAGAAGAATAAACAATGAGAGGATCAAGTTAGAGCCATTGTAAAATCCACAGAGTTAACAATTTCTCCATTACCAAGAATTCAAAATTCAAATGGACTAATTTAACAATGACAATCATGATCCTTTAAAAATTACTTCTGGAGATATAAACCAGAATCAGAAAACCTGATTTGTTCCAGTTAATGCCAAACATCTAAATAACAGCAGTCGTACAAAATATTAAGGAATCATATTAGATTTACACCTAAATATCACACTTTCTCAAGCAAATGTTTTCATTTATTATATAGAGCTGTTGAAAACCTGATCAGGGCTAAATTAACTTTAGATTTTCTAGCACTCAATTCACCATGAACAGTTATGAAGAAAATGACAGATGACAACAATGAAATGTCAAAGATTTTCATCAGCTGATCAATTTTTACACCATAAATCTCTATTTTAAGAGAATTACCTGCACACCTGGTCTAGAGAGAAAGAGAGACAATATATGTGTCAATGCACTAAGCATTACACAACAGGACATTCATAAAAACCCTCATCACTACACACTCTCCAACTGACAACTCCATTCACATAAATACAATTGAATAATACTTGCATTCGACACGCTCGAATAAGATTCTTCAGAACTTGTTCAATGTTTCTGAAATAGAAGAAAACTGTTTTCAAGCAACATAAATTCTCAGTTCTATGACTGCCAGTATAAAGAACAAAAGAAAAAGAGCATTCTCATTATAAGCAATACAATTCTGGTTTCAGTTTCAAAATTAAAACGTGTTGACTTGCTCTTAATGCCTTTTAATGTTCCTAAGGTCAAATCTAGTGTCATCATGAAGCAGCACGACCTTCATAAAAAATCCTCCATTCTGTCGATTTACACCTCTCACAATTAAATCACAGTATCACTGACTTAAATCCAAATTATGGAATTTCAAATTTTTTTGGTCAATCTGAACAGCAAATTCTAATATTAAACAAATATTTCTAAAGACTATAATCACTCATAAAAATAAATACTTTAATGGGGAAAATTTAATCTAATTTTAAATGCAACTGTCCAAAAGTTGAATGTCTCAAAGAAAAACATTCAATTGTATAATTAATGCCAATAAATTGATTTGTTCTAAATTTCAATCAATGACCACTCCAACAATTCACAATTACTGCCTGTTACTTCTCGCAAAACAAATACCAGTACATTATAAACATGCAGTTAGACATCTCAAGTTTAACAATCAGCATGCCATAACTTCTGTGGTAGCAACTGAAGCATTGCCATTGATTATGATTATTGATTATTACACACTCCACAGGTGATCAAAGTATTCTCCATAATTTTGTCAATTATTGTCAAGCAACTGAAGATTTTCAAAATGATTTACAATTTAATCAATTCCTCATCTGTGAAAGAATTATACAGGAAAATTACAATGCATTGAAAATGTACGTGCAAATTGTCTCTTCATGTATGAAAACCTGCTTATTATAATATTCACTCAAACCACTTGAAGCCCCATTCAGTAGCTCTGTCTTAGACTATCCACCAACCTGGGTTTAAGCCTCAGGCACTCACTTGTTTACTAGCATTAAGTGGACATAAACATGGTCTGTGTTACAGATCACTAATGTATTATTATCAAAGCACTATAAAAATTGAAAAACAATATTAAATAAATCTCTCATAAGATTATGTACATGACAGATAACATTGATCCTGCTAATGGCAAAGAGGCACCGAATATAAATGAATTTGAATGTTATAGCCAAATTAAACTCTACATATACTAAGCCAAAATTGCCACACTCCATAATTATAATTTATAATATTACTAAAAACATAACTATCATTGACCATGACCCCATCCCCAATTCTTCCAAACATCACAAGGGAATATACATTTTCATCTCAAAATAGGAAATTTGTTTAGTAGTACTGGTAATTTAAGCCTAAGAACAAAGCCACAACACAATGGAGATTACCGTATTTTCGCACACATAAGACATGGCTTATACGATTTTTACACAATTAGCCCCCTTGGTGCGTCTTATACTCGGGTGCATCTTATCTAAATTTTTTGGAACATGAATAACTGCCATCTAAATCATCATCAATAAATAAATCCAAGACTAGTAGATGCAAGTAGAAATGGTGGAGGGAAATCCTTCCAATTCAAGGTAATCTCTGTGTCTGTCAGTATCTCTCTGTCTGTCTCTCTCACTCTCTCCGCCGGCAGTGACATTTAAGTGAATGAGGATTGTGATTAATCAGAATTCTGAATAGATCCCACAATAGACAGTTAAGTAACTTAAGTGTAGACATTATATGATTAATTATCAACGACAGTGGAGGGAAGCCCTTCCAATTCAAGGCTCTCTCTCTCTCTCTCTCTCTCTCTCTCTCTCTCTCTCTCTCTCTCTCTCTTTCTCTCAGCCGGCAGCGACATGGAAATGAAAGATGATTTTAATTGGTCAGATTACTGAATAAAGATTTAGTGTTGGATGATTAAATTATTGATGTAGGTCTATTTTAACATTATGACAGTTGACGGAACCCCTTCCAATTCAAGGCCATCTCTCTCTCCTACCCTCCCTTCTTTCTCTCTCCTCTCTCCTATCTCTTGCTCTCTAGGGGCAGCCACATTCAGGTGAGATAGGATTGTAATTAACCAGGTAACTGAATAGACTCTGAATTTGACTTTTTTGGTGTGTCTTATATATGGGTGCGTCTTATCCATAATTTTTAAACACAAATCATCAAAACCAGCATCTTATACGCAGGTGTGTCTTATATGCATGAAAATATGGTACTTATTTAAAGATCATGAAATGGCTGCACAGCAGTTGATAAAGAATGTAACCAAAATTTGAAATTTAATTTCTAAGTTACTCTGGTGGCAAAACTTCAAAAACATTTCTCAATTTTGTCTGCAATGAGCTGCTGGTCTACTTGTTGTACATGTCACATTTAAGAGACTGCAGCAATAATAACAATAAAAATCATACTAAGTAAATTTGTACTATTAAGCGCAATGCATTCAATAAGCTTAATTATATAATTTCAATTTGATGTTGGCTGGGTTGCTAACTAAAGAATTTGCAGATTGAAAGCACTAGTCTATCCATCAACGAAGAACAAAAGCATCAACAATCTGCAATAAACTCCCCTTTGTCAGTGGTGGCTCCACAGGGGGGGCCCAGGGGCTTGTGCTCCCCTATTGAGTGCCTGACCCCCCAATGCCCCCCCTGTTGGGACCCTATAGTTAATAATACATACATAACAACAAATGGTTGGTTCCCCCTGATTAGAAGTTGCCACCCCAACGGCCCCCCACTTGCCAAATCCTGGAGCCGCCAATGCCCTTTGTGCATCTAAGGAAAGCACGAACTGTTTAACTTGGTCAACATAAACAAACCATAGTCTAGAATTAGTATGTCAACCCTAACAAATCAAGTGATAAAATCAACAAACTGCAATATACTATCAAATTTCAAATCAGCATGTTCTCAATCCTGTATATTGTGGACAGTTATGCTTTGAAAGAAGCAGCTCTAGATCATCTCTCTGAGTTACTTCACCTTCTCAGTTCTATCATTGGTGAACCCTTTCTTCATTGCACCACTCAGACACTCTTCATCATTTCCACACAGACCAATGGCTTTGCATCAGTTGTCCAACCCTTAGGAACGTGCCTGTCACAAGCATACGTAAGCTTTCAGCCAAATATTTTGCAAAACACTCTTTCTGAAATGCTTTGATGCCTATTTCCTGTTCAGAGTAACCGTACTGGGTGCAAGTTTGAGTGCCTGTCCAGAAAAGGCACCATATAAATGCTCTGTCAAATTACATTACATTACAATCTATATTAACAATATTAAAGCAGATTCATAAAAAAGCTTCACGCTATCTTAATTAGTAATTTGAGCTAAATAAGCGTAACATAAAAGTAATAAAGCAGCATATGTATGGGTGGGTGTGTGTGAGTGCGTGCATGATAAGTAAATTAAGTAAGTCAAAACAGATTCAATTAACATTCACAATAATAATATGATTCACCTGAATCAATATAAGCGTTTGGTCATTAAATTGCCAAACTCTCACATAACCAATTTCAAACTGATGTCAACATAGACAAACCTTCTGCAGTTTCTCTATCTCTTGCCATCTATGCAGAATCCAACACAATCTAAGAACTTCACTATCAAACTTACAGATCATTACATTATATGATTGGTTAACTGCATTACTGAAATGCATTCAGGTAGACCTGATACATCATATCACTAAAAAATACAATAAACTTCTATGTAAAAGAATTCAATTGGGGCAAAAGGAGGTGCAGCGGCAGGATTGTTGCCATGCTACTGAAGCAGCAGCGGGTTTTATTCTGACTTTAGCCACTCTGTGGGTAACAACGTCGGGATTAAGCTGTTCATGCTTACAATTCTTTATTTTTATTATTATTATTATTATTATTATTATTATTATTATTATTATTATTATTATTCAATGTAGAGATTATTGTGGCAACTAATCCAGAGACTGCGTGGACACATTACAAATTCTTGCTTGTTCCATGCTTACAATTCTTCACTCTGTGAATGACTTAATGTGCAACGACAACCATGTAATAATAATAATAACAATAATCATCACCATCATAATCAGGTGCCTTCAACTCATTCAAAACACCGTAGTGCACTTCATTTACTGCCTATTGCTGCTCAGCACATACTGCTGATGAGCTGTCTAACCTCCAATAACGTTCAGAACCGTGCTGCTGACATTTCACCCACCCATCTGCTGAAAACATTCCATCTTGTCTCAGTACACAAACGTCACAACATTCCATATCAACAAAAAAAGACCTGCTTCAAACAAAACAAAGCTGACAATCCCATTAGCCTAAGCAGCATTTCTATTCATGCTATTGCATTCACTGATCATTTAACCATTTAACTGTCCAGCAACAGATGTCGACCAATGCCAACAGAACAGATAGAGACCAAAGTTTTCCACCAGTCGCAGAAATTCCGTAAAATTTCTAAGTTTCTGCAAAATTTTTCGGAATTTGGCACTGGACAGCTATTAGCGATACCACAGACAGGCCACATGGATGATGATGCAATTAGCGAAGCACATATTGATTACATAACAGATACTGAAATTGTATGACACTGAACAGAGTTGACATAATTTCATGCTGGTAATAGTGCAAGTGAACGCTAAGCGGGGAAATAGAACAGAGTGACAAAAATTAGATTTGACTCTTTGTAAAAGAACCTAAAAAATCAATTAAATTTCATTATTTAATTCATTAATATGGGACAAATTTTTAATTGATGGATGGATGAAATTGAGGATGTACAGAACTTCATATGTTTAATACAATTCACTACCAACACACAATACGGTATAAGCAATAGAAGCTGCAGCTGCATCAATGAACAATGACAAATTTATGACAATAATCACTCCTTTGGTAAAAATGATTCATCAAAGCCCAAGAGATAATATGGTGTCAGTGACAATCCAAAGACAGCCATAAGCACAATAATTATTCACCTAAAAAGCTTAAAGGGAATGCACTCCGACCCAAACTTACCTAGAGTCAACATCACCAATGTGCATCGCACTCAAGGCCGTGCGGTTAACAGACTTCTTTCTCATCATTGACAAGTTTTGTCGTCTACTATTTCCTCTAAAATGCAGAGCGGCCATCTGAATAAAGTTCTTACAAAGAACCACAGTCAAACCCAGTTATTGGCATAACATCTAAAAGCACGCTGCTTGAATGAACAGAATATTTCTAATCCCCACAATATTCTAAATCAACCGCAGTGTGCAGTTCGTGATTGACAATGTCAACTCTGTTTAATGTCACTCAATCTGAACAGCAGTTCCACTATCACTACAGAAGTTTGACATGCAGAGAGAAATGCAATAATTGCTTCAGAAAACATGCATGCAACATCAGTGCTGGTAATAAACACTGGTGATGGGACTAAGTGAAGAGGTCTTTTATGGACAATTTCTAAAATGGACTTTTCACAAAGAACCCTTTTAAAAAGTAGATAAGCTAAATAATAGATATAAGTGTAAAGTAAATAACATTAAAATATGAAACAACATTGCATCCTGAAACAAAAACAGAACAAAAATAATTCGGCAGAAGTAACAAGACATTCTGTTATTTTGACAGTGGAGCCAGACTTAGGAGAGTGATAAATCAAATGTAAGCAGCTTAACCCTTTGGCCCCATAAGGATGATATTATGGCTTCATAACACATTGTGTTTATAATAGTCATACAGACTGCCAGGGCAAAAGGGTTAAGCACTGTGTAACAAATACAATCTATGTATAAAATGCAACAGAGAACCTATTAACTAACAGACAACACAATTAAATACAAAGCAAACTCAAGTGACATGAGTCAGTATCATCAGTAGTGTTAGTAGCCAAAAACTAACTAAATTCAAGCAGCTCTCCAAGAAAAAATCAACAGTCATTCAAAAACCTAACAGTAAATGTTGGATTTTAGTTGAAAATTTTGCATGATATTTTCAAATTACAAATAATAAATCTTTTAAAGTTTAACAACAATGCAAGAAAGAATGAGACAATGATTGATGATTTTTTTTAAGGAAAGCCACTTGTCCGAAGAACAATGCATCCAGAATAAATGCTAAGTCAATGAACACAACCACGGACTAACTTACGAAGGAAATAAGACCAATCCGAGATGCTCATATGGCGAATAGACAACGGCCTCTAGTAGTTTATGCAAAGGTCGCCATTGAATGACGAGTTCTTCTCGAGGAATAAGTTCACGCTTTCTAAATTCAAAGAGATCATGAAGCACACTTAACATAACTTCTAACATTCAACAATTAACATACATAAGACCAAATCAATTCTAAACAATGCAATTTACATACCTCTAAAAATCTTAGAAAATAATATGCTTCATACACAAAATAAAAGAACTCAGATTTTACAACCTTAAAACAACAATAGTATTCACCTATAATGTAAAATCCTTACTTTTCTTAAGGCAGTACTGTCTGGGATTGAAACTATAAAACAAGTCTATTAACACTACAGCAATAGGATATTATTTGTTCAAGCTGTTTGTGTACTGAAAAAGACTTTTATAACTGACTTTGAAATGAAGAAGTTCATTCAATAACTAATTAACAAAAGACAGAAATAAACACAAGAATGTTTTTCAATAAAACAATCATAAAAGATAATTTTCTTGACACACATTTACCAGGTAAAATTACAATACATCTTGCATTATATCAAAAGGGATTCTTCATAAAATCCCCATATTCCATAAAATTTCAGTTATTTTCTGCTTGATTTTTGTAATTACAATTCAACATTTCATTTATAATTATCAATAAATTAACCTACATATTATCCATAAGGACATTTGACTTGTTACCTAATTTTTTGCCTATATAGTTCTCAATAAACTAATGATTTTCCCCTTAAATTCCCCAGGTCTTTACATTGCCCACAGTGTTATAAAAATTGTCCTCATAATAGTACTAACTTGCACATATATCATAAATATAACACACACACGCACGCAGCAGGTGTCATCTAAGAACACATGATGATAACTGTAAAGTCTTTACTTTAAAAGTGTTATCAACAGCTGTGAAAACTTGTGCACCAAAGAAAAATCCAATTCTGGAATTGTCACAAGTTCATAAACCAGACGTATGAGTGTGAGATGATCCGCCTTTGAAAACTTCAAACCAAACATTCGAATATACCTGTCACACAATCAAGCAAGAGGAACTTTTTAATTAGTGACAGTATTATCAATATGTTTAGATATATTTGTAAAGCTGTTGCTGTCAGCAAAACAGCAAAATATCACAGCCTGATTCCCATTTACACTTTCCTGTCCATTATGCTTGAAATACAAGGCCCCATTAATCATGATGTATTTTGCTTCATTAGTCAGCTAGGTTGTTGTGTAAAAAATAAATGTGTCATAAATCGTGAAATGCAGGTACATGGAGCGACACATCTCAACCAGAGCAACACAAGACCTGAGCAGGATGGAAGCAAATTGTGAACCAGGCTGCCAACATCTATTCAAACAGCACCCATGGAGCATGATGATGATGATGACAACGATGACGTTGACGATACAACTTCATCTCTGGTGATAATGGTGACAAAGAAGAAAGATTAATGTAAACGCCAGATGAATGCTAGAAGTATGTTTTCAGGTCATTGCACGTGTGTACACCAGCACCTTGAAGAATCTGCGTACAAACTTTCACGAATTTAGCATGCATTTATGATAAGTGCTGACATGTTTTATGGCTCAATTGGTAGAATCTCAGACAGTGCCAACTGTCAAATTGGGTTTGATTTCCGGGCACTCATACGTTCACCGGCGTAGAGTAGAGATTAATATGGTCTGCACGGCGTTCTGTGGTGAGAACTAGCTCATTATCAATGCGCTATATAAATTATTATTCATTATGAGTGTCGATCGTTCTTAAGGGCATCACTCACTTGGCCAGTTGGCCGCACCAGTGAACACCTCCGACCTTGATGTCTCTCAGCTGGACCACCCTGGCTAGGTGAGCCTTGATGTCGGCCAGCTGGAAGACTGACTCAGCGTCCAGTTGATCGGCATATGGCAGCAGAGCGTTGTAGGGGATCTCCTTCTGGGGACGAAAGCCGAGCGTCGCTTCCCTCTCGTCCATCGTTCCGAACAGCGATATGCTCTCGACCGATCGGTCGTCTCTGACTGCGACCAAAACGTCCATTCTCTTTTTATATCCGATCACCAACTTCTACTGTATAACGATGACTTGTAAAATTAAAACATACAGCCCAACCATAGATTTATTATAATACACTGGATGCCATTTAACATGCAAAGTCAGCAAAGTTCTTGGAGCAATAATACACAGGAGAGAATATAAGCCTATACAGGCCTGCTTAACGGCTTGCCAACTATGGGCATTGGGCGGAGCTATCCGCCATATGTTTTTACGCAAAACATAGGAAAAAGCCGAGATTGCGTTTTTAAAAAGCGCAGAAAAGCCCGGATTTGAAAACGGTCGAATTTCATATTCCAAAAATAGCGACGACCAATGAAAAAAGTCTCATGAATATTCATGTGCGTTTACAAATATGGCGTCCACAGCTGGCTTCAACATAAAGACTTATGCTGGACGCATGAGTTTGCATGGATGGTGTGTCAAGAAATGTTTACCCCGCTGAAATCTTGAAGACCCCATAATTCTTTAGCGCTATCATGTGAATTTAGCATCATTCGATGATATCTAATTATGTAGACTTCTAAACACTGAACAACAATGAATGAAGAAACAAATATGTAATCTAATCGTCAATGTATATAGCGCTGCTTTAATTTAATTTATTTAATTAGCTATTTATACTGCGCCTAATCATTAATGTTAGCAAGCGCATTACAATTAATGTCAATTTTTATAAGCACAATTAAACAGATGTGTCTTCAACTGTTTATGAAAAGCGACGGGCGACTTTACGTTCCGTAGCGCATGGGGTCCAGCGTACGAGAAGCCTCGTTGCTCCATGACTGCAGT
The DNA here is from genome assembly GCA_018105865.1 of Metaphire vulgaris. Taxonomy (NCBI): domain Eukaryota; kingdom Metazoa; phylum Annelida; class Clitellata; order Crassiclitellata; family Megascolecidae; genus Metaphire; species Metaphire vulgaris. Next base: position 291,286 of record CM030848.1, read on the forward strand.
GGCGTAACGTGGGGGGGGGGCGGTGGGGGCACTTTGTTGACTGCCCCCCGGGCCCCAAAGAGGGGTCTAAGCTAGGGTTAGGTTAGGGTTAACCCTAACTTCTTAACCCTAACCATAGAAGTGAACGTGCTGACGACCCTTTTTTTTTGCTCGTTAGGGTAAAAAAGGAGGTGATGACTTTTTTTTTTGCTCGTCAGGGTAAAAAAGGAGGTGATGACCTTTTTTTTTTTTGCTCGTCAGCCCGAAACTTTGAAACTTTGGGGCCCCCATGACAAAGATGCCCCCCGGGCCCCCAAAAGTCACGCTACGCCACTGCATGACTGTATTGGCTCTAATGCATAGAAACGCCAGCCGATGACACGTCAAATCTGTTTTGTGCAATTTGTTGTGGATAGCTGTGTTCAGTGTTTATTCTAGGCCTTCTTAGGGGGAATCCCCCCAAGTTTGAAAATTCCCCCACATTTTTTTAGATGTTGGCTGGGGAATGGAAATTCCCCCCAAACGTGTGGAAACTTAAAACTTGTCCCCCCAAACATTTCAATATTAAAGTCTATGAGCCCAACAATGTGGACGCCATTTAACATGCGCTGCATTCGGAGGATCGTCGTAACTTCTATAGCGCCTTGTTACTAATTATGCATTACTCTTATTACTTTCACATTGTAACTTTTAGCAAAAGTAAATGCTCCTTTCATATATCGCTTTGCTTATAATGGATGGTAGAGCACTACGCTGACCGTGTTAATGTTCGTGCTGGTGGGCACGCGAATGCCCAAGATAAAAAATCTCAGTTTCTTAGCATTGAACTTTGGTCAACGGTCCTGAAGCATAATCTAAGCTCTACCAGAGAGGCTGTACAGCCTCCCTGGCTCTACTGAGTCTTCCAAATGAACCAGCAAAGCAAATTGTTGGCGATGATGGTGTAGCAGTGTAAACTGTTTCTGTCGTGCCGCCATATGCCCTGAAGAATTCATATTCGAATGTATTCATCAGATTGTGATGTTGAAGGGAATATGAAGATGTCAATGGTCATCATCGTAAAACGCCATTTTCTCATAGAATCTTGTTAAGATGATCCATCTCGATTTTTTCACTAACCGATTGTTCAAAAATTGAAGCAGAAATCTGGACGATTCCTGTGGTTGTCACTTTTGTATCACTCTCGTTGTTAGCGTAAAGGTTGTAAAAGCTTCTTAGAACTTAGCGTGATTTAAAGTGGTTTAGTAAGCATTACTGCTTGTGTAAAAGCCACTAGAGGCACTAACGGGGCTTGAACCCGCTCCGTCAGCCTGACGCTCCAGCACGTAACTCACTCTGCCATTTTCCGCCCCCAATCTTCAATCATCTATTATTCTATTTCTCATGATTTCATATTCTGCGAAGGAGCGAGTTATTTCAATCGAATTATCATATCGAATAATCGAACAAAGGATCCAGTTAATAGAAAACATTACTTTTTGTTAAAAGTTTCGCATAAAACAATGTTGAATATTTCTGTACATGAGAATCTCAATTATGGACGATGACGTCATTTGAACGAGACTCATCGAATGCGTCGAAGGATTTTAATGGCGTTTGTTGATATTTGCTCACAATATTCAATTGATTGGGGATGTCGAAAATTGAGGAAAAATTGGCAAATTATCGGGCAAGAAGAGTTCAGGAAAACGTAGTTATTAAATGCAATCTCACTTTACATTTTGGAGGATTAGTCAAGTACACACACCACTTGAAATCAGGTTTTATGCAGTGCAATGTAAGCTAAACAACTACTATAGCGCCACACTTGATGAAATATGTTTGCGTGAATTAGGACGTTATGATAACGAGTGTCCAGTCACATTACTGTACACGTGTCAAGAAACAATTGACCCAGACATATTGTCTATGGGGCTGTCCATTAATTACGTCAACAATTTAGGGGGAGGGGTTTGAAATAGTTCGACAGTTGTTGACAGGGGGAGGGGGTCAAGAGAAGTTGACGTCAACAATTTCACTTTTTACAAATAATCAAAAATAGGAAATTTCACGGAATACTACTTATCACAATGGAAAAAAGCATGGCAAAAAGGTCTTCACCACCACATTTTTACACTCGATGAGCAAAGCAGTGAAAAAATGGTTATCACAGCAAAAAATAATAACCTTATTATTGGGACCTGTCATTGATCTGAGGGGGGTCAAAAGTTTTTGATGTAATTATGGGGGTAACTGAAAGTTGACAGTTGTTGACAAGGATGGAGGGGTCAAAATTTGCCCAAAAATTGTTGACATAATTAATTAATTAATGGACAGCACCTTATAAGATTTTGTTCATAACTATTAAAATACATGCACTGTGAAAGAACATTTGACGCCCTGACATGGCTGTGATTGGACACAGAAATTAAGTGTTGCTAGACTATTTGCTCTCTGTCAGCACTATTCTGGTTTAAATTAGTAATTTTAGTAATTTCTTGTTTTCTTTAGAATGTCAGTGAGGCACCAAATGAAGTGACAAAAAGTGATTCATGCCCACAAAGGGAAGAACTTACTCTTGTTTCTAGTGCATCAACATGGCTAAAGAAATTTTATCAATATCTCAAGCACATCATATTTTTTGTGTGCAACTCCACCAACTATTGCTATGAAATTCTTGCAAATACTAGACTTGCTCGGGCATTCAGCAGCTTCACTGAAGGACACAAAGTCATGGCAACATGTGTCAAATTAGCCATCTGGTTATTGACATGGATGATTTTTATCATGCTTGAATTTGGAGCAATATTCTTTCTGGCATCTCTGCTAGTCTTCATTTTCATCAATACCACAACTCGCCCGAAACAGTCTAACGAGCCCAGTGCCTATTCAGTGTTCAACAGAAACTGTGAGCGAATTCTTGGCACTTTCACAGCAGAACAGTTTGAACAACAACTAAGAACTGGTTCATTGTGACCATATACTGTGAAATAAATGTGTAAATAATATATATTGATATAAGTGATTTGTTTCAAGCTTATTTGATATCCACCCAGATTGCTTTCTTGTACAAGACTTTGGAAACCTGTGCATAAGAGAAAAATCTCTTTCAATATTCAGTAAAAGTAACCAATCTAATTATTTATTAACTATATTCCGTCAACAAGGATCTACGCTGTATTTAATAGTAAATAATAATAACATTAAAATCGTTATCTGTATGTCTGTTTTCATTGGTTGGCTGGTTTACTGATTGTTTGGCTGTGGGGTAGCAAACATCTGATTGGTCATTCTGGAATTGGAATTGGATTAGGTCATCGCTTATCAAACAGAGCGGCTTCGCGCGAGCGGGCGAGCCTTCGAGTTCTAGTAATAATAATTCTTGTTTTACTTGGGGTAGCAAACATCTGGCTAGGTCATTGTCCTTTTGCTTCTTCAAACAGAATTAGGTCAGAAAGTCCTTGTCAAGTTGCCGAGGTCACACCACCTGTAAGCCATTTAGGCAGCAGTGGTCGGGTCTACATATGTCCAGAGACATGGGAGTAGAGAAACAAAGAAACTGCGATTGGGTTTTCCATGAGCCATTCTGCTGAAGAAGTAGTGCATCGTAGTGTAGTTTCAGTTCTTGATTATTTTTTAGTTTCAGTTAGTTATTTGAATGATTCAGTTATAGTTTCAGTTCAAGTTCTTGTCATTTTTCTGTTTAAGTTATTTTAAGTTAATTGCCATTGAACACATTAGTGAAATTTCGATGTTTTTTCTTATAAAGCAATAGCTCTACTCTTTAATTTTAAACTGTCGTTGCATGGTGTTATCGCTACAACATTGCAAATATCATGCATCCCTAGTTAAACTGTGCAGATTACCCCTAATTTCGGAAGATCAAGAGCTTCAGTGTGTTCACTAGAAGATCTTTTCTTTGGGTGTTTGACTTCTTAAGTTTGTCATTTATTTCTCAGTTATTTTAACTATTCCAGTTCTTTATTTTCGAGTTCCAGTTCTTGGTATTTTTCAGTTAGTTAACTGATTGGTTATTTTTCAGTTAAATGACATTTCAGTTTCAGCTAACTGAAACCACACTGGTGCATCGTAAAATATGATCTTCCAATGAAAAATTCTTCATATGGTTTTAGTTACTATCATAAGCTGTTCATGTTCATTAGCAGTTAAACTTGGAAATGCTGAATATTTTGGATTGAATTTATAAAGCATAGACAAAATAATTACTTAACCCCTTAACCGGGGAATAAATCTGTAACTCAATGTAAACTGGACGGCTCTGAGCCGTCGCCCGGTTAAGGGGTTAAAATACAACCCTGAAATAATATGACATCGGCACAAGATCCATTTAATTCTGGTAAACTCATCAAATGACCTTCAACATATTTCCTCCAAGACAAAATACAAATTCAGTTATTTATTAATGTAAATAAATATGACAGAAGGATCCATCCATATATTACATATGCACAAGTCATATTTTCAGTTTTCAGACCCCCTATTGCAAGCAGTACATTTTGTGGATCCCCTATGCATATGTACAAATTAGCTTGCCCACTATTTGGTGCATCTATATACAGAGCCGTCAATCGATGGAGGAGTTTATTCCCAGTCAAACTCACACTTAATCACCAACAGCAGGCAGCCTGCTTGGCATGGCTTTAATAATTAAAAATAACACTTAAATATATATATATATATATATATATATATATATGTGTGTGTGTGTGTGTGTGTGTATACAGGGTGTCTCTGAAAAAAACACCCCAGCAGGAAAACTATGATTTCTTAAAAATTCACCTTACATGCAAATGAGATGAAAATAAGCAGAAAGGTGGGGAAATATATGTGCTGTATGCGTGTGGCAATTTTGATAGAGATATATTTAGGAATTTTTAAGAAACTGTAGTTTTTCTGCTGGTTTTTTTCCAGAAACACCCTGTATATGCATTCAGGTGAGACCCCCATATGCTAAATCTCCTAAATCCAACACCCCTCAATGTGTACATAACATATGGATGACCCTGAATGGAATTATGGCAATTGTACCACTTTACATGTCCTTGTAGTATGTCCATCATTATTCCATTTACAAATAACCAAACACTGTTAAGTGGAGACTGAATGTGCTCAATTGCGGTGAGTTGAGTAGTTCATTGTAAAACAATCCTGAGATAAATATACCTATCAACATTATCACAATCTCAATTTTAAAATAATGTCTTTATACACAGCAACTTGAAACTAATAAAATAATCTGGGCTTTAGACAAGATGATTGGTGAGTCAAATATTCATTTTCAGCAATAAGCAAATAGCAATCCTACTATTCAACCTAAGAGAAAAGAATTCAAGAATTCCACTGATAAATGAATTCACTCAGAATGAAAGTAATTAAATACAGTAAAACCCTCGTTATCATGCGTAGGTCTGGAACGGATTTCCCAGTACAGTAGAACTCTGTTATGCAACATTTCCCGCCTGCATTCTGTTATCGCCCTCGCTATCAGGCATTGGGTTTGGTCCTATGTAATTTACTCGTTTAGAGGGTCTAAAATCGTTATAGTACATTATATCCAATGAAACAGTAGAACAGGAAATCTGTCCACACCATCTCCCTATATCATTGACTGGGTGTCGGCATTCCTCAGAAACACAGGAGATGGAGGGAGGGATAGGGAGGGGTATTGAGAGAGAGAGAGAGAGAGAGCGACGAAGGTATGGAGAGAAGGAAAGAGAGCTAACGTTGTAATACGGCCGCCGGCTGTTTATAACCAAGACAGAGATGTATGTTATATGCGTTTAGCTTCTCAAAGACAGGAGACTGTTACACGCCTTTTGAATAATTATTGTAACAATGTTCTACTGTATCAGTTATTTATTAAATGTTAGTGATAACAACTACTGAATGATATTATGGTTAAAAGAGCATTTCACTAAAATTGTTGTAAAATTGCTGTGATCACTGAAAGTGTTACAAACGTCTTGTGTTTGAAGGCATAGGCACGTTAAAGGGCAGTGAGGAAACCAGATCCGAAATTCCAACCTCTAACTATTTTTATCAGATTAATTGGCAGATCACAGTATCAAAATATACAGCGCACAAAAGCATACATATTGATATTGACATAATATATAAAAATTAAAATGACCATAAGCAATTGAAAGAAATGCATAACCAACTTGAAAGCATTGCTCATTTGCTTTTTAAAAAAACATTTCATATCAGTAAATGTATTTGATCAACTGAGTTTCCAGATCTTGTTGCCATCGTTAAATTTCTCTTTAAATCCTTTTACAACTGTTGATGATTGATACCATATGAAGTCATCACTTTCAGTTTGATCACTGTTTTCTAAACATGAGGGTGTATCTGCTACACTAGTAGATTTATGCAGAGGGCTTGAAGCAGTTCTGGAGTCACTTGGTCCATCTCCCAAGGAGTCATCAAGTAATTCAATGCCAGAGATGTCAACTTTATCATCTGTTGTTAAGCTAATGTTTGGACTTCTTTTCACAACATGACTGAAGGTGAAGTTGATCAGAAAGCGAAGTCCTCTGTTGGGCGCGTTGAAAGACAGCTTGGGCAGTAGTCTTGCTGCTTCATAATTACAATTTCTTGGTGCCCAGAAAAGTAAAAAAAGAGAAGTGCCAGAATTTGGTGACTTTGTATTATCGAGGAAATTCTTGGCAATCAGTTGTCTGAAGACTTTCCGCATACAACACTTGTGTGATATAATGGTGCCTTCATAAAATTCTGTTGGAAAATTTATCATGAACGATTCTTTTGGGCTAATGATACTAGGACCAAAAATAACAAGAATTTTCCTAACTGGCACAATGTTGGTAAACACATAATTGACAGCGCTGAACAAGGCTTCAATATCTTGAAGAAACACTTCCTGACAATTCACTGACCTACTCTTGCATTTATCATTCTCACATATTTTCTATAAAAAAGACAGACATGAAAAGTCAATTATTTCTAAAAGCAACATACAACAACCAAAACAGTTGTTCTGATGCTCCAGTCTAATGAATAATGACATCTACAGGGTGGAACAAAAAAACCGGACTAGTCACATGTCACATTTAGGTTTGCATTCAATATAGTCCATTTTTTGTGCCACCCTGTATTACTGGTCCTACAAAGTAATAATAATTAATAATCATGAACTGATTATAGTGGCATATCGTATAAGTACTGCTAGGACACCTAACAATAGACAATACAGTATATCTGACAATGATCAACGTTCTGGATAACTATGAACAAACAGAGCAGTTTTCAGTTCTTGTTTAAATGCATCTAAAGTCTTTGCCATAGTTGTTGATGGCAGGCTATTGCAAATTTTGACAGCTGCCACTGAAAATATGCGGTCACCAATGGTAACGTGGCGTGTATATGGAACAATGAGATTAAGAGTGTACGCAGATCACAATTGTTGACGAGAGTTGATGTCAGATATCTTGCAGAAATCAGCCGACAGATGCGATGGCGTCATACCACGAGGACACCGATAAGCAAGGATTGCCAATTTGTATTCAATCTGCTGTGGAACTGGAAGCCAGTGAAGTTCATAAAGAAGCAGTGTCACGTGGTCTGATCTTCTGGCTTCATAGACAAGACGTGCTGCTGTATTGAGGACAGCCTGAAGCCTGTCAGTAAAATGACCATAAGCAATTGAAAGAAATGCATAACCAACTTGAAAGCATTGCTCATTTGCTTTTAAAAAAAATTTCATATCAGTAAATGTATTTGATCAACTGAGTTTCCAGATCTTGTTGCCATCGTTAAATTTCTCTTTAAATCCTTTTACAACTGTTGATGATTGATACCATATGAAGTCATCACTTTCAGTTTGATCACTGTTTTCTAAGCTGCCTTGGTAGCCCCGCCAAAAGCACAGTGCAATAGTCCAAGTGTGGCATAACCAGAGACACCACTAAAGTCTTTACAACAGAAGGTGGAATTGAGTTCTGAATGCTTCAAATTCTTCTCAGGATTGGGAAGCAGCAGGATGCCATTTTCTAAACTTGTGTTGTCATGGAGATGTTACAATCAACGTACACAATGAGGTTATGGACACAAGTATCCCTAGCAATGTATTCTGAACCAGCATGGATGGTGGTGGATGGAACCTGGTATTGACGACATGTGGTTGAGCACCACAATGCCTCTGTTTTGTTGACATTAAGTTGCAGATGATTTGATATAGTCCAATCAGCTATCTCACTGAGATAGCTCCATAAGAGCCACTCATCTGATAAGTAAGATCCGTAACAGCTGGCTTGCAGACCCCACACACCTTTGTGTTGTCCGCGTACAAATGGGGGCGACAGACATTGCTGTTCAATAAATTGCTGTAAGTCCACCGTATACAGGAAGAAGAGGATTGATCCCAGAACTTAGTCTTGAGAAACACACCTCAGTTGGAGTGGAGGAAGATGTTGCACAATGGACGAATTGCATGCATGCACTCAAGTATGAGTGAAACCAGCTGAGAACTACTCCACCCAGCCCACATGAGGTCTCCAGACACCTTAGTAAAATTTCATGATCTACTGTATCGAACACAGCAGATTAATCCAAAAGCCCAATAATAAAGGTCTATTATTTAGTGCAAGGGTATTCAACTGGCAGCCCGCAGAACAGATCCAGCCTGCCAGGGGGTGTGAAATGGACTGCGAAGATACTAAAATGATCAATAACTTTTTTCTAATACATATGAAAGTCTTATTTTCAACTTGCACCTGCCCCTTGGGCATCAGTCATACAAAATTTTTGGCCCTTCATGAAATTTATTTGAATACCCCTCATGTAGTGACAGCCAAAATAAATTGAAACAAAATATCACTCCATGAACTAAAACACTAGGCTCCATTTCACATGAATTATAGGGAAAATTTAACAAAAGTCAGATTCCTGCATAGAATAACAGAATTGTAGACTTATTTAGACTTATTTTAATATTAACAGAAGACTGTGTGGGGGCACAGTGGTTTTGGACTGCAACACAACAAGCCCAGAACAAGTCCCTAGTATTCACTGGAGTTTATATTAGAACCCAATCAGGCAAAGTCAGGTCTTTCTTTCCTTTGGGATTAGTTAATCAGCAACAGTCTTGACTGAGAAGGTTACTGTGGGACTTATCAAAGAAATGCAACGCCACCATTGGATTAATAAAGTAACGCAAGCAAGTAAAGTAACTCCATGCAGAGCTAATGGGCAGTGCATCCCGAAAAGATTTAAAAGCTCATGGAAATACCATTTTACAACAACAATGTCAAATAACATTTTTACTGGTCATTAATGTTGTTTCTGATGATGATGATGATGATGATGATGATGATGATGATGATGATGATGATGAGCCAATTGGGCTTCTATATCACCAGCATGTGAGATGAAATGTGTGGATTACTATTGCCATCCTCACAGACAATTAGGGGAAAACAAATTGTCAAAAGGTGACTACAGTCAACCATGGTCAGATTTGAGTTAGTATCGCATGACAAAAACTTCTACCACTACTCCAACCCAAGCCCTTATGTGAATTATATGTTTAATAAAATAAGACGCCATCAGTGAATAAGTGCTGCCATGAAAAGATATTAACCCTTCACAGCAACTAAACAAGACCTGATGAAACATAACTGACACAATTCAGTGTGTCCATAAAGTTAACACACTGCAAATATGTCAAAAACATACATTCACGTTGAAGCAAACCCAAAATAACCAACCTTAGTTTCAACGGAGATGACATCTTTAAGCTGGTCGTAGGTCATAGGTATCTGACCTCTCTCATACAAAAGATACTTAACCAAGTCGTTTATGATACCACTGCGTTCACTGGTTGGCACGACGCCTTCAAGACATACGTCCAAAGCTTGTACTCCTGTGCTTCCGTGTCTGCTGCTGAAGATACTTGGTCCTGCCATATTATTCCAGTGCAAATGATGTTGTTTCTAATATCTGACAAAATAAATTCACCACAATTAGACACATGCTAAATGTATACTACCAGATGCTCGACATCTGAGTCGAGCATATAGTATATACTCTCTTGTCTATCACCAAAAAAACTCAAGCAGAAATATTCAATAAGAACAATTATATTTAAGGAAGTCTGATTTCGTGAAACAAGTCCATTGAAATGCAATTGAGAATTAAGCACATTTTTGCAGAGACAGAGGAGGCAATCGAAATAAAAGACTTCCATTCTCTGCTAAAATGACATAGCATAACTGCATTTTCAGCCAGAGGACATCTGTCCAATTAAAATACGATATCAGATGGAGGCTGCCCCCGTTGTGACCGCCCGCCCCCCATCCGGAATATAAGAAAGCAAAATCTCGTGAATTTGTATAGCGTTTTTAAAGCAGCACCGCAGAAGCTGCTTATTCTTAGGCGCTTAATCTTAATACGAAATGGCTATAGCCAAAAGGTGGGAGTCAGGCATGCAGACAGGGCCATTTTATCCAGAGTCATTGGGACGTTACGTTACGGCCATGTGGGAAATTATAAGATTTGGATTTTGGAGTTGGAATGATTTGCCGATTGCACTACGTGATCAACTCGTCTCACGCCGTTTTCCTGAATAAACTCAGCGGCGCACTTGTAAAGATCGTGCCTCAGAAATTAACTATATATATCTAATAAGATAAAACAGACTTACTTAGATGATGCAGTAATATACGCTCTATTATACCATATAGCTCGCGCAATCATTTATGAAGCGCAAATTTAACGAGCAAATACTAAATAAAGCTCTTGATGAAAACGCTTACTTGTCAAAAGCCAAACATTTTCATTTTAAAGAATTCGAAGATTCAAAATTGGAATCACTAAATACCGGAATTCACGGAAGTGCAGTTGGCGCACCGCGTGCATATCATGGTAGGTCAGTAAGAAGATAAAAATCGCTTTGCATTATAATCCAATATCTCAAGAATTTCTTTAGATATATCATATTCATTTTCTGTGTTCATATAATTTAAATTTTAATGTAACGATACACCAAATGTATGATTGAAAATAAGTCCTCTAAGCCAGAGTGAAAAAGCATACCCGGTACTACATATAAAGAAAACCAGTATTGATGTTTTTGGTCTAGAGTTGAAATCAGTGGTTCGTTTCACGTTTTCAGCCAGAAAAATAAAAACGTATCTATTTGACAGTTAGCTCTAGGATACAGTAGCAAGTCAACAAATCCTTATAAGCAATTTTGCTTTAGCAGGAATTGCAACGTTGCCAGATGTGATTAAAAGTTTGTTCTCGAAGTTCAAGAATCAATGTGAATCTGTTTGAATAGCAGCTTCATTGTGAGCAAAGCTTGGAGTTTAAATGTTTTGCATATGTGAATAAAGTTAGCAGTAATAAAAATAATAACATATACAATCCCAACAGCAATGCAAATTGTTCAAATTCTCCAGACTTTGAAACACGCACCAATCCAATAACAACAGACCTGAGCATACCAAGTCCATTTTAATGGGATTATACCAATAACATTATGTACCCCAAAGAATTACAAAAACAATTCAGATACAACTGAAATACTGAATCACAAGTTTGAAACTCTGTTGTCATCATTACAGAGTAAAAACTCAGTAGCAGCTTCTGCACAAGACCATTTGAGTCCATAATTAATCCATAACTATGCAAATATATCTAGTTTTGCAGCCTGCTCCTTGGAAATGCATCTTTAAGAATTTTTATCTACTAATATTCTTTCATATTGTTTACACTGGCATTTAATGTTACAGTATTTGATTTCTTAAATATGATTGTTTCCATGCAAATGTTGTAAAACTGATTGGAACTTCTCCCCAACATGTTTGCTCATGTCTGCGTACTTTGGAAAGGCACTGAAGTCCTCCAGGCCTGACATAGTGATTTCGCAAATATTTATAAAGTGCTGTTCTTACAAAATATCAGTGGACCTAAGTCTGATGAACTTGCAATAAACAGGCAATCTGGTTCAGACCAGTCAACGAGAAAAATGTAGAGAATACAACAACTTTGACACCAACTCTGCTGCAACGTAAATCACATTGAAGCTGGTTTAAGTCATGAGGCACCATCAGTCCATCACTCAAAAGTAACAGAGCATCAAGCTTCTGATTTAGTCAAAGCAGATTCAATCAGCGATAAGACAAATGGAGTATGTCGTCGACCGTTTGAAATGCACTGCTGTACCTGGTCTTCGTTAACACTCCCTCCACCTACAAAAATAGAAGCAGCCAAGCAAAAAATTTATCAACAAATGTATTCACCACATGCCCAAATCCTTGCATCACATCATAGATTAAATATATGATCTGTGCAGCGTTATGTTATGACTTTTAACCACACAAATACTAAGACAGTCCTCTAAACTTTGAAATTATTTTGTGTCAATGTGCTGTATGGCTAGTGACAAGGGGATTCAGTGCTGGCCTGTGAGTCATGAGGTCTGGGCCTCAAGAGTCAGTCACGGCTGAACAGTTTCAGTCATTTCCATCCCAGGTCTGTGTTTCAAGGTTACATCGGATGGAAAGAAGGGTGAAGAGGTAAAGACTGTCAATCACCCTCATTCAGCAGAAGCTATAAAAAATAGAAGGCACTAATCTTCAAAGCCTCTCTCTCTCACACTGGATTTGGACCCATCGAGTGACCATTACCATTACCTTCTATCCCCTAAACAAAAAAATACAAATCAAATTCTCACTTGTGGACTTAGTATTAAGATGTACCATTGATCGTCATTTCAAATTTTTTGCAAATTTTTTGCAAAAAACAAATCACCATTTGTGCAAATTTTTTGCAAAATTGTGCAAAAAAATTTTATGGCCAATGTTGGCAAATATGCAATTTTTTTATATTTTTGGCAATTGTTTGCAATTAATACATTATAAATGAATTTTTTTTTCATTTTTTGCCTTTGCCTCCAAATGACGCCACTGATTAAATCACGATTGTGTTATTTTGAATCAATATCATCGGTTCTGTTAAGATAAGTAGCATCATTTAGCTTATTAAAGTTTATATAATGGTGTTGAAAGCAAAATATTTATGGATAGGAGGGGAAGCCCCAGAAGCCCTGCCTTCACCTAAACATGATCATCTCAGGAAGATGAAATCACAAATTTGTTATAAAACTCACCATTGTAAAAAGCAGTGCATAACATTACTTTGTCTTGCTTTGCATCTATTAAATTTGATATCTCCATTATATAATTGCATTACAAAAATGACTACTGGTAAAGATAGGGACCACAGATTCTAGTGGTTAATTTGTAAATGATAAGTACACTCTAACTCACTCACTCACTCACTCACTCACTCACTCACTCACTCACTCACTCACTCACTCACTCACTCACTCACTCACTCACTCACTCACTCACTCACACACTGACTGACTGACTGACAGATTAGAAATAACTAATAATAGTATTGCAAAAAGATGGTTCATTCTTTTCAACACTATGATAACTTTCTAATCACCATTCATATCTGAATGAAAAACATCGGTGTTATTATTTATATTTTGACAATTTGTAGAACACAACACGAGGCAAACTTTAGGTCTGCTTTTTATGTAAATTAAGTGGTCAACAAACTCCATGAAAAATTATAAGACACTCAACATATTGCTTATTAAATTGAGAATTTACTTTTACCCAAAATACAGTAATAAATCCAGTTTACCAGTTTTGTGAATGACACAGATGTTATCCGAGTCAATGGCAGCAGCAGAAATGTCATTCAAAGTGACGACCGTAACCGACAGTGAGGCGTGCTTTTCCTCTTCACGCACGGGATCAACGTACAAAGTCTCTCTACAACAAAACACCTCAAATGCCTACATCAGAGATTAATAACAAGTATACTAGTCTTGTCAATGCAAATGTAAATTCAATGATGTCTCAGGCACTGCATAAGCAGCTCATATATGGCTTTTCTCCATAAGTCTTAAATGGCTGGTCAACACGTTCTACAGTCTTTCTTTAATTGTATTAATCCATTTCTTTGCCTTTTCTCTTATTTGATTTCTGTTGACCATTCCAAACATTGCGATTGTTCAAAACCAGCGTGATATGAACAAAATAGAACAGCTTCAGCTATAACACCCCTTTAGTGATGTCTTTTTGTAGATGAAGCAGTCTTTTGATGTCTTTGTTGCACATTCTTTCTCTTATACATCTTCCTCTGAGACAGGCTGTCCTGAAAACTTCTAATCGTTGCTCTAGAGGTCGCTTCATTGTCAAGGTTTCAAAGTAATAAAGTAGGCAACTTAGGACAATAATTGTGTCTCACACATATGGAGTTTGATTAAAGTCTCAAGCTGGACACATCATACCTAGTGCTTGTAAGACATTCCCTGTTGCGCCAATCATGCTTTTGATGTCATTTCTATTCCATCCATTGGTGGGTCCGATGGTTCCTCTGAGATATACAAAGTTCTCTGCTTGCTTCAGGCTTTCATTCCCCATTTTGATATTAAATTTGCAGCTATTTTTCAAGGGAGTTGAGTCTCTGGTTTTTCCACATGCACTTTCATACCCATTTTCTCACTCTCTTCAACAATTCCATCCACCATAGCTAGCAGCTTTCCTTGCATTCCAGCAAACAATGATACATCATCTTCATCAACATTGCAGAAGTGGTAAATGCTTAAGTCGACTGTCTTAGTATCAATGTACACAATGAAACTTTTCACACATTGCTTTGCTTTGCTGTCCTTTCTTGGTTTTTTAGTCTTTACAGTCAAACACGCTATTAATGACATTCGGCAATGTTACCATCCATTAAAGAAAGTCTTTCTCACTCACAGTCATCATCAAAATATCAATAGTCAATCTCTGTCAGCTGCCAACTCCACTCAGCATTGCAAAATACGAAAAATTCATCTGACAATACATCATCTGGGCGCTTGAATGCAGCTCTCTAACTAGAAGATGTCTGCAAGTCCAAAACGAAGAACTCCTCTAAACACATTCAAACCCGATGTGCATTGGAATTTTGAAAAAGTGAAATCTGTCAATCTTGATAAGAACGACTCACTTCTCAAAGACGCTGGAAGTGGTTGCCACCGGTCGACTTCTGATGTTCAGAGAAGTTTTTTGCTTGAAGTCAATCTCTATCGCTCCTGTTTCTTCATTTACCAATGCCTTTGGAAGCTTTACTAAATCACAAGAACATTCAACTACTGATCTCAAGTAATTGAATTAATAACGATATATAATGAAATACCGTAATAATGGAAAGAAACACTTTAAAGTTTCTGCCATGGCTGGGAACATAATGATTGACAGACCAGTGCTCTAACCACTGCTCCATCAATAAAACTTACGTGCTTCCAGATTTAAAATTACGTGCTTCTAGATTTAATTTTAAACATGAACAGTCTGAGAGGCATCTTTCAAAAGTGTATTTATGGAACAAATGTCTGAGGTACTCTAACTCACCGTTACACAGAGCTGCGGTCAGAGCCATTGTGCATGCATCCAACAGGTTACCATCATAATTCAAGCAAATCAAGTCACAGTAGAGCACCCAGCACATCTGAAACGTGCACGTAATACAGTCTCAGAATCATAAAGTTCTATCCTGCAGGAACGCATTTTAAAATTGAACATGAGCTTATCTGTTCCCAGAAAAATGCACATACCTTAGACAGACATTTTTACATGATATGTAGTCACTGTATAATCAGAGAAAGAAGAATGAAATGGACCAGATAAATATTCAGGAAGGAAGAAATAAGAAACCCAAAACATATTTTCGATTAACAACAAACCAGAGGGGAGAAAGCCTAAAGGAAGACCGAAAAGATGATGGGTGGATGGATTGGAAGAGGATCCGAACATGGCAGGACTGGATCTCAATGATCTCAGTGATCTCAATTGAAAAACTGATGGAAGACACCAAATGACCTTGGAAAAATAGCAAAGGATGTGCATAACTTTGGAGAGATGTCATGGAAAAGTCGACAGCTGGAGGGCGCAGACTTGACCTGAGTCACTGCGGTACTTGGAGACATTTGGGAACTATAGAAAGATGCATGTAAGTGTAAGTACAGTCGACTCCACTTAAGTGGATACCTGATAAGTGGATAAATCGGTTAAGTGGATAAGATTTTGAAGTCCCGTTTTGAGCTCCATGTATTTCAATGGGACAGAAGTTCGTTTAAGTGGATACGCTGTAAGTGGATAATTTGCCTAACTGGATAACATTTTTTAGTCCAGTGGCCGTTCATTCTGTGTAAATGGAGACGGATAAGTGGATAACCAGCCACCAACATGGCCAAACTCACTGTCAACTTGTCAACTGTTGTCGTGATTGGCTGAACCATTGCCCACAGCCTTGAAAGGGCGGAGCAAAACAAGTCGACGCGCCATTTTCAAAGCTTCCTGCGTGTGATTGGCTGAAATGAACAGCTGCATAGGGTATATACATGGTTGGAGTTGCCGGGGGGAGGAAGGTTGGAGGGGGGTTGAACCCCCTCCCAGCTAACTTTGCAACCCTCCCAAAAATCACACGTTGGGTACATGCAGCCTCTGTCATTCATTGAATTTCAGTCCTCAGCCCCCTCCCCCCAGCTCAAATTTCACAACTCCAACATAGAGTATAGAAAAGGCAGATAAGCAGCTGGTTGCGCGCCAATTTAGGTTGTTATTACCCGACAGTAGGGGTGTGGAGAGCTTTGAACAGTACCGTCAATTGACGATGGGTTGCAACCAAATGTGATGCGTTCAACACGACTGGGGAAACTTCAAAGGCGGTCAGCAGCAATGAAGACCCAGTGGAAGAGGTGTCGAAGTAGAACAACCTCCCACGGACGTTGGCGACCACTCTCTAAGCAATGGACGTCCTTTGATGATTTATGGAGGCTAATGGCAGAACATATGGAATCACTTGAAAGCCAGATTGCTGACTTCCATTGTAAAACTGTCACTCAGTGATCAACTACAAATTATTTTGATCGGAAATAGGACTAAATAGCAATGTGTATACTGTATACAGTAGTACATGAATGTTTTTGTCATTTAAGTTTTAATAATGTTATTACACATAAGCCTACGGCCAACTTCGGGTAAGTGGATACGCCGCCTAACTGGATAATGTCGTGACGGTCCCAGGGCTATCCAGTTAAGCGGAGTCGACTGTATGTGCTGACTTAGAAGCAGTAAAGTGGAGATTTCTGTGGGATTTAACTGACATAACAATTCTAGAAAACACTCACTGCACACTCTCCATTTACAATCATTTATACAGTTCATCTGCCCATCAGCAATGATTTAGTGCTACTAAATATTACTGCATATACAGAAATGCCAAGCATCAAAGCAGACATTTTTAGTTTGAAACATCAGTGATGCCAGACTGAATCAATGTTTCTTAATACTGTCAAACCTCATTAAAATAGACTTTCAATTAACAAAGATAATTTCATTATGGTCAAGCCATGATTTGACAAGTTTCTCGGTAATCAATTGACAAGGAAGCTTTTTCAGTTTCTCAAAGTCTGGGCTAACGGGGATTTTACTGTTCCTAATTTTCTTAGTTATGCTCGGAAGAACTGAAGGAACGCGAAAACCGGAAGACCAAAGAGAAGATGGTTGGATGACATAAAGGAATGGACAGGTCTCAACCTTCAATGTGTGATACATTTGGCCCAAGAAAGAAAAGGACCAAGGACAAAATTGGCCTCAACAGTCTACACAATCAGAGAGAGAAAGAGCACCAATGATATGAAGCACCTACTAATTTAAGACAAGAACAATTATTCATAATTTATAAATAAATTAATAAATTTCAATAACTGAAGGCAGCTCACTCTTCCTTCAGCAATGCACAGATCTTCAAGAAGAACACATTTGGATCTACGTGCAAAACAGAGAAAATCTTCAAGTTCTAATTAATAATACAACTATATAAAGTGCAACAGAAAGGAATCACCTAATACTAATAATATATATATGTCAGAGAAATAAAACAGCAAAAATAAATTCAATATTTAAATACATTCATTTTAATTCAACATGTCCAATACCATTATTGCTGATTCCATGGCCATCTTTTTGAAACAACTGTAAACTCATCTCTTCGTCAATGTACACGAGCGCTTGTGGGTTATTCTTCAGAACAGGTGCTATACAAATGTTCTGTTACATTACCTTACACTAGACCATGAAACAGCAGATGAAAGACCGTTCAGCTTAATACAAATGTATGACTCTATTCGGTAAATATTGCAGTTAAAAGAAAGTAGGTAATAGACTGCAATCAATCCACAGGACTGATTTCAAAGGATTTCAATACGCACAAAATATAATCAAAGCAAACAGCTTACTTAAGCACAATTTCCAGCATAAGCTGGCTTGACACCTGCGCCAGCTCAGAAGGAGGGCCTGGTCTGAAATCGGAAGAAGCAAGCGGAGGCAAATCCACGTTTGGAACTAAAAAACAAGATTCGGGTCGTTCATTAAATTACAAAATCTGCAACTGAACTAAAAAGAACAGAATCATGAACACAGTATAAAACTGATCAACATACAATGTTCGATTATTTTACGAAGCTGGGGTCTGATCCCCACACTGGATTTTTACCACCTTAGTGGAGCTCTTCAGCTGTTTGATACCAACTGCATGCGATGCAATATTCTGCCTACCTCAATAGCACTAGTTTCTCTTTCTTAAATGTTTTGTCAAGTAAAAAATTATAAATATTGTACAAAAAAAGGCACGCATCTTATGACCACAATGCTTCAAGATTAGAATCTATTTTTTACCATTGTGGAACTACGATTGCTACATGCCATCAATAACAACAGCATTAACATGGACCGTAAGTAATTAAAAATAAGAAACAGCCATAAGGCAAGCCAGTCAAATGACAAAAAAGTCCTTATGCAATTTAATTATTCCTTTATCCTCATTGCAATTGTCTAATGACAAAATATTCTGCTACAAGAGGCAACTGATCTCTGATGTTTAGTATCTGGGCAACTAAAGAATGGTCACAAACAAATAAAACAAAAAAGATCAAAAATTATTTTTAATAATCACTCGACACGCTCAAAAAGCACCTGAAGACATGGTTGTTCCATACCAGCTACATGTCCCAAGTTAATAACTAACAATGTAATGTGCAAACACAGTCTTCTACCAGATAAGTTACCACAAAAATCTTAACTTTTAATAATAATAATAATGCCAATAAAGAGAAAAGCCACAATACCTATGTAACCGCAGCGTGGTTTGTCGACCTTTGGAGGGGCAACTTCCTGCAAATACAGTACATAGTTTGAGAAGATCACTGGACAGAATCTCTATTCTCTGTCAGTTCCTTGAATGAATGAATGAATGAATGAATGAATGAATGAATGAATGAGGTTCATTATTTCCAAAAGAACGACAAACAATGTACAATAGCAATTACAATAATTGAGTTCAATTGAGTACACTGACATTGAGGAGACTTTGGTAATACAAGTGAGACTAATTTATAACATACTATATTTAAGATTGAGAGTGAATAATAAACATGAAAACTACATAAGGAGTGTGAATATTGAAATTGCTAATGAATTAATTAAAGAGTACAATGCATAGTAGAAAAGAACATCATTATAGATAATTTATAACCAATACAAGGTTTAATAATGGAAATAAAAGATACCAAAAGGGAGTAAACTCCTGCCAGTAGGTACCTTGAATAAAGTAATTAATTTGAAATATAAAAGTAACACTTAGGACCTTCCAATATCCTTCAATATCACACTTCAAATGCTTTTCAACATCACTAATACATTGCAAACAATCTTTTGAATATGAATTAACTGCAGGTTTTATGATAATATTTTTACTATTGTTGCATGAAAA
This sequence comes from Metaphire vulgaris, assembly GCA_018105865.1. NCBI lineage: Eukaryota > Metazoa > Annelida > Clitellata > Crassiclitellata > Megascolecidae > Metaphire > Metaphire vulgaris. Next base: position 311,122 of record CM030848.1, read on the forward strand.
TTCTGTACAAATCTTTTAAGAAAAAATATATAAATCATAAAGGATTATATATTTCCAATAAACAATCAAGCTATCACTTTTACAGTATTAGATACAAAATAGTAATACCATCCAAATGCAAACTTTTACTTTTCCACTTACCAATTTGATCCCGCATATAACCTTCGTTTCTCCCAATGCCACCAAAGCCGAGCCATCAGCGGTTGAAACCGGTCCTTCCAAACAAATTATTAAATGCAGAAGTCAACAAAGTACAAAAATCAGTCCGTACCAGTAACATAATACTGAACCACAGGCACATGGCTCACTCTTACTGAGGAGGGGTCCCTGGCTCTGCGCCACACTGATGTTACATCACTGCTTTAGGGCATAAGTTGTACGAAATCTCTTACAGCCATGTGAAAAATGAGTTGATTTTCATGACTTTGTTGCCTAAATATATGAAAGGCAGGAATTATTAGCTTGCCAATCTGACTAATGACTATTGAATGTTAGAGAAAGGTCCATTAGTGAAGGGGAAGAAATATTATTTTATAGACCATCTCCTTGCAGGCCTGTTCAGGCCATTTCGTCTCATTATTTCTCATTAATTATTATCTTTACAGTCATACGAATAGTATTCATTGGTTTTCATGATTCTGTCTAAATACAAAAAAGCAGGAATTATTTGTCAAGAGATCCAACCATATTACAGTAGACACCAGAACAAGATCCATAATTGACAGAAATACTATTATATTTCTAGATCAAATTTTCTAGGCCATACATCTGCATGATATCTTGCACAGACAGGTGCTAATAACTTAATAACTTCAATGCTATGATCTGAGACCAAGCAGAGTGGGGCCCTGTTGACTCAGTGGAGGGGGGGTAGGAGGAGTGCTCTGAGCCATGTGGGCCATATTGCTGTAATGCCACTGCTCTATACACCAATTGCACGAAAATATCAAGGTATAACATCACATAATGAATAAAGATTTGATAAAACTTCATTAAACATGCAAATTGAGATGTACAACAGATCAACACCTATGCCAATTAATGCTTCTCTGAATTCGTCCAATTTACGTCCATCGCTTCGAACACCAGCTTCCTGCAATTCAAATAATAAAATGATCGGATTTGAGGAACTGCCTCCAGCTAAATTACTTATGCATGAGTGGGTCGATAAGACTACAAATGAAGAACTATATAAGATAATTCAAACAAAACAAACCATGCTCCAAAGAGAGATACAAAGGAAATTCCATCTAATTGGACACATATGCAGAATGAAAGAGGACAGAAAGGTCAAAGCTCTGATGTTTGTTATAATAGAGGATGCCAATAGAAAAGGAAGGCCACACAAGGAATGGTGTGATGATATTGAAAAATGGTGTGGAAGCAGTTTACAGGATCTGAGTCACAGGAAACAATGGCAACAAACTGTAGAGATGGCATTATACACCAACAGACAATGAGCCCACAGTTAATAATAATGATGATTCCTGTAATGAAACTTGAAATTTTAGCAATCAAGATTATATATTTGAAATGTTAAAAATTGGATGAAATAAACAGTATTTATAACTGTAACTCACAAATGACTCACCAGAAACTTTTTTTGATATTCACGAGGCTGAGTGATCCTAAAACCAGTTAAAATTAACCTGTAAATTATCCGCTAAACTGATTTTAACAAATATATTTTAAAACAATTACTACATCATAACGGGAAAGTACCTAATAAACACTATTATCAGCGGTTTAAGAATTACAAACACTCCGGTTGCTTGTGTATAAAAACAATTCAAGTGCTACGTAACGAGCAAATAAATTCTGTATAGAAGCTGCTCGACATGCGCTATATAATTACCTTGTGTCGTGTTCAACTTTGATTACAAATTACGAAAATCTGGAATAAATCTGAAGATGAGCTCACATTCACCTGTAAATATTGGCCACCTCCGACATAATGCTTTGAATTTTTTCCAAAAGTAATAATTTTATTTAAAATATACTAAAAACTACAAACACTTCGTTACCGACCATTCAAAGCAACACACTTCTAAAAGTAAGTAAGTGAGTGGTTCCAGATAGAATAGACATGTAGCATTAGATGACTAACATCCCAAAGGCAAGATTTTTTATGATCTACAAATTAACAATTTGTGTAGAAGTCGTCTATTTATTTTTGGAATTATTAGGCTTTTTCAGATCTTAGTCTGTCGATGATCTTGAATTGCTATGCAAATTCATTACTTTTATTTTTGGTGAAATCTATAAAATTCATCCATTTATGATTGACTTTAGAAAGGCTTAACAAAGAAGCACAGTAATTGGTTTTATTATCCAAAGGATGCAAGCATTACTTACACTTTATGCATAGTAGATCAATAACTCTGGTCCTCTTCAGTCAATAAATCAGTATCCATTGGCCATCACTCCACAAACTTTCAGAAAACATATTACTATTCTTTTCAAAAAATCTTATGGCAAAATATACTATGTCTTTCCTCTTTGAAGCGAGTTGTATCTATCTTTTCCACATTTATTTTTACTCCATTCTTCTACTCTTTGTCTATTCCAATTTAGTGAATATTTTTAGATCCACCCATAAAACACATCTCCTTCAATTAGCTTTTCCTCCATAGTTGGTCTTTACTCTTTCCCCATGACTGATCTCTGGAATGACCTGGTCTTTTGTGGATGGATTTGAAGTACTGTACAGTGTACACTGTACCATCGATTGATACCCTTGGGTAATAGAACTGGTGCTATAGAAGTGCATACTGGTAATTACTACAGTGTATTATTATTATTCTGTCTATTACTAGTTGTAGGTCTTGCTGCTTTTCAGCAATTCCAGTTGTATCACCTGCAAAGAGTAGGCTGCTTAGGATTGTGAATCCACTCTGAAGTCAACGTCATCCAGTGCTCTTGCCATTGTTCAAGAAACATAGTACTAAGTGGGCGACAGCGTGCATCCCTGGAGAACTCCTATTGTCGTCTCAAACCAGTCTGTGAGCTCTCCCTGGATTTGAACTGTGCTGAACGTGCACGAGTACCAGCTTTCAGGAAGTCTTCCGATTTTCTCTGGATATCCCATTTGGTGCATGGTTCTCCACAGACCGTGTTGCCATATACTATCAAAGGTTTTTCAGAAAGCAACATAACACACATACATGTATATTTGTTGAATTCAATGTATTTCTCAGAAATTTCCACCAAAATGAAGATTTGTAAATTAGTAATTAGTAATTTAGTCAGGTTAAACTAGTGTCTTCAGTAGGACTGATGAGGTGAGCATAAAAGGCAAAATAAGTCCTTATCTTAAGTTCTTAAAAGAAATTTTAGAATGTGTAAAGCCCAATTTCAGTTCACGTGTTTCAGTATTTGGCAAACTATTCATTGCACAAGTTAGAATCTCTTAAAAAATCCAACTGACAACAATAGTGCATTGTGATGGATTAGTTCAAAATGCACACAATTCCTAACAAAGACGTTGCATCAACTGCTGACCAGTTTCAATGAACAAAATATCACTTCAAATAAACCAACTCTAAATATTTCAGCAAATGCAAAATATAAATAAGTCAACACTCTGACGAAATATATGTGGCCTGCTGGCTAAAACTTAGCAAATAAAACAACAAATAACAAAACTGACCCTAAGGCACTGTGCTTTATATGCACACTCAAGAAGTCAACTACAATTTCCAAAATACTGATAGACAAAGAGCAACTATCAGACCTGTAAATAAATGCAACCATACTGCAAAAGGTAAAATGCAAAAATATCATTACACCATTACATTACCATTACACCATTACATTACCATTACAACTACTTCTTAAGAGGATGAGGATCTGAACATGGCATGGCTGAATCGCAACGAAAAAAACTGAAGGAAGACACCGAAGAAATAGCAAAGGACAGAGAACTTTGGAGAGGTGTCATGGAGAAGTCGATAGGCTGGAGACAGCTGGAGGACAAAGACCAGACCTGACAACTTACTTGACACTGTGGCATATTAAAACATTCTCATGAAATGTAGTCTAACACAAACCTTTTATCCCTCAAAAAGTTAAAGTACAATTTAAACAAATGAATGGCTTCAAAACTGTATTTACAATTGCCATTGATTTTATATGAAATTATTTCTATCTAAAATTAATTTCTTCAATGTCAGTAATGAGATATAATTGATATCTGAATATACTGAAAGCCACATAATTATTTGACTTGTATATAAAGAAGCAACATCAACATCAATATTTTCAAAATCAAATAATTAATTTTTCCAACTCTGTAACTCACAGTCAAGGGTTACTGATAAATTATAAAATATTACACAATCAACAAGTGTTCTTACACAGGGCAGACCCTACTGAACCACTTTAAACCTTATTATTATTATTATTATTATTAGTAGTAGTAGTAGTAGTAGTAGTAGTATTAGTATTATTATTATAACAAATAGTACGTTTATTATTGTTTTAATACTATTCTACTGTGGCAATACCAGAACACAAGTTTGCATTCAAATATTTTGCATAAAAACTCGTAATCAAAAAAAATCACTAATTACAAAAAAACAGAAATACCAGAACAATGACTAACTGTGATATGCCAAATGAAGAATATTTATGACAACTTAATAGCAACAAAATAATAACTCACACACACAAATTAAAGATCACTGAGAACACAGCTGCTGCAGGCACTTCAAATGCATCACACAACCAATAACAATCTCATACCTGATAGTCGTTTAAAATGCAGCATTAAATTGTGGCAACACTATATAATACCAATTTGTAAAATGCACAGGACATTGCCTAATATCAAAATACTGTGTTTTGGTTTCGATTGCCCCAAGTAGAGAGAATGTCGTGCATTGAAATAATCTGACAACACAAGGACTCAAAACACCGATAAAGAAAACCAAAAATGACAAAACTTGTTTGCAACAATTGTTTCACACCAGGCTCTCAATGCTGACCAATGAAATGTCTTTCACATGCAGTACAGGTTCATTTCAGCAGAGATGAGAAACATGCTCACACACACCTGGAGTTGGTCAAATTTCAGGCTGAAATCTAAAACAGAAATACACGTTTACATTCAATAGGAAACAATAATGACTGTAAAATTAGAAATTTACTTAAAATACTTAGAATTCAAATGGCCCAATCTCTTCTTCAATCCTGAATATTGCAATGGAGCGAACAATGGAGAAAACAGATCCCCAGGAAAGGCCAAAAAGACGATGAATTGATAATTGTTAGGGAATGAGTGGGATTAAGTCTTGGTGAGAGGCAATTCACGTGGCACAGGACCATAAGCTGGCAAAGGATTGTCTCATCTCTACAGTTCCTGAGGGGACTCTGAGTTGATGGATGGATGGATGGATGGATGGATGGATGGATGGAATCCCCATGGTAGACCTGGGTAGTAATACAATAAACAAACACAAAATATTTGAAGATCGGCCTTAAAAATCTAAAGACCTTATAAGTGATTCGATGAGCTTGAGGCTTATGGGCTATTAAGCCAACACATTATATCAAAACATACAGCAAAATGCTCATGCAAATATTAAACTTACACAATATTTTGTTTTGTTGAACAAATTATAGCCATCTATTTAGAATGTCACTAAGAAATTTAAAAGAAAACAAAACAAAGGCATCATCACGGGCAATGTCTGAACAAACTGACATCAAAAGTGAAACTCAAATCTCTTTTGTTGCTCATGTTACTTCTTGGCAGCACTGGCAAATACTCTTTAATGAAAGTTGACTAATGAATTAATGGGGATTCAAAGAGGATCAGATTATCCTCATTTGAAATTAAAATCCTCAGTCACTTACCACATTATTTTTTTGACTCAAGGACAAGAAGACAAAGGAGAAAACATGAACAAAGTCATAAATCGAACGAAAGGCCAAATGGAACATAGTGGTTTTCACACAGGACAGATCCTACTGAATCACTCTAGACCCTGTTATTATTATTATTATTATTTATTATTATTATTATTATTATTATTATTATTATTATTATTATCATATTCATGATCATCAGCATTATTATTATTATTATTATTATTATTATCATTATTATTATTCATGACTAGCAACTCGACCATTTTATTTAGACAGAATCTGAAGATTCACTTGTTTAACATCTCTTTCAAATGATCCCTGCCAAAGTGCCCTTAACTTAGATCTTCATTTAATACAGTGCTATATAAATTGCCTTTAATAATAATAATAACAATGACAATAATAATAACAACAACAACAATTATCATTATTATTATCAGAGCATCAGATCAATTGAAATGTGAGTGTGAATACCGTGGAGCGAATTGCTGAGATCTGTCAACAGTTTCAAGTAGATTCTCTAATGGGCTATCAGGCACTAAAAAAAGACAAATTAAAATATATGCAATCTTGCTTTAAATATGACTGATCATGCAGATACTCTATAGCAGGAAGGTATTCTGACCAAATACTTTAACATAGGTAAACTACAGCCATTTCATCTGAAACTTTCCTTCACTTCAAACATCAAGTCAGAGGTTGCAAATAAAGAGCAAATAAGGAGTGCAAGAAGCGCTTTAGAGACAACACCGTCTGGCAAGATAGTATTGCACACTACAATGATGAAGTGAGTGACTAAGTAAAGTAATAACCAAAGAATGTTATGCTAATGATGAAGATGAATTTTCAGCCATGAAAAGCAGGTCCATGAGCATCAATCAAACCTTCAGTTGCTGAGTGTAAAGAATGACAATATTTTGGTGTGTCAAAATCAACTTCTGGATTAATAAAAGCTTTCCAGTAATCAGTTGGAATAGACATAAGGAGATTGATAACCTGCAAAACAGAATTTATAAACAGAGCTTTACTATGTAAAACATCTCAAAATAGGAAACATCAAAGAAGATTTAATTATGCTTAATATTAAAACTTACTTAATATAACCAGAATAGGAATGGCAAAGACAACCTTTGCAAATAAACACATTACAAAAACAACAACATGGCTCAGAATTCTTCAAAGCTACGCGCGGGCAGTTCTGACGCACGGATCAGAAACATGGATGTTGACAAAAACAACAGAAAGGAAACTGGAAGCTGCAGAGATGTGGTTTCTCAGACATATGCAACAAAAATTCATGGACAGAAAAAATAATCAATGAAGAAGTACTAAAAGCTTTTGTATAAAAAGAAAATTGCTAAAAACGATAAGAAAGCAACAGTTGGAATTTTTTGGATATCTAATAAGAAAGAACAGCTTGAAAAATCTGATCATAACAGAAAAAATAGAGGTGAAAAGAGCAAGAGGAAGACAAGGATTAAAGTATACAGACAGCCTAAGAGAAGCAGCAAGAACTAGAGACAACATCAAACTGATAAGGAAAGCCAGAAACAGAGAAGAGTGGAAATTCATGGTTGCCAGCGTAGCAATACATGGCACATGAAGAAGAAGACTTAATATAATTAGCACAGAACATGGACATACTGTTTTAATCATCTGTATCATAAAATACTACAAACAGTCTTCACATCAGTGGGCTAAACCAGTTTCCCAAACAGTGGTACATGTACAGCAGTATCCTTCTTTATTGGACACCGAGAAGTGCCATCTGTATAGTCAAAGTATAAATTGCTGGGTGTAATGAAAGTTTAGTCAGGGTTAGTTATTAAATGTAAAATGCTAAAGGTGTAGGGTCATTGTAACAGTAATTTAGTGTACTAAGTTATTGGACATCTGTCCTAAATGGCTGTTATTTTTACTTAGAACATCCTAGTATGTTGCTTTCCACTGTGTGCCAACCCATTATTATTATTGATTGTTTCCGTCTTGTGTCCTTCCATGACCCTGTTTTTACTGGTTATTATTATTATTATTGAACGCGCCCTCTGCCATTTAAGATCGAAGATCTTCCGCCAGTGATGCTGTTCTTCCATGCTCTTCAGTTGAATACATCCATTTTGGTACAGTTGGTCCACGGCACCTTATTCCGTATTATTCGGTGCAATCAGGTCAATGATCCGCTCTGGATTTGTCATTATTATTATTATTATTATTATTATTATTATTATTATTGAACTCCTTTAGCACCATTTTAGGAATGCACTTGCCATCAGTCAATGATCGCTCTGGATTTGAATTGTAATATTCACATAAATCATATTGTCAGCCAATAGTGTCCTCATCATTGCCAAAATCTCAGTGAATGTCTGTTCCCACAGCTTTAAAATGCTGCAGTGTCTCATTAGCTCCTGTTATTATTAAGCGTTTCCCTTACGCTAAGTTAATATTTCCGTGTTCTTGCTGAACGGCTTCATTTTCACTGCTGGGCTGAATACTCTGCTTCCAAAGACATTTTCTGCTTTATCAGCAACAGTAGCACTACTAATGACCGGCCCAATTTAACTCTTTTGAGGCAGATGTCGACAAAAGTCAACGTCAACATCATAGCGTTGAAATAATTCTGCCTCAAAAGAGTTAAAGTAGCTTCACTAACAAATGACAATACAAAGCATCTGGACATAGGATTTGTACCTTACCATTAGCTGTTGACTGATCTCTGCCACAACAGAAGTTTCATCTGGTTCAAGCATCGAATACCCAATTATAGTTGGGCCGAAAACTTTGGCTAGATTCTCTGATGACATTTTACAACCTGGATTTTCTGCAACTCTGAAAAAAAATCATCAAATACCTTTCTCAGACCATAACAGCAGTTTCAAGGCCCTGAAGGCAAAATCGACACTAAGAGTGACGAAGACACTTCCAGACAGTACGGACAACAGAAATACTGCTGAGATTCACACACAGCTCCACCTCAGGCCTGAGCTCTAAAGAGGCACTTTATGCCTAACTTCAAAATGAACCTAACACAATCTATGTTATTGACAAAGTGAAAATTTTAATGAAACAAACGAGTAAAACAAAGGCTGATGAAAACCTATAGCGTTAACACTGTGTATCCAAAACAGTGATGACAGGTTGTCAGCATAAATTAAAATGACCAGACTACACTCAATATACTAGTGACTAGTAATAAAGACATTAATCAATAGAAGACCAAGCAAATGGCATCAATAAACAGTTATTTCAGGACAAGATCAAAGAAGAGGCAAGGCACAGAGATGAACCGTAAACAATGGAGCCCTCAACATTTCTTAAGGCACAGAACTTGATGATGATGGTGGTGATGATGATAGTGAAGGAGAAATGAGAAACAATTTGTGGGGAAAATGTTAGATGATCCTATAAGTATTTTGTCTGATGAAAGCTAATCCTACCTCTGCAGATGCAAAATCATAAGCGCCAGCGTGTCACGATTTGGCCGAGGAAGTCGACTGATTGCTTCGTGAGTTTCAGTGAATCTCTCAAATTCACTGGACTTAGCTGTTTCAACACAACAGATAAAAAGCTGCAGAAAATCAGAAATCTGTTAAAATCACATTCCGTCCATTGAGCTATCAACCGAGACCCAAATCGGTCATCTTGACCTTTTACAGACATTAGTAACATACATGGACCATTCTGGATTGGCAATGGTGAACCATACAACAAAGAGACACAGCATCTAATAATAATTTCTAGGGAATGATGAAAGATCCCACTGATCTCAGTGAGAATCTGCAAAACTTCCCACTAGTTTTCGATCGACCTCTCACTGGCTCACTGTAACAGCTCACAGCATTGGTGATCAAGCTTTCCTGATATTGAACTACCAGACCTTGTCCATTAAGACCCCATTTTCCAGAAAATCAAATGAAAAATGTCCAACTGTCCATAAAACAATTGTTGTCTATCAGCTCTGGTTTTCAACACAGACCAGAAGAATACATGCCTACAGTACAGTACTTTTAGAAAGCATTACTTTACATAGAATAAGCAAGCAAGTTAGTAAGCAAGTAAATAGTCAATCAAGAAACAAATTATGACAAAGATGCACGTTGTCTTGATTACTGTACTACCTGCTGCTTTAGCAAAATCATGCCACAGTTTATATGTGACCAGAGGCTCTTTCAGTCCACGAAGAAAATCTTTCAGGCATCCACACACAACATGTATATCACTGATAAGGCTCTATACATAATATGCATCAAACAGTACACAGGATTCAGTACATTTAATTCAACCTATTCTGTTCTAAATTCAATCAATATCTGGCATCCTATGGGCAAATAAAATAGCATGAATTTCATCTTTACAAGGTTGAAAACAGCATTAGCTTAGCTTTTGATAAAAAGACTCCAAAGAGTTAGAACATGGCTGCTAATTAATTAAAACCAATTATTTGATAACCATTAGTCAAATTAATTTGCAATTGTGCATTCAGACTGGAATACTTTACCAGGTTGGGCATGCTTCTTCCCTGTAAAAATTTCTCCTTCAGTTCCTTTACTTCTTTCTCAGACCTGAAAAATAGCAGTTAAATTGTTGAACTACATTAAGCAATGCCATTATGCAAAGCTAGTCTTACGACATCAACAACATTAGAAACCAGATCATAAGTCAAACAAAGAAGTCAACATGAAAGGCAAGCATCATATTTTCTTCAAATATCACAAAATATCTCAGCACACAATAGAATCAAGTCATCAGACCATCATGGCCATGTGGTGTTCAGTTGTGCAAACGGCTAAGTGACCTCAACTGTTATCTGTTCAGAACTGCGACAGAAGGTTGGATTCAGAAAGGCCATTTCATGTGGTGATGACATCTAACCAAGACATTTTTGGTCTGCCACACTTTCTTGTGTCTCCACTAGTCCTGTCATCACAGATCTTTCTATGGTGTCTTTGCTGTTTTTCATTATGTGGCCAAAGCAACACAATAATAAACCGTATAATCAGTGAGAGAAATTTAAACAATCTTACCCAGATACACGATAGATACCGACTTCATTCAATCCTCTAGCTTCAACTTCATTAACACAGAGTATCTACAACACAATTACTGCAGTGGATAGTAGAGTTTGTCTGTCCCAACATTTACTGAATTTCATGTACAGTAAACTCATTTAATATCACACCAATTGTAATGTCATACACTTACACTATCAAGCCTAAGATTATGTCAACTCCAGAGGTCTGATACAGCTCAATCAATTGATCGATAGATCAATCAATCAATCAATTTCTGTCTGTCTGAATTAGAGCCAGTTCAATCTGGAAAAGTCAGTCAGATCGGTGGAGGAGCAATCTTAGTCTGAGCTGTCACTTTGAATGCAACATAAAATGAGATTTATAGGACATAAAACTTGCACATATCCAAAGAAAATGAAAATCATAAAAATACAGACAAAGCTGTATATAGGTGGCGATCATGAGGGTGTTGAGGGTGTCAGGACACCCCCAGGTTTGAGCCAAGGGGTGTCCATTAGCTGCTGGACACCTTCACAAAATCATCACAATCTTAGCATCTACAAGAGTTGTCTCAAGTTTGGCTGTTAGCAACAAAGTCTGTGTAGCTATGCAGTAGAGCAAGTTGATTGAGGGATGACCCAAGTCTTAAGATATCCATTGTAAGACACGCTTTATAGACAACAAAAACACCATTTATAGTTAATTTCTGGTGTGACATAGCCAAATGAAGGCCTACTGAACAGTGGGTGTATAGATCTATACAAATTTATGCAAATTGAAGATATCTGGCCTATTGTATGACAAATTTTACAGACAACAAAAACACAATGTATAACTACTGGTTGTGATTTATGTCCAAAATGCACAAAAACTCACTTGCTGACTTCTAAAACTTTAAAAAATTTGTGGGGTACCGACCCCCATTAAAAAAGGAGAGGGAATGGTCCACTCCATATCAGGTATGGACAGTGAACACCCTCAAGGTTTGAGACAGATTGACGCCTATGCACAATTGACACACTCAGACAAAAACTGCACTAAATCCATGTGACCGGAAGATTCGGGATGGAAGATTCGGGATGGAAAATTCAGCACCGGAAAATTCAGTACCGGTCATGGAAGATTTGGTACCAGAACATTGGGAAAAGAATTTTCAGGACAGCAAATTCCGTTACATGTGTTGGGCACTGGCTCTACCTCCTCTACCCCTTCCCTCCCCAATCCCAGGGTCCCTCTGGTTTTGGGTGGTGTCTATACTTATCTATATGCCCCTATATATTTAAGTAGAATATTTAAGCAGATTATTTAAGTAGAATTTAGGTAGGTATACTATTGATAATTATATTCATTTTACTGATTTATACGGTCTTGGGGTTAGGGTTATGGCTACTGGTCTGTATGTCGAACATGTACCGATTTATCCGGTACAGAATCTTCCAGAAGTAAAATTTTTGTGCCGATTTCTCTGGCACTGAATGTTCCGGGAACCCTAAATCCATTATAAACCAGGAGCCGTGCAAAATCAAGCAACGAAAGGAAACAAAAACTGAATTAAATTGATTGCTGCAATTCTCCCGTAAACTTAACTTCAGCTCCAAGTGCAACACTTACAACAACGGCTGGAATCATTGGCAGATCGGATGAAACATAATCGGATATTAATCCCTGCAAATAACATTTAAAATAATAAGAGGCCATAGACACAGCATACACCATTCACATGACTCTTTGCAAGTAAGTGAGTAAACTCTTGCTAATTTATATAGAGCTTTAAGAGGCTCAACTCAAATGAGAAAACAGTACTGGTACTGAAAGCAGAAAATGTCATCCATGATTAAGAAATCCAAAAGGAGCTAATGAGACCATATAATTCCCCTTTGAGCTCCTTAAAATCCGATTGTCGTACTTACAGCAACTGTTTTACTTCCACCGAAAGAAGAAGACACAGGAGGAAGACAGGGCAGAGGCATGAGGTCCTTGCATTCAACATGACAATCAGCCCGGCAGTCTAACAAAAGACGTTAAACAATGTTAACCAATGTAATAACATGTTCACATTGACGTCATTTATAAAATCCTAAATCATTAATGCACTTCATACCAATCACTTGAATGACCACCGCATTATGAAAAGACTGAGGATAGAGGACTATGAAGATGATAAATATAACAATGACACAATGCCAGTGAGCAACATGTATATACTGTACTATCAGCTGCAGCCTGTTTAATGGCAATTTAGCAAGACAGAAAGCAAGCCACACCTTTGCATCTCATTGCTGTCTTCCCAAATCTCAACTTCTTACCACACTGCACAACACAATATCAAGAAAATGTTAACTGCATCAATTCAGTGTCATTCAAATAATAACCTCATTAAAAGTGTCATTTGCAGTTAACCATTTATCCAAGAGAACCTTCCCAAAACCTCAAATGAAGGCCAATGTCAATGATCGAAGCCAAGTGGCACGAAAGAGAATGCAATCTGTTTAATTGTGCTTATAATAATTGACATAATTGACATTAATTGTAATGCGCTTGCTAACATTGATTGATTAGGCGCAATATAAATAGCTAATTACATTACATTACATTACAATGTGTACAGATACACATAAACAGTACACTGTTTATGCACAAATCCGGTCCATTAACAGAGATTCATTCCATTTGAGAGTAACAAAAAAAGTGAACAGCAGAGTGCTCATCTACTGATACCATTCATGATATACCATTAACAAAAATGACCAACATTCCATCTGCTGGACCCACAAATTACAACAACCAGTTATTTCAAATTGCAGTTATTGTCAAATCTCGTGAAAATCACCCACAGCTATACACGTTTCTGGCTTCATGCAAATCCTGGAAATAAAGTTGTGAGTCCGAGTGAGTGTTCCACCAGACACAATGCGTCTTGCTTCTGGAGTTCTAAATTACAAAAGTGTATTTTAAAAAAACAATTTCAAAATCCATTTCTGAATTTCGAATACAGTTAAACTCCATCAACCCATACTCATATAGCACAAACCTTCTTCAGTCAACACAAACTATTTTCCTTGGACCAACTGAGGTTCAATGGGCTTCTTCAGGCTTTTGGCTAATGCGAATGCACCTCCCAGTGCCCTGAGGCTTGTTTTACTATAGAAAACATACTCTTGACTTCATTCCAACTGCAGCAGAACTTTGTAATGATGTATTTTCATACATAACACAAGTGTTGTTTAATGTTAAACCTCACGTACAGTAACTGTGTCAATTCTGAAATTCATCTAAAAATTCATCTGATACAGTATTTATGTCTTTGAAAAAATAAATCTGTCTACCATAATAACATTTCACTGAGTATAAATTCCATAAATCTAACAGAATGGCAAATGCCACATCAGACTTACACAACATTCTGCTTTCAAATAAAACCATTAATAACTGTCTATAGTCTATGCATTAAATACGAATCTGCAAAGCTGTTAAACTTTAATAATAATAATAATAATAATAATATAATAAATAGGTTCGGAGTGGTTCAACAGGTACTGTGAATCAAGCCATGGAACAAAGTTCGATCAAATTCAAACTGACAACAGCACTTAAAGTACAGATCCATGCATTGTCCACTGTCCATGCAGCAAATCAAAGAATGTCAACTGGAGCATACGTACTCTGAGCTGGACATGATGTCCACAGATGTTCCCCGATGAATATTTATCCCGTTCATGACAAACACATCATCGGCATCGTCCTCATCATCCGTCACAACTGCAGACAACAAAAGACTACACTGAAAATTCTTGCCATCTTTCCAAAAATCAGCTTCCAAAACTGCAACTCAACTAAATCCAAACTCTTATAAATAGATGCAAATAATTATAATCGATGATTGCATTTATCTTTTATCCCAATCTTTCAAACCTGACAACCAAAAGAGCTAAACTCCTTCAACTGCGTAATAATCTGATGTAGAATCCACTGACAAACGAATACAGTTCCAATAAAAACAAAATTCTCACTGATATCGAAATAACTTTTCAAAATGGAAATTTCAGTCATCTTCATAAATAAGTGATTCCCAAATTTCAAACTTCTCAGTCCAAGGGTTGTGAACAAATGGAACAGTTTGGACAAAAAGGCAGTAACAGTTGAAACAATAAATAGATTCAAAAGTTATTTAGGAAAACTAGGCTATTAAATGTTAAGAGCAATCATTTCACAAAGGCTAACTAAGCCTCCTAAACCACTTGAAATCACAGTATAAAAATTCTTATCATATTTGCTATTATTATTATTATTATTATTATTATTATTATTATTATTATTATTATTATTATTATTAAGCCTGACTATCAACATGTAATAATAGTGAAGTTCAAGCATGAGGTTAGTAAACAGAACCAAATACATAAATTGCAAGTGGCTGCATCTTAACTTCTACTTTGCAAGAGCTGCAAAATAATATACTCTGCTACAAGTGCACTTATAATAAGCAATCATGTCAAAACAGAGTCTGCAAAACAATCTTAAGAATAATCACCGATACTTGCACATTTTAGGAATTGGACCTTGTCTCCCAGGTGTTATACTAATTGAAATGACTAAGAATGCCTAACAGAGACAGTCTTCATCTCAAAGGGGAGTTTTCTCTCTGTGTCTCTCTGTCTCTCTCTGTCTATCTGTTAAATGCTGCTCTTTAAAAATAATGGATTTCAAAGTTGTAGAGAAGAAACAAGAAAAGAAAAGTCAACAAAGTAGCTACCCAAACTGTCTCCAAGGCTTTTACAATGATCAGAAAGAATTCTTCGCCTGTCAGAAGTAATTTGTGCTTCCTCTGGACCAAAGTCATTGTCTAATCTCACCTCTGCTGACACTAATTCAGCTGAGTTGGACCGTTGATTATTTGTATTCTTACAAAAGCAAAATATAATAAGGCATTGTAACAATCTCGGTTATGCAATAAAATCTGTCATTTCCTGAGCAAAGAAATTCACTGCAAAAACTTTAACATCTGTGTTTCAGCCTTTAACACAAAAGACTAAATTCAGAATAAAAATGTCCCTTCAGATGTCCTTGGCTTTAGTGAAATGTTTAAATAAGTAAAGCATACAAAATCCATTTATAAAATGACTTTTGTTAACCCCTTTACTGGGAACCCCGAATATACCCATCCAGTTTACATTGAGTTACAGTTAAACACACGGTAAAGGGGTTAAATTAACAAATGGCTATCATCATCACCAACAGAAATCAAATTCTAATCTGAGATTGAACACATTTGATGACGATATAGCAGCTCGTAATATATAGCAGTTGAAGACATATTATAGCAATTGAAACTTTCATTGATTTTAACAGCAAGCCTTTGCATCAATCATAATATAGTCATATACATTAAAGTACTGAATGGACCATCACAAGAGAACCATTATAAAGACTTACTCTGCTCCCCAACTGCTCTCCATCTTCCTCTAGAGTAAAAGGCATCACTGCTCTAAATAATTTTCCATTACGAAGGAATGATGGAGTGCAGATGTTGTCTTCCGTTCTGTCGTAACTAATATCATTTGGTGACAGAAGTGATGCAGTCTCATTTGGAGCCAAACCACTAGATTCAAACGAACCACTTAAAATATGAAATTTTTAAATAATAAATCAGTCACATTTAAAATGCATATTTATAGTTTTTTCTTCTGTTTTCTCCTAAGAGATTGACAAAAGATCTTAAATAGTACCACTACAACCAGTGGTGTAACTAGAGTCAACATGGATCCCGGGCAGCTGACCAGTTCAACAATTATTTTAAAAGTTAATATATAAAGGCTGTCTGCTGGCAGATTTAGCAGTGCTTTAAGACGAGGTGGTTTGGGCCGATATGAAGCACTCATAAGTCAAAAACGAGATGGACTAGGATAACATTTTAGCATAATTTGAAAACAAGAGCGAGGAAAAATTACAAAAATAAGGTCTTAAACGGAGAATTTGCTCTGAATTATTTAAAAGTCAATGTATGAAGGCTGTGTGCTAAACTGCTAAACATGAAAGCAATCGTTCACAAGATGCTGTAGAAACGTATCCAAGCTCATTGGCATTTTGAACGCGCATTTTTACTTATTTGTACACCCGTTTAGAATCGAAAGCAACCCGGGCAGAGAGCAAAGTAACACGGGCATTGCCCGTAATTATTGCTGGAGCATGACTACACCCTTATTCCACAATAATTGCACAATTATTATTTACCATTTCTTCCATTTGTACACCGGTTTGATCCGGCTGATTAGTGATTAGGCCTACTTTAATAATCTTCAAACATATTTTGCACGCCTTTGATGACACAAAGTCATCAATAATGCTGTCGTAATTAAGAGAACTGGTTACATCATATTCAATTGAAACAATTGAAATGGTTTTGTCCCATACTTGTTCTTATTATTAAAACGTCTTTTGCAAAAGAAAAGTAACTGGGATTGTTAGAATAATCCAAAGTGCAATTCTATTGCAATTGGGATAATTTCTGCCAGTGCATAAGTGTGAATCAGCTGCAAGATTTCAATTGGAGTTTTGATGTTTTTAAAGTTCCACATCAAAGACTCTCCTTGAAATTTAAAATTTTCAATTTCTGACATCAATTCAAAAGTATCCAAAGCTCATAGGCATATACTTCTATTGGGCTACCATAGACTGCACTCCCCACTTCTGTTATCAAAGTCTATGCCAATGTCAAAGGGTTTCTATATTTTTTCGCCAGATTGGCTGCACATATCTTAAGTTATTCTACAAGACATACGGTATTCAAAAAAGATCCTACAACTTAAAAATTGAAATCTGAAAAAACGTTTGATTACAACTCTAAATGCCATGACAACTGGGTCCGAATACTGTTGAACATCTTATTGCTCTACCTGTTAAGGCATCGTGGTGATGAAATCTGGCGTTCCTAAATAAATAAATAAATAGCATCCTGTTTGATTGAATCTTAATATTTTCTCAGTAGAAGCCAATCAAGCATTAGAAAATATAACAAAATGGTGACTGACACTTAATATCTCTCAGTAAAGTCTGTATAAATCAAATGCCTTCAAGCCAAAATGCAATGAGAATTAACAGAATCTTATATTTCTCATATCATTTCCTTTAATTCCTTCATTGTCTCCTCAAGTCTTTAGGTCTAAACTTAAAACCTTCCTATTCGAAAGTCAAAATCAATAACAACCTGACCCGCCACCTCACAGATACACTGCCTTTGCCCGGCCGACAAACCACCCTGGCTATAGCTATTTCAAGAAAGATTTATAAGAATAAGCAGCAACTGCTGTGCTTATATTTCAGGGTGCTGTAGAAGTTTACAAGATTTTACTTTACTTACTTTTAGGGCTCATCCATATAGTGCATATACAAAAAAGGCACATTATCAACCCCTCCCCCCATTGCACACAGCGCACATAGGAAAAATCTCCAAAATCTGACACCCCTTGACCCCCTCAGTGCATACATACTATATGGATGGACTCTTAGGTGACATAAACAGCCACTTAATTGTAATGTAATAGAATATTTGCATAGTGCCTCTTCTGAAGAATCACTCAAAAGTGCTCACATAATGAAATTTTATTATACATAGTTACTAAAAATGCCCAAGTGTTGTAAATCAAGCGATATAGATAAAACAGAGTGTAACCCTTCAAATGTACTAAACAACTTATGTCACTATAATCAATTAGATAATAATGAAACATTTCTTATCCGCTGGTTTTAATATCTGGAATGAAAACAGGCATTTCATCTGTTCTCATGTCAGGTTCCCAACATTGTCAGATTCCCAACTGCAGTTTGGTACAGAGAAGAGGACCATACTAAACAATTCTTAGTGGGCATTTTGTCTCATACAATGCAACTACACAGTTATCCCATATTACAAAATATTTTTCATGCAGAACACTATATAAAGATTTCCGGAAAGAAATTCTTGTCATCAAAATAAACAAGAGCTTCAAAGTTCCTGTCGTTACTCTGGTTTTCTGCCTAAGTACTGGTGAGATCACTTTGGTGATCTGAGTTCACAGTCGTAAAGTTAAGTTATAACGATTATTTTGTACAACGAAAATTCCAACTCAACGCATCATTGGCCAAGAACAGTGCCGGATTTAGGAAAAATTATGCCCTGTGCCAATTAACTTACAAGGCCCTGAATGAGGTAGGTCCGGTATGTCTATAGAGGCAGTCAGGCATACTTACTCATGAAATTTAAGAGTAGCTAAAATATGACGTGTTACCTGATCAATCATTAATTTTACAATGCTGTTTGATAAAGAAGTTTAATGTTTACACAAAATAGTCTAATATTCAAAATTTGATGTCTTGGTATTACCCTGTTAAGGCCTGAAAATGGGGCCCCTCTGGTTACAGGGTCCTGTGCCAGGGCATAACTTGGCACAATGGCAAATCCGGCACTGGCCAAAAACTTACCAAAGCGTCTTTTTCTCGCTCTAACTTCTGTCTTTTCTTGATTTCAAGAACAATTTGGCTCCTAGTGATCAAACAGGCAGACAATAGGGAGTCATTTATTAACAGAGATGACTATGATTGTTGTCTGATAGACTTATGACCAAACAAGCATTAACTGTTAATGTCAGATGAAATATATTCACATATTTAAAATTTGTTTTTAAAAGCTCACTTGCAACAATTATTGTGTGCTTCAGTAGCTTCATAATCTAGTCATACATGTTTTTCAGTTAAGCGCATATGCTACACAGTTATCTGGTAGCTCAGTTTTGCATTGTTGATTTCATCAGAGAGAACTCAAATGGTCTTTTCTGCAGCATTTGATGACCAAAGCAGTAGGATTCTTAACGTCATCAGAGAGAGAGCCATTCTGAGTGGTAACAGTCACTTATGTCTCTGCCTCCGGTGTGTCTGTATTTCCCCGATTCAAAGTGCTAACGTTTCAAACAACTCACAGCACAACATCATATCATAAGGTGAAAATCATACACAGCCAAGAATTTGCTAAATGTTATTACAGTGCAATACAAATAATAAGAGTCCGGGGCACCATTTAAAAAAAGCTGAAGGCTCTCAATGCCCTGTGAATTTGGTGTCTGCTCCAAAGACTAGATCCACAGCTGATGTCAGAGAAGACACCTCATCTCAAAACCTCCTGACTGTTGGCAAGTGGACAATGGATGGACTAACAGCCAAACAAAGAAAAGAGTGAGAAATAAATAGAGATAGATAGACAGACAGACAGACTGGCAAACAGAGAAAAGAGAGATCACAATTCAATCCAAATGCACAGTAGGATTTGAAAAAAACTAAATATTCCATTTACAGGTGTTCTTCTACCTGGCGTGATTTAGCTTCGTTGTTAAAGTGCTAATTTGCAACTGTGCATCCCTCAGTTTCAGCTTTAATTCCTGATTGGATCTCAGGATTTCCAAATGCTGGATATGACGAGTGTTTTCGTGCTTCACGACAAACTGAAGGAACTCTACAATCAATAAGTGACAAAACAACTTTTCACAAAAATCAACACCAAAATATGCCAGCCAATGTCACTTACATTTTAAGATGTCAAATTGTATAAATGAGCATCACAAATTTTCAAACCAAGACCTAATAATATAAATACCGACTGCTCATGTTGTCTGCCTATTGGGAATGCAGCAAATCAAAGAGTCTTTGCCAGTGAACTCCTGTTTTGTGGCTATTCTTGAAATAAGGTACCCACAAGAAAGGCTAAAGGTTCATTCATTCATTCATTTCATTCTTGGACGATTTCTATAGCACTGTAACAAGGCTGAGGCCCACAACAAAAGCGCTTTAACATCTCAACTATACCCCAACCCAAACATATGCGTTTTTAAGCTCTTGATGAAGTGCTCTGGAGTATTAGCCGTGGTGACGTCATCAGGAAGAGAGTTCCACAAGATAGGGTTGCCGCGTGTAAAAGATCTCTCTCCAAACTTGGCAGTCTTGGAGGGAGGAGGAACCTGAAGTTTGACCCTACGACTCGAACGGAGTGACAATCTCCTATCACTGCACTGCGGTGTCTTTACAAGAGAGGCGAGATACTCCGGACAGTACGGGTCGTGCAGCACTCTGTACGTCAGCCAGCATCTCTTGAACACAATCCGCTCAGGGACTCGAAGCCAATGAAGACGATCCCTGAGAAGGGGAGTTACATGCTCGCACCAACGACATCCGAACACGATCCTCGCCGACTGATTAAGAATAGACTGCAGGCGATCCAGTTTATTGACCGGGAGACCCCACAACACACTATTGCAGTAATCAATCCTCGTTAGCACCAAGGCCTGAACCAAGTGAACGACACCGGATACAGGTAGATAGCGCCGGACTGATCGTATTCTTCTCAGTTGAAAGTGGCATCGCCTGATCACATCATTTAGGTACGGCTCAAATGACAGAGTACCATCAAAGAGGACCCCCAACAGCCTCACACACTCTGATGGGACAATGGTTACATCACCCATCACGAACGGTTCACGATTCACTAGCGTCCTTCTCCGAGGGGTGGTGACCCAAAGAAACTCAGTTGCATGCGGTCATCACTATCGGCACCATCCTCATTGTCCTGGACATCGGAATCCGAGCTACCTTCGGTATTACTGTCGAACCCCAAAGAACTATCGCTTTCTTCAAGCAAAAGCTTTATTTCTGTTGCAGATAATATGCGTCTTTTGTGTCCCAACATTTTCTTTATGCAGATTACAAACGTATGAAAATACCTCCGACGCCGATGCTGCTATTGTTTACCAGCTTTGATGATAAATAGCTAACCCTCCTCTAATTCTGCAGAAATGTCTTTATTCACTAGACATTGGTTGAAAATCAACCAATCAGAGATTAGATGTCTATATTACACAGTCCTCACAAATGTCGGGCTTGACACTGAGCAATTGGCAAAGAAAATGACGACTTTAGAATAAACTAGGGTTTACATGACTATAGTCGGGTTAGCCACCTGCGCTGCGATTTCCTGCACCCGACTATAGTCGGGCTATACACTAAAGGGGTTAACTACTACTGAGCACGTCTACTCAGCCTAATAACTAGGGCTACACCGGATTTCAATTTAGGCCGGAGCTAGATTTACTAAGTGAAATCCGGATGGAGACAGTTTTACAAATAAGCAGTGTTGAACTGCAAAACTTGACTGGTACGGTAACCGTACACTGTTAAATTGACTGTTCAACTGAGCACTAACACAAACTAACAAATTATTGTATTTGCTAATAGACTTATTTTAATCAGAAAAAAATTATAAATTACTCATTAATTAATATAATTACATGCTAAAACTTATAACATAACTGCACTTAGGGTACTTAGGGTGAAACTGTAAAGAAAATTCCTGAGTATAGGCAGCAAAAACCCGGTCAGAATCCGGATTTCGGTGCAGCCCTACCAATAAGACAATTTTAACAGTCAAATCGATGCATCATCAAAAATGTTTGACTGTATAACTGTATTATAGCTATCAACACAAATCTATATCTCAAATACAGAAAACAAATTTATATTGTAGGGCAAGTTTTAAAATAATTTGAAGAAATGACTTGCCAATCTCCAGCTCATCTGTGACAAATGTGCTGGTCTCGGTTAATGCATTGTACTCGGCACTAAGCGTGGATTCAAAACGCGCCATTGAGAAACAGTGCAGATGCCACCAAAAGTGCAGATTGATTGGTATTCTAAATGTATGAACAAAATGGAGTGGTAGTCAAAATAGATTTAAAGTGATGACAGACTGAGAAGTCCTGACAAAGTAATTGAGAAAAAAAGAGTCACAGAGCAAGTACCTCAGTTGAAATAGTCTCAAAGTATGACAAAAGCCATTTGCTTCAATTTCAGTCATAGTTCAAAACACTACTATTACAACAACTACTACAACTACTATTACTACTACTACTACTACTACTACTACTACTACTACTACTACTACTACTACTACTACTATTACTACTACTAATAATAATAATAATAATAATAATAATAATAATAATAATATTTGGATTTTAAGAGTGTTAGTAAGATTTCTCCATTGCTTGCTCATACAGTCCTCTCTTCCAACTTCTGTTTGTCCCACACAGATGTCAACAAGTAAACACAATTTGCAGTATATAATGGCAAAGTATACACAATAAATTTCAGTTCATAATTTTCATCTCTGGGTCTATTCTCACACTCCTCAAAAATTCTGCTGCACTTAATAAAAGACAGAATCACTCCAATCATAGATAAACTCATTCCTGAAAATCAAACCAGATTTAGAAAAGGCAAAGGCACAAGAGAGGCTATCCTGCAACTACAAACCATATGCAAAAGAAATCTAGACATGAAAAAAGATACCCACATATGCTTCATAGGCTTTCTAAAAACTTTTGATAAAGTGAAACATGACAAATTAAGGGAAGTCAAGAAACTATCAGGGATACCAGACTTGGAAAGAAAGCTGATAGAACATCTGTACTGGAATGAAGAAGCTTGTGTCAGGTCAAAATCAGGAGAAACAAAATATTTTAAAATCTGAAGAGGAGTAAGACAGGGATGCATACTGTCATCCATATTATTTAATCTCAGTAGTGAATACTTACTATGAGAAGCCCTGAATGGATCACCTGGAGTTAAAATAGGAGGAAACGATATAAACAACATAAGATATGCAGATGACACCACCACATTAACAGAAAATCGGGTTACAAATCTTGAAAAGCAATAAAGGTCCTCGCACACTGAGATAAAACTTAACAAAGTAATGTTACTTTCATTTCCATATCTGCTAAAACTACATGCAAGACATTTTCTGCAGGCAAGAATTCCGCTTGTGGAAGCAATTGGTTTCTCTTTGTCCATTGAGCATCGATGATAGCGTGCAATTCACAAATACATGGCCAAGTAGACCGAAATTCAAGTCTGTAGATAATGAGAGCAAAATGCCGGACATTTTTCTTATTTCAGGCAAATGCCTGCTGGACGGAGGACACGAGGACTCAAAAGGGTGGCATGTCCTCCTTTTGCGAACGTCTAGCAATCCTACCTCACAAGCTCACAACAACCCAAGAAACAGATTATTACTATTTTGATATGAAACGGCTGCAGTAGCAATCGCGGTAATCCTCCAGTTTAGGTGCGTAAATTATTTTAATTATTTTAAATTATATTTATAACATTAAAACCTCTGTATAACAATAAAAGTATCTTTATTATCTCATAAAGTTAACATAACAGCAAATTACCCATTAAAACAGCGATATTCATGATTTCAAACTGGATATTTCTCTGAGATTATCTTCAAGAAGGTCACAACATGTCCTGATTGCGAAACCTGTTGCGGAAGACAGATTCATGAAGGTAAGAAGTGAACAGTGTACGCGATGTTCCAAACTGGCAGCGAAGTTTGCGTTTCACACGCATCCACATATTTTTGACATTCTCAGTGTGAATATCGCTATCGTCAGGATCGACAAAGTCAAGTTGATGGACTACAACATTGTGAATGTATATGCCATTGCTGATAAGGTCAATATTTGCGTAAGACGGCCAACCATCAGAAATTATATGTGCACCAGGGAGAATAAATCCGCCAAGTGACGTATACAACGTATACAAGTAAATTCCATATAAATAATAAAATAATTTACGCACCTAAACTGGAGGATTACCGCAATCGCAGTAGTAACAACCATGAATGAGCGGAGATCAAGACTCTGGTCGGGCCAACGAACGAGACTGATTGTACCCCCGCCATCGAAGACCCCCGTGTTCGGTGATAGGTCCTTTTCCAAAGCTAACCCGATCCTATGGAACGAGTTACTTGACGTCGTGACCAAGGCAGCCTCAGCTGAATTTTTCCGTAAAAACCTAAAAACATATTTATTTAAGATAAGATAGGGTTTGACCCCACTTGTTAAGCGCTCTTGTCTTGGACCTTAGTCTTGCCTATTGCGCTCAAGAAATTGTCTGGTAATAATAACAACAACAACAATAACAAAAGTAGCAGCAGCAGTAGCATTAAGTAGTAGCAGTCGCAGCAGCAGCATTAGTAGCAGTGGCGGCTCCAGGATTTGGCAAGTGGAGTGGGGCGTTGGAGTGGCAACTTCTAAGCATGTAGCCAACCATTTGTTGATAGGTATGTAGTAGTAACTACTAGTAAGTATAGGCTCCAAACAGAGGGACCACTGGGGGCCAGGCATTTAATAGGGGGCACGGGCCCCATGTGGAGCCGCCACTGAGTAGTGACCTAAAAGCAGTAGATGTAATAGCAGCAGTAGAACAAACGAGTCCTTCAAAGGACGTCTGTCTTACCTTTCTTACTGTAAAATTTCGTTACTTTATAAATTAGTGTTTGTCTTCTCTTCAGTTGCTCAGTCATAAGCCGCCATCAGTTCAAATTCTCACACACTCACATCACATTCATCAAACACCATTTATATTTGACAACATTTCAGTTAATCTAAGTCAGTCTGTCCGCAACCTAGGGGTGATATTTGATAAGAACATGTCGTTTAACGATCATATAAATAAGGTCAGCAGAGCTGCTCATATGCAAATCAGAGATATTCGACGAATTCGTGATCTTGTGCCCAAATCCGCTCTGATTCCTCTTGCAAACGCCCTTGTCAGCAGCAGACTTGATTATTGCAATTCTCTTTACAATGGTATGACCAGATCTAACATGCAAAAGCTTCAAAGGATTCAGAACTCTATTGAGCCATTACAAAAACTCGTAAGCATGATCATATTAAACCTGTTCTTCAAAAGTTACACTGGTTGCCGGTAGAACAGAGAATTCTATTCAAAACTGGTCTCCTGGTTTTTAAAACACTGCAGTCTGGCCAACCTCAATATTTAAAATCTATGTTGAATCACCCAAACCATCGTCATTCAACAAGGTATGCTGATTCATTGTTGAATGTACCTAGAACCAACACTGAAATTGGTAAGAGAGCTTTTTCTATTTCTGGGCCTAAAATCTGGAACTCTCTCTCCTCCGGCTGTCAGATCTTCCAATTCACTGAGCATCTTCCGATCCAGACTTAAGACACATCTCTTTCAATTGGCGTTTCCTCCATAGTCCGTCTCACTCTCTCCCTCTGACTGATCTCTGGAATGACCTGGATCTTTTGCGGATTGATTTTGAAGTACCATCGATTGATACCTTGGGTATTAGAACTGGTGCTATAGAAGTGCATAATTATTATTATTATCATTATTATTATTATTATTATTACCAGGGCCGACATTTTATAGCGCAAGTATTCATTTGGTCGTTATTTATGCAGTGTCAGTTCTCTCTCTTCCCAATCTTAATGAGCTTTTCCTCCTGTGACAGAACCGCATATGAATTAAGAGTGTCTTACTCAAAATGTTTTTCAGCGCCAAATTCTTAAGCTAGGCAAGCAGCTTTTCGTTTAATAATGTTATACTAAAAAAGAAGTAGGCCTATCTTGAGGGCAAATTCACATAGAGCAAGACTCCCCATTTTAAAATTCATTCAGAAATTCACAGAACCAATTAGCTTTATAGAATCATGTATCTTTCAATAAATGTCCATGAAGTACTTTTAGGTTGAATTCGAGCCCCGTTTTTGTTTTCCAAAGACAACTCCTATGCTAAATACCAACAGTAATGTCTGTTACGTATGAAGTTTTTAAAAATTTAATGATTTAATTTCTTCTGCAGTCAGGTGAGTTTTTACTTATTGAGAGTCTGGGAAAGATTGTTTTTTTTTGTTTCTTTCCGCTCTATAGAAGTTGACGAGAGAATTGTTTGGAATTGTTGAATTGTGTTATTTCTAGGCTAATGGAAAGACTGCGCTGCGTACAATTTGTTCAATATTCCTGGATTAGCGGCGGGCGTTTGGAGGCTTCTAGCGCATGGGCGGGGCCTCGGCTATGATTGGCTGGACAGGATGCGGTCGCTGTCCCTCGAAATTCGCACCGCATCGCGCGACTTTGGCCTGTTGTTGGACTTGAACGCTAACGAGAGACTTCGATCAAGATTTTGGACCAGAATTTCGGATTTTTGGTCGGTTAGGTAAGAAGATAACCACTAAAATCAAAAAGTAAATGATATTTAAAAGAGTCTGCGACGCATTTTCGCAAGTGCTAACGGCGCCGAACTTTTCTAGTGCAACGAAGCGAGGCAGAAGACTCGGGGTTAAGATAATAAGACGCATTAAGATGGAGATCCAAGGAAGATCAATTTTTGGTTTGTAAATTGACGATTTCCACATTTCCTGGTGCATTTACGGACCCACAGTGTTCTGACCATCCAGACATCTTGGTTTGGACTTGGAGCAACCCCCAATAATTGTACAAATAATTAAAAATCGCAAATTGTAGCCGATTAAGCGGCACATGAGTTTGTGGGTGATGTAATGTAAAATGCGAGATAAAAGTTACAACTTATGTAGTAATGAACTTCTGGGGGACTTGAATGTCCATTGGTGCATCGGGGTCCAGTGAAAAGAATAAGTGAATTGTTACCCATTGTCGAATGCTCTGCTGATAAAGGAGGTGGATTTTTATTTTTGGGCCCTGGAATCCTTTAGTTTGTTTAGGGACTTTCCTCTTTTCAGATGCAATGGCCAACTGTGTGGTTTCTATTTACTCTCAATATTTAAAATCCAGATATTCTTTTTCTTATTTTTGCTATAAAAATGACAAAACATTCTTTTTGAAAAGAGTTAGAATTACAAATTTAGACCAAATGAAACAGAAAATGTTGTGAAATTCTCATTACAAATATAGAAGTATGAGCAACTCGGCTACTTAGGTGCCTCAGATCTTTCCCAGGCTAGGCTCTATAAACTTGTGTGGGATCCATATCTGAGCACACTTGTACATTGCCATATTTCTTAGAAGTTGCTAACAGGATGTGATGTTTGGTGTTTTCTCAGTCAAACTTCAAAATGCCACCAAAGAAAGATGCTAAGAAAGCTGAAAAGAAGGAGGGAGGTGACAAAGCTGTCGCAGACAAACCCAAAGCCGCAGAAGGTGAAGCCAAAGGAAAGAAGGGTGGAAAAGGCAAGAAAGACAAGAAATAACCCAAGCTTGCCATTTACTTAGGGCTGGTGGACAGTTGATGCATTATGTTGTATACTTGTCTTGCTATGGGTTTTCTTTAAAAAGTTATGCTTTTAAAGTTTTTGCAAAGATCTAGTATGTTTTTGTTAATACCTTAGCTTTGTTGCATCAATTCAATATTAGTCAACTATGTTTTCAAGATAATTGCTCCATAGCCCGTGCTAAACGGTTTTAACTTTTCGGCTTTCAATTTGTTGATGTTCAACAGTTTTGTTTTAATGTGAATTTGAACTCATTATTTTTATAAACTGCCAAGAATTGCCTTAAGAGACAGTTAAGTAAGAGGAAAGATTCAGAATGCTTACATTATGACAAAAATGAATTCAGGGAAATTTACCTTCTGTTGATGTTTTTGGGGACTATTTTCATGTGATTGAAGATAGAATGTTGTATTTGACAGCATTATGGAATGTAGAATGTTATTTCAAGTAATGTTAAAGAAAACAAACTCTACAACTGAAATTGTATATAAATTATTGATACTATTAACTGGTTAATAATTGTTTGGCAAAGCACTAGCCATGGGCTAAGCCACAGGTTTCAATAGCACTAACTGTAGTTGCTACTCATGCATGATACAAATTTTAGCTTATTAAAGTTTCACTGAATTATTGAAACATTTGTTATGTGTAACTCTATTCCACCACAGTACAAGCTTTTATAATCTTCAGTAGTGCTGCCAAATTGCTTAAAAGTCAACATGGTTTCTGTGATTTTGTTGCCTTGATATAAAAAGGATCCAGCTGTACGAGATACTAAAGTATGAATGCACATGAGCCATATTGCTGTTATGCCACTGAGCTTACACCTAGCATTTTCCAATAGCACTAGATTTCAAAACACAGGCATATAACGATGTTGATGTTATGCATGCATTTAATAGTTGGAAATTAGTTGTCCATGATGATGTTTCAGTTTCTATACCAGGGGTGCACAACCTTTTTAGGTCGAGGGCCAAATTTAGCATTCCCAGAGTACTCGCGGGCCAGAATTTCGAAAATGCATGTTTTATATAAAATATATTGTATATAACCATAATATTTATATAAATCAGCAAATCAAGCAAAATTAACTTTAATAAATGCTATAATGAACTACCGGTAATGCTTCATAAAACACCAGTTTTTTACTTACTACCTTCTATAACACAAACAGTAATTCCTCAGTCTGCACAATCTAATTCTGCCCGCACATAAACTAATTAAGAGCTGTGCAGTATCAGTGTTATCTGTGCTCTCATCCAAAGCTACTGAAAAATATGTGCACCTAGCTAATCTGCCAATCAACTGCTCAGTAACGTCTGTTGCAAGGTCATCAACTCGGCGTTGAATTGTCATTCTTGACAATGGAACTTTACTGAAAAGACTGGCGTTTTCTGGGCAAATTCCAGTGCAGATGCTTAGGAGTCAATCTCTAACAAAATCTCCGTCTGCGAAAGGCCGCGATGACCTTGCAATTAGCTGGGCCACTTTGCAGCTGGCCCGTGTAGCCTAAAACACTTTTATTCTTGCGACTTCCTTGAGAAAAACTCTGTTCGGTTGACAGTCTTCTTTAACAGTTCAATTTTCTGTTCCCGCAACTCACCCTGCAGTTCATCATAAGCAGCGGCATGTTTCGTTTCGTGGTGTCTCGGCAGTTATACTCTTTCAATCTTTCATATTAAAATCAGTGATTCAGCAAATTAGATTTAACCCATTAAACGCGTGTCCATAAAATACAGCGTGTCCATTCCTCACTGAAATGTCGCTGTTCTGCATCATCAGTCTTACGTTTTTAGTCTCAATTTAGACATTCTAGACTTACTGCAGTGACAATTTAAATGCATAAAGCATGTTATCGAAGTAGTTTATTATCGCCCGTCTCTGTGCCACGTTGTTAGGCCTATAGGTTGCACATTTGTAAGTAGTCCAACATATATGAATAGGTCAGTCAGCAGATACCTAATTTTTATACCAAAATTACTGTTCTCGGGCCAGTTTTCTGTACGCTGGCCGGACAGAACCCTTTGGCGGTCCGGTTTTCTGTGTTGATGTTTCAGATTTGGCCAGCGGGCCAGTGGTTGTGCACCCTGTTCTATACTGATGTAAGTAAGGTCTGCAAAATTCCTCTTTCCCCAAAGTTTCTGCACATGTACAGTACAATTATCTCATTTTAAGGATTCAAGAGTTTAATGAAACTATATTGCATAGTTATAAAGCACCCTTTAAGAACACATAAAAAGCAGTACAAACTTGGACAAGTTCAGATTAACTACACAGATAATAACACCATTGCATAGTAAACAAAAGCATTTCACTGTTGCATATTAACCAGCTACACTAAACATGCAAAATCCAATGTTGTGCATACACATGGTCATGACCTGCACTTTTTATATTGCTTAAAACCAAAAAATTACAATAAATGTAATCAGAAATGCTCTTTTCCTTTAATTGACAAACTTTATATTTAGAGAGCAAAGTCCACAGGCTCAGAACTGCAAGCTAGCTAACAATTCCTGTCAATTACATGGATATTCCTTCCAAAAGTCTGAACAAAGCTAAAACTTAGAAAATGATATACCAGTATGCAATAGTATTTGAATACAACATTTCACAAATGGAGGATTACAATTCAAATCAAGGGGCAACCATCATCTGATGTCAAACTCAAGAGCATTATTGAAATGGTACTATAGAAGCTCAATAATGATGAATATGAGCATTACACCATGTTTTGTAAGCTAAAAAATTCTGCCATACAGATGAGCATATACACTGTAGTTATCCAATAGATTGCTCACAAAATTCAAGTCTGCTATTTATTATTCAAGAATAGTCTAAATACTTGAGAAAACAGGCAACAATCAATAACTCCATGAAAATTATAAGTAACTGTAGTAAAATATAATCCATCCATAAAAGAGGCATGAATACCAGACTTGATTTTTCTAGATGAGCAACGTCCTACAATTGTATTTGCCAAATCTGAGATCGTGAAATCGCACTAAATTTGTAAATGTCTGCTTAGACCAATTAAATGCATTACCGGTAACTGTAAATGTTAAACTAAATTGTCAATGTTCAACAATTTCGTCTTGAATGACATTTGCACTTACAAAATCAGATTCATGGCACTCAGAGGGAAAAAATTTAAACAGATTTTAGCTGATTCACGAAAAGGAAAAATCATAATTCAATTATGTTCAATCTTAGACATTTCTTTCTCATATTACAGAACAGACTATAGGGCAACCAAGTTCACAATTCCTCAGATGAACTTCTACTCTGATTAACATCCTTTAAAATCAGAAGTTCAGAATCAAAACACACTCACATATATACTGTATATACCCAGTACATTCTGACAAAAATGTCACATCTTAATTTTATCTAAACAGAATAATTGTGTCAAATCCATAGAAATATTAAACTTTGATTAACAAAAACCACACTCCCCTTCACCAATATCATGGTTAGTCACAGTGTTACCTTTTCCTATCAGTGACCAAATAGCCAAAACTGAAAACTCTGATATATATATATATATATATATATATATATATATATATATATATATATATATATATATATTGCAAGTAGTAGCTTGAGCCACCTCAATTCCAACATTCCATGTAAAGTACAATTCAGTCATTCATAATAAATAACATTTGACAAAGACAGAACAGGTGAGGCAGCTACAGAAACTCCCAA
Source organism: Metaphire vulgaris (assembly GCA_018105865.1). Classification (NCBI taxonomy): domain Eukaryota; kingdom Metazoa; phylum Annelida; class Clitellata; order Crassiclitellata; family Megascolecidae; genus Metaphire; species Metaphire vulgaris. Next base: position 342,802 of record CM030848.1, read on the forward strand.
AAATGTGGAATCATCAGAAGCTCAAGAACACTACAAATGCAAAGCAAACAAAAAAATGAGAATTCCACTTTATATGTACATTGTTGTACTGCATTGATGGAAATAATGAATTCGTCACAAGCACCCACTGAGAACATAACATCAATTCCACACTCACGTACTACTGATTCCTTTCGTGAAAGCTTTTCCTTTTGTTTGTCGCACTGTGGCCACCAGAAGTTGCTGGAGAGACTTTTTGTGAGTAGATAGCAGCTGTAATACTTCTTCTATCTTGCCTCACTGATCCTTCAGGCCTGGCATCAGTGCAACTTGTTACAATTTTTTCACTTCTCAAAGATGATTCGGATATCCTTTGTAATGAACCTCCGTCTGAAATGTTGAAACAAACATTTCCAAAATATCTTGTGTCTGGGGACAATTTAATAGAACTCAACACTCTCACAAATGAACCCCTAGATGAGAAGAATCAATTGAGAAAGCAAGTGAACACAAAGAAGCACTAAAACAAAGAAAATACTGTATTTATTATACCTAGGCAGTATATACCTCTATACAGTATATTGCATTGAAACATCAATAACTTAAACCTATAAATAAGTTATATACTGTATTATAAATTTTGCTGCACCCAGCTTTGCATGAGACAAAAATCACACATACTCCAAAATTAAAGTTAAACTAAATAAAGTTCTCTTACATGAAATCTATGTAGCGGCTGAATTTGCTCTGAAGATGTTGCATTGATCAAAAACATGCCAAAGATTTTATTACAGACTGCATTATTGCAAAGAAATCAAGTTTAATTCAAATTAATTATCAGGTGACAGTAGTCTTAATATGACTTAAAGGCATTATAAATTCTTAACTTAAAGTTTACCAGCAAATATTTTCCCAACACAATATTAACTACCCTAAAACAGTGGCGGCTCTAGGATTTGGCAAGTGGGGCCCGTTGGGGTGGCAACATCTAATCATGGGGGCCAACCATTTGTTGTTTAATGCATGTAGCATTAAGTATAGGGTTCCAACTGGGGGGCAGGCACTCAATAGGGGGCACGGGCCAACTGGTCCCAATGCCACTGCCCTAAAATGACATTGGCAATTATCAACTGGTCATTTAAAGCTCATCGCATCCTTTCAGGACTGACAACGTCCCAATGCACCGTTAATACAATTAAGTGAAAGTGAATAGTTGACCTCTGACCTTTTGCTGATGCTGTGTCTGGCATTTTGTTGACGGACTCTGGAGACAATTGATTCCTTCTGCCAGAAAGGGGTCTTTCTGGTGGAGAAGTTAATCCAGATCTGGAGCTTGGACGATGCTTAACTGTCAATCATGAAAACGTTTAAAAACCATGAAAGGAAGCTAAGCCAAGTAAAAGTTTGTGATAAAAATGTATTAATAAGTAAGACGGCCAAAAATTTTAAATAATACAAAACATTATAACAATGATGACAGATCAATTGCATCAACAAACATGACTAATATATCTTGATTAGTATGGATTATAATTTTTCACTGAGATAAGAAAATTAATCACAACTTCGTGTGCGTCTAACTGCCAGTTTTTAGAATTCTATGTTCAAAAGTTTTTAAATCATTTGATCACAGTGCTCGTGTATCTCAAAGGTCAATTAATGCAATGAAATATGTTTGCAAACAGAAATAGGTGCCACAAATATTCACTGAAAAGAAAATCACAGCAGACATTTCTTGAATTGAAAAAGTTGAAATTTGAAAGAATTTCTTGCTTCATGTTAGCATTAAACCCTTTGAGGTTAAACTTAAGAGCTGTCAGATTGATTTTAATTCTAGAGATTAATCCTGATCAAATTTTTAAATTAATTTGCAGTCCTCATTAAACTACGGAGCAACGGGTTTACCTCGACAAGGATCAAAATTGTCCATGAATTCTGAGATTGTCATCCAACCGCCTCCGACACGCACAGTAATCGAACTGTTGACAAAGCGCACCAAACAGAGTTTGCCCTTTTCACCAAACTTGAAAGAAACCAAAATAGAAAAATAAAATTTAATTCATCTTCACCAAAACCACAACCCACCCACACCATCACTAGGCTAAGATTGACATAACGTACATGACCCAAAAGAGCTAACTGCAAGATGGAGACAAATATTTTGATGATCTAACCTTATATTTATTATCATTGATTCGTTGAACGACAAACGGAATGAGACATTGACATTGTGACATCTGCAGGCGAAGCTCTTCTTTAATAAGATCAGATTCGTTTATAGCGGGAATTTCACGAGATGGAATGTTCTATCAACAATAAATACAAAAACAATGTATAATATAACAATGGAATTACATAACACTTCTACCGTAAATGCAGTTGATTCATTTAAAGATGTACCTAGGACAAAGAATGAAATTGATAAGAAAGCATTTTCAGTTGCACGCCCAAAATTTTAGAGCTCTCTTCCCTTCCGCTGTCTGTTAGATCTTTTAACAAACTGAGTACTTGCAGATCCAGCCTTTAAAAATGTCTTCCAAGTGGTTTTTCCTGGCGCTATAAAAGTGTCACAGTCTGTGTGGATGTTTTCCATTCTGAGTGATTCCTGGAACTGACCTGATCTTTTGTGGATGGATTTTATTACGAGTATCTTCAATTGATACCTTTGAGTATTATAACTGATGCTATAAAAAATGTCACAGTTAATACATGTGGTCTGCAAGAACATACAGATAGACAAAATGTCACTATCAGTTCCCCTTATCATCTATATCACATAGACTTAACATAAAAATAACATTAAAAATCTTCAAGATCTAACATCAGCGGATTATTTGGCCTTCAAAATCAAAATTATTTGGCCTTCAAAATACCAAGGTAAAACATCAATGCTTAAATTAATGCTTATCTGAATATCAGCAAGGTAAAACGTTTAAACAAAAGCACAGAGATTAGACGTTGTATTGTAACACAATAATGTCCAATAGCTAGACAGGTTTTCAAATCTATACACATGTTACAAATTTTTCAAGAGCATTGTTCTGGAGAGAGCATGCCTCTATATAGAACACAAAAGCAAACTAGATTTCCTATTCATGCTCTGACTACTACATTTGCATAATCAAGCATGCCCTTTCCATACAGCAATACTGATGCATGCAAAATTGGTTCCTTAAGCAAGGTCAGATAGAAAATTGTCTAAATGTCGTAAAAATGTTTAAAAGCATTTGCAACTTTATACTTAGTATAAATATCCTCAGTTGTCAATTATTTGTGATAAATCAAAAAATTTTAAATTGAAATTAATAAAAAAGCAGGATTATGACCTAAACCCTTAGGTTCTGTAATTATCCTTGATTTGTGAAAAACATCTTTTCTTCTTTCTTTCCTTCTGTCATTCCTTATTGGGTTGGACGATGGGTCTGAATGGGTTCCTTCCACTCCTATCTGTCTCTTGCTACCATGGTCATTTGGATGAAGTTCATTTGCATTTCTTCTGCATCCTCTTTTAAGATTACTATCCATGTTTTTCTTGGTCTTCCTTTTCTCCTTTTCCCTTCAACATACCGGCAGTTGTATAGTGCTTTCTTGTCAGTCTTCCTTCCATTATTCTTTAAACATGACCAAACCATTTCAGCCTTCATTTTTGTTTTGATTCAATTATCATTTCTTTTTGCCCTGTCTTTTCTCTGATCAGTTTGTTTCTTATTCTTTGTCTTCTGCTTTCTCCTGCTATTCACCCTAACCAGTTCGTTTCTGCAGTCATTAATCTTCTTTCATCCTTCTTCTTTATGGTCCAGCATTCTGATCCATATAATAGTATTGGTTTGATCAGTGTATTATATAGCTTTAGTTTTGTTTTCAATGATATTTGTTTGTCTTTTCATATATTCTGGAGTTTTCCAAATGCTGCACTTGTCTGTCCAATTCTTCTTATCGTGTCTTCTTTGCTTAGTCCACCTTCTGTCAATACTGATTCTAGGTATATGACTTTTGGTACTTGTGAAAAATGTAAATCAGCAAAATGACAAATGTTCCAAATGTTAGTCATACAAAGTAAAATTAAATCTGAAAAATACCTTCCTAAACAAAAATCTACCTGACAATCAGAAAGAATGGCTTTTACAATTTCTCGACAGTTCAAAGATCCCGTCTGAGAGAAATCGAGAATATCAAAAACTGTGCACAGATCAGTAGAACTTGAAGGAAATTCTGTGAAATAAAGAAAAACAGCCACTCCAACTGCAGGCATTATGATTCAAATAAATGCAGTTCAAGAATCAAGACCCATTCTGTGAGGCTAACATGCCCAACTAATGTAACACTCAAGATATCTCAATATGTAGTCCTTGCTCCAAATGTCTTTGTCCCATACATCAGACACAAATTGTTTCAGATATTGAGTAACTCCATAAAGCAATATAAACAAGTTCACATGGACAAATGATAATCAAAAGTAATTTATCTGCACAAATACCCTTATTTTCTAATAAAAAATACCTTAAAACATAAACAGTGAGTGAATCAGAAGACCTGAAAAGGCGGCAAACTTAGAATTTTGACTGAGCGTGGTGTTGAAACCAGTGAAATAATTACAAATTGACAATTGAAGCGGTCATTTTGTTCAGGGCCTTTAAAATGTCACTTGTGATGACTGTCAGTCAGTCACACACATCTGAGGCAAGATCGTCAAAAAACATCACCACGGCTTCATAATAACTACGTGCTGGGCAGCAACTACAGGTCAGAAAAATATCAAGTTGCAAAGCGCATGGTTGATACTGCATGGAAAGGAAAGGAGGTGAGTTTCAGGCAAAGATTTCAAGGCAGACATTATACGACAGTTACTAGACCACACAGCAACTACGAGCGCATCTAAAAGATGAGGCTCGTGTGGTTAAAGGAAGAAGATAATTACAAATTACAACGTAACCACAAAAGTACTCACTGGCAGCCAACATGCCATCAACAAACTGCTTCTTAGTCACTCGTCCCTTGGAGTTTCTGTCCTGTTGACCGAATATGTCGCTGATGCGAAGCTTCCTCACTCGAAACCAATCCTGAGCCACAGAACGCCACCGGTCAAAGTCAAAAAGCTCTCCTCTCTCGGCCTGCAAACAACAAGTAAATAACAATGCACGACACGACAGAGAATTAACTCCCACAAAACATAAGATACAAAACAGAAATGGCATGGCAGAATTTCAATCCATAACTATTTTGGAAAAATTAAACCACGGCAACAGCATGTCTAAAAGAACTCTGACGATTGAAACTCCTATACGATGCTTTTCTTCTGTTAAAGATCCAACAAATATGCTATCGCTGCTTCTGTCCAGACTAGCATTAAGGTCAGCAGGTACATTTACCAGAAGATAGATTTTTTCTGACTATTTTCCAGCCTGAAGCCAATGCCTAGACATCTGACAATATATGGGCAGGGATACAAAACCACAATATCTGAGAACCGAATCTATTTACCAGGATAACAATGCATCCCAGTAACTTAAGAGCACATTAAACATGTTGATATACTTACAACTGAAACCATCAGCTTATCCCTTGAAGGTGGCAATGTTTGAAACAGATCAGATGACATCATTGTATTAAAAATCGCCTTTTGCGAGAAGTTTTGAAGCTGATGAAAGTATTTTGCCTCTACTGCTTCACAGACAATGTAACAATTTTACCATTATTATTATTCAACTAAATTGCACACACTTTCACTCTAAATAGAAACCTGAATCATCTGTTCTACAAGATCCTCCAGAAGTTTCTTTCGATCAGTTGACAGCTGCCAAAGCATTTGCCATTTCTGCCTAAATTCAGAGCCAACATTGACAGACCATGGTGACATCTTCTTCTGTCCTTGTGGTGGTTGGTGAATTAGAAGATTGTTTGAAGTCTTGCAACCACTGTGAAGAGATCCTTCAGACAACCGCAGAAATTTATCGATGTCTCTGCTCCGACTACACAAACTCTGGTGAAATTGCTGTCACAAAGTGAATATTTTAAAACAAAGAGTGCAACAACAAACAAATAAATTGCAATCTAATGAAGCCATTCTGTTATTCCATTACTTCCATTTATATAACACCATGAGAGCAAACACAAACATAAATCTATGTTCACTATCAACTGAGAATGAACATTGAACCCCCAACTGCCTGGTTGCAAGGTAAACTGTTATCAATGTACCGAAAGGTACATTGATAGCAGTTTCCCTTGTAATAAACGAGCCTCTGCTGAAAATTAATCATATAAATATGGTTTATCATTCACCAGATCAGTAAATAACCAGTACATTCAAAACGACAATATAACAAATAACGTAAAATGGCCAAAGTATGACATCTAATTCCACTTTCTCAATTGTCTATATAGGCTGTTATGCAGAAATAAGTAAGCAATTTACAGATTGTTCTATGAGCAAAGCTTCAACTGAAGTGCGGTTGTTTGGCATAGGTTTCTTCTCTTTTGCTTTCAGGTGATTCTCAGCCTCTTTCAACCACAAATCGAGTTCTTCTTCAAGAGAGGCGCTTCTCCTGATGTCGTTCAGTGCTTCTCGCAATTGTTCAGATCTTGTCTTTGATCTCTGCAGCATCTTCAATCGACAACAACAACAAAATCAGCAAATACCATTCTAATCGCAATTCCACACACCGAGAATTTAGAAGAAAGGCTAATAATGAACTGCAATAATAAAATAATAATAAATAATAAATAATAAAGAAAGGCTAATAATGAACTGCAATAATAAAATAATAATAAATAATAAAAATAATAAAGAAAGGCTAATAATGAACTACAATAATAAAATAATAATAAATAATAAAAATAATAAAGAAAGGCTAAAAATGAACTGCAATAATAAAATAATAATAAATAATAAAAATAATAAATAAAGGCTAATAATGAACTGCAGGGAAATTCCTTTCATCAAAGCACACTGAAAGTCATTTATAGCATTGATCTAAATTGTCCATATCACAATTCTTCATTAAATCCACCATAAATAACAGACTTTTACAATATTTTTATTTAAAAAACAGAAAATTACATAAAAAGTAAACTTAGTCTATTATAATCCAACTATTTTATGTCTACTACTTGAGTCTATTTATTTACTTTATTTCTGTCCATTTATGTCTAATTGAGTGGCAGTAAACGCTGTATGCGGCTCGGCTGTAAGAAATCTTTCTGGACAGAGGAAGAGAAATTGTCCTCAAAGTATACCATAACCAGATGTGCTTAATAAGGTAGAGAACTGCAGTTACCTGTTGCCATCTTGTCTGCATGACAGTCATGTGATATTTGATTATGCTAACAGCCTTTGGATGGCACGAGATCAGAATTTCCTCTGCTATGTACGTCATTCTCTCAATGCTTGACTCCTGCCCTACAAGATCTTCATGAAATTTCTAGGACAAACACGCAAATACAAATCAGTTTAGTTCATCAGTTATTCACTCGAAACAACACATACCATCACATAACATATGGCAAATGTATAGGAGGATATCGAGTGATATTACCAAGGATATCGAGTGATATTACCACAGAGACTGACTCTGAACAGTTCCTGTGGAAACTCAAAACATTCTTTTTTCAAAAATCATTTGGACTGTAAAGCGCTTTTGATTTTGAACTTTATTCATGTGTACTGCAATATATAAGTTGGCTTCTATAATAATAATAATAATAATAATAATATTAATAATAATAATAGTCGAGTTAGAAGCAATGCTTGGTCTACTAAAGGAAATAAGATGCAGATAATAAGCGATGTTCCTATAAGCGATGTTGGCTAACATCTCAAGCTTTGTATGATCCAATTTTCCCTGGCTACCTCGCTGAACTAGTTCATAGGCCTTCGCCTACTGACCGTCGTCATCAGCTCCGATCTGGTCACAGTGTTAAGCTGCTTGTTCCCCCTCCCGCCAAGACCGTGCAACTTGGCGAGAGGTCCGTTACGCGTGGGAACCCTATCCTCTGGAACGCCCTACCTAACAACGTGTCCATGGAAACTAACCTCGAATTGTTTGCTAAGAAACTTAAGATGCACTTGTTTGAAATATCGTATAAGTGCAGAATGTAAAGTGCTCTTGACTTTGGCATTCAGCTATGTTTATTGCGCTATATAAATTGTCGTTTTAACATAACATAACATAACATAATATGGATGAAAAGATATTGAAATATTTTAATATACAATATATGCAGAATATACAGCTGTATATAGAAATCACCAACCATCCATTGAAACAGAACTATCCAGCAAAAAAGTCACACAAAGAAACAAATTTCTAGAATGTGTGTTATTTTGAAAAATTACTTCGTGATTCTCAATTAGTCGAACAAGTCTGTCTTCATCATGAGGAATGGGTCGATATTTCAATTCAGCCTCTGTTGCCGGGAGCCATTTCTGAATATCATCCAGAGATTCTTGGAAATCCTCGGCCTAATCGTCAAAAAAAGCACAAACCCATCACTAAAGCAATATATTAAAAATGCATTCATCGTATATATACATTACTTCAAAGTATACAACCAACAACACAAAGTCTCTGGCAAGGCTTAAACCTCTCCCCTATTACCATTACAACTTTTTTTCATAGTGACTGATTCATCTACAGCATGATGATGGTGATGATGATGATGATGATGATGATGATGATGGTGCTGAAGAGAATGATAAACATGAAACCTTTCATGCAATGGAATTAATACAAGTTACATAACGATGCTTAAGAGCCTTTTGTAACTGGCCTCACTAAACTTTCAAAGGTTGACCTGAAGAGTGGAATGATAAGATCACAGTCCAGATGGAAACGGATCTGGAATATTCTGAATCAAATCCATTCTTCTAAAGAGTTCCTTTTGATATTCCTAAAAAAATCATTCAACAAATTATTTGTAATTTATCAATTTGTTATGTTCATATGATGACATGAAAGGCTGTTCACATGATCATCTGCTTGGTCTGTCTGTTCAATCATCTGGCCTTGACTGTCTTCTCCATGATCATCTGTCTTGACCATGGTCATTCAGTCCAGATGATCATCGGATCCTAAATGGTCTGTCTGAATCAAATGATCATTGATTCTAAAGAGTTCCATGATCATTGATATTCCTGTGTCAAAAAATCATTCAACAAATTATTTGTAATTTATCAATTTGTTATGTTCATATGATGACATGAAGGCTTCAGAGGCTAATGGTCTGTCTGTGTCACATGATCATCTGATCCTAACCATGGTCTGTCTGTGTCACATGATCATCTGATCCTAACCATGGTCTGTCTGTGTCACATGATCATCTGATCCTAACCATGGTCTGTCTGTGTCACATGATCATCTGATCCTAACCATGGTCTGTCTGTGTCACATGATCATCTGATCCTAACCATGGTCTGTCTGTGTCACATGATCATCTGATCCTAACCATGGTCTGTCTGTGTCACATGATCATCTGATCCTAACCATGGTCTGTCTGTGTCACATGATCATCTGATCCTAACCATGGTCTGTCTGTGTCACATGATCATCTGATCCTAACCATGGTCTGTCTGCATAGTGCTTCCACACATGCAGTTCATCCCTTGATTTTCTTTTACAAGCACCTGGGCCTTATGCTTGAGATGCCATTGAACATTGAACATGCAAATTAGATTAAACAGAAATTACAATGCTATGACTATTTTGTATATCACAACTTTTCCCCTTTACTGGCTGTGATGCACATAGGCCTACGCGTCCATTTTAAATTACGTTACAAATAAATGGCCGGTAAAAGGGTTAAGATAATAAATGATGTTTAAGTCAATTCACATCTGAAAATCCATAACATGGAGAGACCATTTATCGAAAACAACTTCATTCTCTCACCATGTGAAAACAAGTCAGAGAAACAGGTAATCGCTAAATTTCTTCACACATGCATGCACGCACACACACACACACACACACTGCTGTATGAGATCACAAATATGAGTAGTTAAATACCAACCTTATGCTGATCGATTAGAAGAGTAACAACTTTGACATCACCAAAGATGAGCTGTTCATCGTTTAAGTAGATTTCAGATTTCTTCAACCAGTCCAGCATCGACTCAGGAGCGTCAGAGCAACAACCAGGACTCAGCAGCATGCAATCATCAACTCTCTCTTGCCTTTAACATCCAAGAAGAGCCAGAGAAAAAGTCTACTGTAAAATGAATTAAGAATCTGACCCTTTCTTAACTGATATATAAAACTTCAAAAATAGTCTTACTCAACATGACTATTCATCAAAATATCCATAGAATCTGTCCATTATAAATTCAGGAATGACTACATTTCAGTGGACAAGAACGGATTACCGATGCATAACCAAGGAACGCAGCTGGTTCCACTTTCTGGTAAGTTCTTCAACAATATCACTGATGACGGCTCTCTCTGGATCAGTTTTCGTACAACTGTCTCTCATGTTGACACCCTGCCTTTGAGTCATGCAGTATAGAGGCTGCTTACTAGACATTTGTAGCTCAACACGCTGAAACACAAAATTAATAATAATAATTATTATTATTATTATATTAATAAAAATACAGTTCAAAAACAGCTCTGGTATTGTGAAATAATGGTCTTTCATTCACATAATTTTAAAAATATAGGACAATTTTCATCATAAAATGTTGAAAGCATACCTTTAACTCATCCAAGTCCTGTTTAGAGTAATCCGATTGGCCAATCATAACCTTTTGCAAAAGTCTTTCTTCTGTTTCAGTAATCCAATCACAAAGTGCTTTCCAGGAGTCAAAAAACTGCAAGAATCCACTAAAAATGTTATTACAGCGTGTGAATTATTCTTTTATATATATAAATAAACATGAGATAATATGGCATTAAAACTATAAAATCAATAACCAATATTTTCTATGAATAGTGCATCATAATAAAACAGAACGTTAGCACAATAAGAGTTGCATCAAAGAAACACAGTTTCTAGATATAACAGTCACAGACTTAAGTGCCTATCTGAATACATTTAATACAAATAAACAAATAGTTCCAAAGAGGTGAACAGAATTTTTAAAAATCGCCTATCTGATTGTAGATTGTGAGTAACCTTTGGCACTATCGAGAAGAGAGTTTACTCACCCTTTTATTCTCAATGCAAGCGTGCCTGAGAACACGATGTGCCTCGGCGGCCGTCTGCTGCAGTTTCTTCCATCGTATTCTCGTGCTCATGAGAAGGTTTCTGACGTAGATTGTATCCTGCATTGGACCAGAATACTTAAGACACGTACCGTCTGTGTCAATAGTCTTCATCGATTCTGCATGGGCTTTGATGTCAACTTCACATTCCTAGACACAATCACTGCCAAGATTATCATCTACACAAAGACTGACAAAGCATTACATACAAAAACATCAGACTGTATAATGTACCAATACCAAGTAGGTGTAAAAACTCTTCAGATAATTCAAATTTGCAATTTAATATTTTTATACTGTAAAACATTTCCACTTAATGGCACTGACAATATAAATCTGACAATGTAAATAATTCATAGGCATACATGGTTTTTAAAAAAGTCTACCTCTAACTGACGCAACTGAAGCTGAACTCTGTCGACGAGTTTGCTCGGATGTCGGAAAAATCGAAGACGATTCTCCGCGCTGTTCAGCCATTTCGTCTCAAATAAAAGGTCATTGTGAAATTTTTCAACCTTTTCCATGTGACCTTCCATTTTATTCTATGCCACAGAGAAACAAATAACAAGTCTAAAGATATGTATGCAGTCACAAATGCAGTGCGGCCATTAAAGCATACCTGTATGCATACCGAAATCAATTATATTAAAAGCAACTGAATTTCCATATATATATATATATATATATATATATATATATATATATATATATATATATATATAAAATATGTTGAGCTGTTATATATATATATAATAATACATATATATATTTCATTTGCAAATGTTGAGCTGTTACCTTAACAAGCACAGCCTTTTCATTTGTTTCGTTAAGCAGAATTCGAAGTTGGTTCAGCTTTTTGTTTAGGTTGTTTCCCTCACTCTGTTGACATCGTAGATACATATCTTGTCCATTCAGAAGAATCGCTTCAACTTCAACCTTCTTGGCCTCAAGTTCCTGACATGCCATCTAGCACAAATGCCACAAAAAAACATAATTTAGCATAGCATCAAATATATAATCATTCACTTATGTTGGACATTTTTAGGCACGCACTTACTTACTCAATATGATGTACTATTCAATGATTCTTATAGCACAGATACATTCTTCCTCTTTTGATGTTTAGACATTTTGTATATAAAGCTCATTTAATCAAACTGTATCTCTACATTTAAACGGTTATAAAATTAATATGCTCGATTGCTTGTTATTCAACAACTTAGATCACAAATACTCTCCGAATGTCAATAATTAAAACCCTGCTTCAAGAAATTTCATTCTGCTTGCACTTAATTAGTGATTTCGTCGCTGAGCGTATTAACAAATCCAAATTCCAAGGAACTGTCCACAATACGCGATCAGTGATTCTACCGTAATTTTGTCGTATTGAAGATGGACAGAATCAAGCAGCACTCCCAATGAACGGGAAAGCTTCAACTGACATTTGAAAGAGTTCAGCCACTTGACAGTTTCATCAATACTACGGAAAAAGTCTTTTACCTAAAAGAGAAAACAGCTTCTACCACTCAAGGGACTTAAAAAATTAATTTCTTCTTCACATTATCAAAATATTAAGTTGCATCACATTTGCATGCGGCAAATCACAAGATAATAAACTAATAGTAATAACACACTACTAACTTACGAGCTAAAATGCTCTAAAGAAAGTCAAAAGAATAACAATAATGTAATATCTATTTTGTAACAAAAGCACTGGCAAGAGGAATATAGGTAGCAGGGCACAATGCAAAGATCCCACATGCATTGAATATCTCTTATAGATTACCAAATCCTCCAATGAAAACTAAATAATAATAATAATAATAATAATAATAATAATAATAATAATAATAATAATAATAATAATAATAATTATTATTATTATTATTATTATTATTATTATTATCATCATCATTGTTATTGTTATTGTTATTATGATGACGACAATACGGCGCAATAAAATTCAACAATAATAGAACAGTAAATCCACTCCTCAAGCAGACCACTTCCAGCCATAAATATAACAACTGTGGTTAAAAGTCATTTCAAAACAAAAAGAAAATATAACAATCAAATTTAAACTGCAAGGTTATCAAAAACAGAGACACTAAATTTTAAATCGTTTCATAGAGGTCTTGCTCAACAATGATAAACATTATAAAATTTAAAAATTCGAAATATCAGTAACGAGGAATGGGATGAAAGTGCCACAGACCTCCTGGAGTCGACAGAGCAATTCATCGCGCCTGTCTCTGGCACCCGCCTTCACTTCACTGAAAAGACTCAACATTTCTTGCCGTTTGTCTGCCAACGGAGAATTTGTTCGTCCACTGCGCTTAATGACCACCTCAATCGTTTCTCCCAATTTACAAACGATCGTCTTCTGGCCGGAATATGTCTTTCAACAGCGCCTGAAAAATGGAATCAACATTTCACAGCTTTGATTCCACTGCAAAATAATCAACAATTTCAAAAGAAAGACAAACAACTAACTGTTTAAACTTCTATTTCAAAATTAAAACTGGGAACGGATATACGTCCATTTTGTTTGAACAGTTAAATACACGGTTTATGGGTTAAACAGTTCAAACATTCAAAAATAACTAAGAAAACAGTGGAATTTCTGATGATACCAATTACATGACATATATCACAATGAAATGTATGACCCATCTAAGGAAGAAAATAAAAATGCCTAAACTTTTAAATGGTCAAAGAAAATAAAAATTAGTCTAAACTTTAATTAAATAAACATCAAAAACAGCAGCAGTTAACCATTTGCCACGTTCTGATTGGTCTGTCTCATTTCTTAGTCTGATTGTTTGCTGTATAATTTTGACAAACGTTCTGATTAAACATTTAAGCAAAAAATGCCTTCAGCATATCATAGCAAATGAAAACTACTTGGACATGACAATATATAAAAAAACAATAAAAAATGCAGGCACAGTGGCATCTACAAAAAGAGTGGTTGGGAGATCAATCTTCCACTTAATAAAAAATGGGAGAGCTGACTGCTAAGGAAGCTGTTCTAAGTTTCTAAAACTCAGGAGGCCTTGTCTCCCATATCAACCATGAGAAGGGGACAGAAGCCAGTGCACTTAGAAGTCGAATTGAAATCAGACCCAGTGAAAATAAGCTATAGGTCATCAGTAAAACATACTTCAACTTTCTTTAGATGCAGTTCAATATGCCGAGCATCTCCATAAACTTCGTTAAAGTGAACCAAATCTGATTCAATCTGTTGCAAAAGTCCCATTACATCTTCTATGGCATGGTCAATCTCACCCAGTTCAATAAGGGCACTTCGAAGATTTTCCTACAAACATACAACTTCACATGTCTCATCAAATCAAATTCAATATTTACTTTAAAAACAACATTAAAAAACAAAATGCATGCTTAAGATGAATTTGAAAATATTGCAAAACATAATTTTTAAAAAGTCCAATAGCCTTCAAAAATTGTGTCTAAACATTTCTCCTTCATTTCAAAACACATTAATTTTAGAATGAAGCTCAAATTAATCAAGAAATGAAGCAGTGGTCAGATGAAACCTCTCTCTGGTTTGACAGTCTGACAAGTTCCTGCCAACGACTGTCGATGTCACTGATGTGAGCGGTGAACGACTTGACAGTTTGTGGAGAAGTGGCACTCATTTCGCTGAGAAACTGACTAAGATGAAGAATATCCAATCGCCATGACAGCATTTGAACTCTGAATACCTTGGAATTAATTGCAGCAGATCAGACAACAAATTAAACATCGATCAATATCCATATGCAGAACATGTAATGAAAATCAGTAAACCATTTAGTAAAAAAAAAGTCAGTGAGTTATTCATGAGTGAGAAATGAAAAAAAAATTAAAGAATGAAAGAATTAATTGGTGAAAAGAAAAATTTCAGCTAATATATGTACGGGTTTAACTGTATATTAAATATTTTCTAGACATATTTTAGGTACTTGGGTAATTTCAAATCAAAGAGCTATAAATCTCAAAGCAAGCATTAGATGTATTAGTTTAAGTGTTTGTTCTTTTTCAGCAGAATTACAATTCAACTGACCTTGAACTCCTCGATCTGGATCCTAACGGTCCTTGCAGTGTCCGCTATTGGACACATCGACTGCAGCTTTCTTTCAGCTTCAGGAAGCCACGACATCACAGACTGAAAACAACAAACCCATGGGAATATATGAATAGAATATTTGGTCCAAGAACAGCACAGCATTTGCTAGAAAAATTGCAACACAGACAACACAGCAAATGAGCACAATAAATTCTGAATTCACAGTAGCCTAAACAGTCTAAATAGGTTTGATCATAGAAACTCGATCATAGGCAGATTATCGTCGCACCACAAACTATCGGTAAGCACCTTTTGCATAATACACCAAAAGCCACATGAAAATGGCGAATGTCACAGCAGGAGATAAGCTAAGCACCTCATAACAAAAGACTTTGGGATTTTGTTATTGCAAAGCGATTGTTCATGCCAAGTAAGATTTGTATCCATGATACAAAGCTTTTTCACTACATTTGACAGTCACACTTAGCAGGCAACTGGTCAATGAAGGTAAATGGTCAACTTCAGCACTTCTTGCAATTGCAATATATTTGCACTGGTTTATAGATCTCATGTTTACCATTCCAAATCCTCAGTAAAGCGTTTAAGAAATTTGCACATCTATATACATAATTAATAAATACCTTGGAATATCCAGAGAAACTTTCTGCCACTTCAAGAGCTGTTTCCAGGTCAGTTGACCGAGTGCTAACTCCATCTTTGATTTCACCTTTAAGCTCCTCAAAGTCATCGAAGCATCTGCTGATTTCTTGGTCGGCACCAATGGCACCAAGTGCTTCAAAGGCAGAAGCAGACGTCCGTAGACATTTCTCCATCTCCTCACTCGCTTGCTCTACGTCAGTCTGTATCGTCTGTAACATACACAACATGTCTTTTCCACTGAAGATCTATCAATGATCAACTTATAAGTACAATTCAGCAAATAAAGATAAAAATTAAGCACAAAATTTAAAAGCAAGCGAACACATAAAATTCTATCATTTTATTTGCCAAATTCATGCAAATAAAGTAAACACTGAATACGAAATTACAATAGGAAAAGATGATCAGAAAGCTAAATCAAATGAACATACAAGGATAGCTGGCTATCAGCATCAAAGCCAGTGTTTTGTCCAGACTCCAGGCCTTAGGGGGGGGAGAGGGAGGGGGAATTGACTTGGCTGGAGGAAAGAAGCCGAGTTCAATGGAAAAAATGCTGGGATTTTAAAGGGAGATTTTTGTGCTTTGATGGCCAAATACATGGAAAAATGGGGGAATTTCTCTCTATCAGGCCTGTATAAATCACTGATCAAAGCAATCAAGTCTTTAATATTCAAACTGAAAAATAAACATTGAAGCATTAAACAGCCAAATAGATGCAGAGACCTGAAGCTCCTTAAACTGTAGTTTGACCGCCTCGGGGGATAAACCCGGAGCCGCCTGAGAAGTCAATCGATCCTGCAATTCTTGCAAATTCTCAGAAACTGCAAAAAAGTCGTCAAAGAACTTTTCTGAAGCACTCAAGACGGCAAGAACGAGTTGAGTTCGGCGACAGGCGGCAGATTCCGTGCTAGAATGCAACGCCTCGAGATCCTTCAATAGCGACTGAATTTCAGATGCTGACAAACAGATCAATAACAGAACGAGTAAATAATTAGCAATTCCTTATTGATATTTATGCTCTAGAACATGTTGCATTTACAGCATAAATACAAATAAATATTCTAAAAATAACTGCGGTCTGAGCAGTTTTGTTTTGAACAAATGAAAAAGTTTGAACATACAGTCATTGAAATATCTAAAATTTCAGCAAACCCCAAAAAC
This sequence comes from Metaphire vulgaris, assembly GCA_018105865.1. Taxonomy (NCBI): domain Eukaryota; kingdom Metazoa; phylum Annelida; class Clitellata; order Crassiclitellata; family Megascolecidae; genus Metaphire; species Metaphire vulgaris. The sequence goes on from CM030848.1 coordinate 359,869, forward strand.
AACACAATCCAAAATACATGTAAATAATGCTCATTACCTTCAAAGATAAACAGATTTTCTTAACGTTTAAGCATTCTTCCGACTAATGCCACACAATGAAAGAAATCATCCAGTCAGACTACTTGCACATGCTATACGATGTCATGGATCAAGAGAAATTTACTTTTCAAGTTGTGTTCTTGTTCCTTCGTACTCGACTCTGTAAGACTTTCCACTTGCTTTCCAGTTTCACTTATCAACAACTTCAGTCGATCAAGGTCAGCGATGATATCCTGTACAATTAAGATAACAATAAACCAATTCAATAATAATAATAATAAGGTTTAAAGTGGTTCATTAGGGTCTGCCCTGTGTGAGAACCACTGTAATAATAAATTATCACAATTAAAAATTCTAGTAAAGCATCCACATTATAAGAACGCATACAAAATCTTGTAACAAACCCATAAATAAATACTGTATACTATTAAATGCGTCCCAAATGATGTAGGTCCATTGGTGGTCAAAGCCCATCGCTACCCCAGCATCTCAGATTTTATGCTTGCACCTCCATTGGCTTCCAATTTCTGAGACCACACTGAATTCTAAATAGTTCTTGCTTCTGCAGCACTGCTACCACTATAACTACTTTGAGGTCAGGCACTTTCTTACATCACTGACATCGTCTGATCGTAAGAATGTTAAAAGACACAAAAACTTCCAAGAATGTTTTAAAACTTGGGCTTCCAAGAAAAAAAATCCTAAATCAAAGTCTGGCAGATTGAAACAATGAAACCAGCTTTAACTGCCTCTGGTCATATTAAGGAAAAACAAAACACAAAAAAGATTAACTTTTTCTCATAATAGCATAGCAGACATAATATCACAACCTTGTTTTCTGTGAGCTGTTGAGTTAGGACAGATTTATTTGCTGCAATGTCATCTGCAAACGAAATTCTGTCCCCAAGTCCCTGAACCCTTGACCGCAGTTCCAGAATCGTTTCACTTACCTTTGAAAGCAAACACAGTATAAAAATCATAACAAGAAAACAATTATAAATAGCTAAACTTTTTACATATTGCTTTCTCAAGTTAAAATCTTAATAAAATTTAGCACACATAAGAACACATGTCACACACAGGAATGCAACAGAAATAAACCGTAAATTTGAAAAACTATTACGTCAAGATGTTAAATGCAACTCTGAAAAATATCAGTTTTATGTATTGATTTCATAAAAACAAATTCAACAGAAACTATCAAGGAACTAACATCAGTAAATGACCGGTTGAAAGCCTCTTCCTGTGCCATAGATTTCTTCTTCAAAGACTGTTTCACTGCCTCATACTGATCAGTAATGCCACTGACTAGCTGCATTACAGAGGCAAAGTCACAGTCTGAACCAAGAGACTGCAGTTCACGACCAATGTCTACGACGTCACTGACGGCCAAGCGGTGACCGTCCAAAAACTGATGAATCAACTGAAAGAAGCACAACAGATTTCAGTCAGTTCGGTCATCCATAGACAAACATTCTCCAGCTGCTAAGATATCCAAGCATCACATCATTAACACACGTGTAGCTAGAGACTGACAAATGAAAAGGCTTACATGAAGAGTTGTCTGCTATGCAGCCAAATCTCAGAACAAGAATGGCTGAAGACAAATGACAAGACAAGCTCATGTTTCTATATAAACATACGACACACAGGAAAAGGAAGAAAGACAATGACAAAGACAAGGACAAAGGCAAGAACTTTAATACAAATTGTTCACAAAGACTGAAAGTTATCAGCAAATTCATTCACACAAGTAAAATATCAAATCACATGAGACTATAAATAAGGCAAGATAACAAAGAGTTAGTATTTAAATATCAATAAACATGCAACTCCTTTGAATTAAACATATTATAACAGTCAATGAATATGCCACTGTATTAATTTGGATTTTAAGGACTTTAAAGAATCAAGACACAAAGACCAAGACAAGGCCAAGGACCAGACCAACAAGGACGAGAACAAGGATTAACATCACTGCAACATATAGCCTTAGAGGCTATGCAAAAGTCAAGTCAAAGGTCAAAGTCCTCCTTGAACCCATAGTGTTCATAGGGCAGCGCTGATCTCCATTTCTACAGCCCTCAGTTTTAACAAAAATAATACAACATAATTAAATGAAAAACCTAGTAGCAAAAAATGATCATGTTAAGGAGAACAAAGTCAAGATTAATTAACATTTAGAAGTTGTTCTAACGTTGAGCTTGTGTTGATTGATTCTGATATGTTCTGCATTGTCCGAATGTCCGACATCCAAAGCATCGATGTGTTGTTGAATGTCGAGAAATCCGGAACTGAGGTCAGAGTAGGTCATCTGCAATTGATTGAGCAGCGGTAACATTGCATTCAACATCACAATCCTGTCACGAAAAATAGTCACAGAAAATAAATTAACTTTAAAATTCGTTCATCAAACACCAATAACAACAGAACACTAAGTGTTAAAATTCGGCAAAAGCAGACAATGAACATTCTGAGAAGAATTAACTTCAGTTTTCATTCTCACATTATTTCATTCCAATAGGTTTCTTATTTTTATATCATCCTAGTTCCTTGAAATTCTGCAGTTTAAGTTTCCATTAACACTGATAATAATTAGTCCAGTTTCTTTCTCCTCTAAAGATGCAAAGTATGTAGTCTCTCATAATCCAATTGTTATATTCAACCAGTCAATTTTTAATAATAAAATAAGAAACTAATTCAAATAAGAACTTCAATGCAAAACTCTATAGTGACATACGACTGTACAGCACTAGCGTGTACACAGTTTCAAACAAGGCATCTATGGAATAATGTCCCACAAACAAGAAATAAGATTTTGAATTTGAGCATCAAAATCAGAACTCCCAACCAACCAGACAAAATATACTGAATAACTCTAATTAACCAAGTCAGTTAACCAAATCTAGTTAGTTAATAAAAGTTAGTTAAAACCAAGTTAGTTAATAAATTGAATAACTTTAGTGAACTCTAGTCAACACAGGAGAGATCCTACTAAACTACCTAAAATTCAGACTTTATCATTATTGTTGTTATTGTTATTATTATTATTATTATTATTATCGACAATTTATGAAGCACAGTAACATAGCCATAAGCCAAAACCAAAAGCGCTGTACAGTCAACAGTATGTTGACTGTACTTGAATTATTATTATTATCATTATTAGTATCATTATCATTATTATAACCAGCCCATAGCTAGCAGCAAATAACCATTCAAACAATTATATAGCAAACTTTAAACCCTGATCAGATGAACAGAAAAATTAGAGAACGCAAAACAATGTGTTTGATTAAACGTTGATACAATTTTTATTAATTTCACATCGGTTGCATCAGATTACCAGAGTAATGCCAAATTCAAACCTTGTTTCTGCAAGACTATGAACTGCAGTCATTCGTTTCTGCATAGAAGCGATCTCATTGGTCAGTTGGCTGTGAGGAGAAGATGACATTTGACCTCTCAGCAAATGGTCAAACCGACCAAAGAGAAGATCCACTCTATTCATCATGGCCGACAATTCCTCACGAATAACCTAAATTTCAGAATTACCAGTAATTAGTAAAAAAAAGATGCTTACAAGGTTAACAGAATTCTCTAAGAATACAGTATAACTTCAACATAACGTACTTAGCTGGTCTGTAAAATTTAATATGTTATATCAGAGGTACGTTAAATCCAATACCATCCAGCAGGGTAGTAGTAAATCACATTGGGTCGTACATTATAACCGAGTCCGCTATAACAAAGTTCTACTGTATGCATAAATCAAATTAGCCAATGGAAAATAAACATAAAGTATATATGCCTGCTTCATAACAAAAATATTAAAATTCAAGAAATCAATGAGAACTTCGCAATTAAAACACGTTCACACACTGCATTGGTTGAGTCCATTGATTGCATAAAATCATCTTCGTGCAGGGAGTTTGACAGAAAAGTTTCGTGTTACAAGACTGATCAGTGAAACATTACAACTGCAGTTACTGCAAATTCCAAAGATACAGCAAATTTCATCTGCAAGAACGTTACTGCAGACAGAAATCGTAAGAGAAATTGAAAAGCATTTAGCAAGTCATAAAATAAAAAGTCAATTCCATACGGAATGATAACTCAGTCGGATGGAAGCTTCTTCTGGATTGGGAAGGACGACTTCCTTCTGACCAAAATGATTCTCAAGTCTAATCACAGATGCATTGAAATCAAACAATTCAGTCCTTACCTAAGCAACAGAAACAGCCAAAAGTCAGCAACAAAAAGAAAGTTAACCAAAACACAAAAAATTTGGCCAGAATCACAGAAAACCAAGAGCATTGGCCTTCAGCAGCTGCAATGACACAACACTTGAGGTTTGCAATAAAATTTTNAAATTAAAAAGTTTAGCACATATAAATTAAATAAGTTCATAAAATTCAAATATCAAAATCTGAAACTGCATGAAACTTCAACACTCTAATATTCATCACATCACTTTGACAAAAGATCAAAAAAAAGCATTCACATCCAACCCCAGGGTCAAAAAACAGGCAATGATCAATGTCAATTATCTTATTATATTTTTTTGCACCTTTTAAAATAATCTTCTGTAAATAAATACTCATACATGAGTGCAAAACCTTACAAATAGTTACATTACATTACATAGCCTTTCAGTACCATGTGTATCTTGGTTTTGACAAATGGATTCAGTTTATTACAATAGGTAGGTCCACTTGGTCCATAGATACACCAAACAGTTTTATCAGTTTATCAGCTGCAATTACTGGTCTACAGCTTAGCCCTGAATCATAATGTAAATTGTTGAGAAAAATGCCTGTTCAGTAACCATGTACTTCCATTCTTCTCTATTTCTGGCTTTTCTTATCAGTTCGATGTTGTCTTTAGTTAATGTTGCTTCTCTCAGGCTGTCTGTATGCTTTATTCTTTGTCTTCCTCTTGCTCTTCTCCCCTCTCCTATTTTTCCTGTTATGACTGGATTTTCCAGTCATTCCTTTCTTATTAGATGCCCGATAAATTCTAACTGTTGCTTTCTTATGGTTTCAATGTACAAACTCAAAATGTCAACATGTAATACAATTTGCATTTTCATTTTATTCAATTTTCCATATTTCTGTATCTGCCTTAATTGCATAAATCTATTTACATTTGCTATGTTTCCCTCATCATTTATCATTAACACAAAGGATGAAATATCACCAATATTTAAACTTCAGGCTCTAATTCTGTTCAAACTCTGTCTCATTCAAACATTCACTTATAATGTTAGCACTACAACTGCTTCCAAACAGAATACAGCAAACATCTAGGCTTACGTTAGAGCAATCAAACTTTGCAAATGTGCATCCGTTTTAAAATTGCAAACCAATTTTTTTCACATTTAGCTTAAGTGCTCAAATTGTGTGAAATAAGCAGAGTTGACATTCACAGCATATGACATTCGAAATGGACAACATTGGAGACCATAATAATCATCAGTAGTCATGCGCTCAATTACAGATCTGGCTGCTACACAATGCTCAAAACAACAAAGTGAAATAATCTGCTAATAAGAAAATCACAGTTGTTGAAGACAGAGTCACATTTGTGAAACGTAAAATTTTTAACGCTCATCACTAACCAAAGAAGACATTGCAGTAATGATGACATCACTCAGTTGCAACCACTTTGACTGAACTTCAGCCAAATGATCTCGAAGGAAGATCGAATCGGTGCAGTTTGAATCTGATACAAGTTCTTTTCCCATCTTGTGGACATATTCAAGAGATCTCTCCTTTTCTATTCTTTCGCGATACACTTCATCAACCCGAAGACGGAGCACTCCGTTCTTACGTGAACCTCCAAGTTGAAGACAAGCGTTAGAAATCCAAGTAGCAATCTTGTCTGATTCGCATTTTACAGTTGATAATTTTGCCAGAACAGTCTGGAGTTTCTTATCTCTGGAACTTACCTGAGCACAAAGTACTTGAAAGTTGTCAAGAAGGACGGGAATGTCATCGCAAATGCCAAACGTTCGGCTCTGTTCCACGACTAGTTTTAAACGCGATTCGCTCGTTTGGATTTCTGCTAAAAGTTTACTGTTAGCTTTTGCTTGGTCTTCTAAAACAGTCAGATTTAAACTGGGATTGTTGCTGGTGCCAACGGAAGCGAAGGCATCGTTCATCCAAAGTCGCAGAGACTGCAGTTCCAGTGTCGCTGTCTCACGCTGAGCCATGAGTTCTTCAAAGTGAGCTCGTTTCTCTGCAATCAGAGAAGTCAGATCAACAAAGTTTCTGGAAATGTTTTCAAGATTGTGAATAACTGATTTTGCCTTCGGAGTGTCCAAACAATCAAGTTCTTTCAGAATGCTCATCAACTCTTCTCCCGATTCCTTGAGATTGTCGACGTCACTTTTCTGACCAACTGTGTCAAAGTGCAGTGCATCTAACTGCTTTAGAAGATCTTTTGGATGGACGAGGTCGCTGCCTGTAAAATTGATACATCTTTCCTTGAGGGCAGGAATGGTTGTGTTGAGTTTTTCCACGAGTTCATTGAAGTGGCGATTTCTAAACGCCATCTCTGATCTAGACGCCATAATCAGAACATAATGAAGCAGCAGGCGACTGAAACTCAAAGTTCAAAAACGTGCAAAGTCCAAAGTCTCCCTGAAAATAAAATCAAAATTTTCAATCACACAATTTATCAAATGTCCTATTGTAAATAATTCCATTTAATATTAACCCCTTTACTGTGCATTTAACTGTAAAAAAGACGGATATATTCGGGGTTCCTGGTAAAGGGGTTAACATAACTAAACAGCCAATCATGTCAAATGAATCCCTAGTTTCAGCTACAAAGACTTTAGAGATTCTCGAACCAAAATAGGTCCCAGGTTCATAATCAGGAGCAAACAAAAGAGGCATTGATCCAAGAATTTCACTTTGGAATCCTCAACACTGCACATTAACCACTGGTAGGCGGTGAGCTTTCCGTTAATACACACAGACATATTTGGGTCTCTGTTGTGCTGACCAACTGAATGTCCAGTTTGTCCACTTTGTTTGAACATAGCTGTGCTGTCAGAAGGCAGACATGGTCAGTATAAGGGTTCCAATGCTGTTTATGCAACTATTCACCAGCCGTCAATCCATGGTCAGAAATATTCTGCACTCGTAAATTAAATTGATCAGAAAAGAGATCCACAAACAAGGAAATTGATTTAATACTCTTGGTAGAAATCATAATGTAGACCAAAGAATATCAAGATCCATAAACAAGGAAATTGATTTAATACTCTTGGTAGAAAAGGAAAAGGTTTCTGTCTCCAGGGAAAGAATCTACCAATATAACATAAGAAATTCCTTTAATTAATTTAGAGTCAGACCTTCCCCTAAATATAAGAAACTATGGCCTCCAACAGTATACAGAGCTGGCAGCGTCTTTCAAATTGCCTTTGATGGCCATGTTGAAACAAATTATCTTCTGTGTCACCACTATCATAATGCCTATGACATCAGTTGAATGACACATCATCATGTATACATGGATGCTGGGCTGCATATAGCTGCATAATATAAAGCTAACCCACATTCTATTAAATCTCTTAGCAACTCACTATCAATTCATGAAGATGAGAGGCAACCATGAAGTTACTTTGGTTCATAGGTAGAATAACACAAAAATGTACTATCAAGTGTATTATCCAATGCATGCCAATATCTTAACCCTTAAACCCTATGGAACCGAGGATACGTATTGCATATAGTTACAAAGTAGATCTGGTGGTTTAAGGGTTAAGGCCTATTCCACAACTGCACAGCAAAGGCATTCCAAAATGCCTCAACACAGTAGAATAAGAAGCAGTTAACAGTGCATGATCCAGTAAATCTGCACACATAGAATTGGACCAAGTTCAGTGCAGCTACAACACACCATTGTTCTATTTCTGGTCCCCCTATAATAGGCCAAACATTCAAGACCTCCTGCATGGTATCCAGGCTTAAATCTTTTTATAGCTGGAATCCGAGGCAGCTTCCTTCCTTATACTAACCTCCTTTACACTGTTTAATCTTATATAGGAGATCATAACAAAATCAATACCTCAGAGGCCAGATGGTTAATGACTCAGTCAGCCAGAAAAGTCACAGAGTACAACAGTTCTTCAAAAAGAGGAAACAGCACACACACACACACACACACACACACACACACATATGAACACACACATATAGTGCTTAATTGTACCCAGATCAGAAGAAGACCACACAGATTCTCTAACCTTCCCCCACTGTTCTCTTCTGTCTTCACAGCCTTCTGTATATATATTTCATCTGCTTTAGTCTCCTAAATTCTGAAATTCTTGACATTTACTAATATTTATCTTCACTAACTGTCAAAGCCAAAAACAATGCAAGACTAGAAACTTTAATCACTGGTAGATGGTGAAGCTATCGGGCGCCGCAGAGTAATTTAAGGACATGCATTAGTTCTCGTCAAGCCCTTGTTTATAAGCCATCGCCTACTACAGGGCATATCGGCCATACTCACAGGCAAGATCTGTTTAACAAAAAAACAGGATGTCAAAATTGACACAAAAACAAAGACACTGGAACGTGAGTCATCAACTTCTGACATCATCTACATCAGTTGCATGTTACAGATGGTTTGTTTTTTACAACATGCACACTGTCAGTCAAATATTTAAGTCAACCTCAGTTGAATATTTAGTTCAAATGCTAATCATCAGCTTATGTAAAGAGCCTTGATCTTAATTTATTCAAAAACTGATCATAATTTATGCAAAATTATCATTCGGTCATCTCGTCAACGCAAAATGTAGAAATATAGATCCAAAAAATAGAAATTCTATATCTGATAATTATGTCACATGTTTCATATTACAATCATACAACAAATAGGGAAATACGTGATTTCAGAAATCATAACCAAAATTCAATAAATCCTAAATTGCTTTACCTTATACCTTCACAAAAATATCACAAATTCTGTTCATTCATAAGTATTCAACTATATCCATCTAAGTAATTTAGATCTGCAATGTTAGATTCCCTCTATGCAAAACACATCCTATAATAAGTAATTTAACCAACCTCAGAATGTTGCAACTTTCAACAGAGTAGGATGGTCACTGCCAATCATAGACAGGCTTTCAGTGAATATGATCATTAGCTTAAAAGCAAACATTACTGCCAGCCATCAGAGATGACAGGCTGGCAGGCAAAGAGCTTTAATAAGAGGATGCAACAGAGGCAGGGACTGTTCATAATTACACGATCTATGAGCTATCTATGAGCTTCTTCAGTCGCTCTGCTCATGGCAATGCTAGTATACAGTGTATTTACTATTAGAAACCAAGGAAGATTATAGTGTCAGTAGTAATAATAGTACTAATATTTCGCACAGACTATTACAATTTGTAATGTGTCCATGCAGTCTCTGGATTAATCATCACAATAATCTCTACATTGAATAATAATAATAATTAATAATAATAATAATAATAATAATAATAATAATAATAGTGGTGGTGGTGGTGATGATGATGATGATGATGATGATGATGATGATGATGATGATGATGATGATGAAACAAACAAATGGCATAATGACAAAAATTAAACAAAGTCAACTGAAAAACTGAAACAGAATGCAAGCTGAGAAAGTCAATATTTCAGGAATCACATCTCATTGCTATTTAATTAAATGCATTAAATAGGAGAATGTTTTCAGATCAGCTGATCATTTATTTTCTATCTTCAGAATTTAAAGGAAACAAAATGCCGATTACATTTCAGATTTATTGTTGGGTTGATAAAAAAATCATAGAAAAACAATAGCAACTAATTTTCATGATCACATAAATTATAGACGTTACAGTCCTTCTGGAAATCTTATGCTCTTCTGGTGACCCAGTGCACAGTTCCAAACTAATAGCATCCCATCATTTTAAAAAACTAGCTTCACCACACATTTAATAACATAATCAGACTAATTAATAATAATAATAATAATAATAATAATAATAATAAATAATAATAATAATAATAATGATAATATAATAATAATAATAATAATAATAATAACAAGGTTTAAAGTGGTTCAGGAGGGTTTGCCCTGTGTTAGAACCACTGCTGTACTTAATTAGCTAAACTTCTTTATTTTTTTGGACTAGGAAGAATAACAAACCTTAATAGACATTTTATTTTCACATTCCCACAAGTTGTCTTCTCAGTCAAGCTATAAATTAGAACACACATGACATAAGTACTGATAAACATAATATATACTATATTTACATAAGAGAACAATGACATAAAGTAAAGTAAAAGTAAAAGTAAAGTAAAATCTCATGGATTTCTATAGTGCCTTGGAAAGCAGCACAACACTAGCTGCTTATTCTTAGGCACTCAGATGGTTTTATTTTATTTATTTTTAATTTTAAATAAAATTTCTTAAGTTTACTTGGCAGATTGTCAAATGATATCGGTTTGGATGAATTTATGTGTATGAATTTATGTTTATGGATGACATAGGTCATCCATAAACATAAATTCATACAAATACTTATAATAAAAAAATAATAATAATAATTGTGTGGTGGTGGTGGTGGTGGTGGCGGCGGCAGCGGCTGTGGTGGCACTGATGATGATGATGATGATGATGATGATGATGATGGTGATTACTAACAATAACATAAAACCTTGTGCAAATACACAAACTCTCTTACCACTGAAATCTACCACAGAGAGGAGAAAGCCAAAAGAAAAATTTCTTTGAGTCTTTACTAAGGTCCTGGTATTAGACATCATTTCAATACACAGAGGCCATTCACTACAGAGCACACAATGTTTGCATTCAAATGACAAATGATTTATTAGGCAAAAGACTAATGCAACAGACATTTGTTCAGTCTCAAACTGGGTCACATGTACTGAACACCTGGACCACAGGAGCCAAATTTCCAGCACAATAACAATTCCTGTCTTAATCCAATGATAAATAAAACCTACACATCAAGAAATTAGCAACAATAACATAGTGCAACTTTGGTATAAAGCAAGCCTTCACAATTTTTACAAGCAATACATTCCTCACAAATTCATCAAAAACGATTTCATTTGACAATCTGCCAGGTAAACTTAAGAAATTTTATTTAAAATTACTCAGATAAATAGTTATTTGAAGAAAGAAACATAGTCCTTGAAAAGCAATATAAATATCCTATCGTTGACTGCAGGTCATGCACAATATTTGACTATTTGTTTTTTTATAATAATAATAATAATAATAATAATAATAATAATAATAATAATAATAATAATAACTAAATAATGAAGACAATGATGAAAGCATTTGCAAAGCACTGCTTTTGAAGTTTACCCAAAGGCATTAGGATAGGTCCAAGAATTAAAAATACCTAGAAATGAAATTTGGTCAATATGACAGTTCTGTGCCGTGCCAGTAGTCTATACTACTGAGTCAACAAGACAAAAACAAGCGCTGCATATACTTCTGCCAGATGATCAAATAGCTTTGTTGAGCAGATTCTTCTTCAGGCCATTCTGATCAAGGTAGCAAGCATTTACTAAGTCGAACATGTCCATCATTGTATTAATGACAGCTGTTTCCAATTGTACCTAAAGCATCTGCATTAGGCAGCATAAACCAGTTCTATTGTGAAGCAACATCGCCCAATGCATCAACTCGTGAGCCTAAACACACTGGAATATGAGCAATTATTTCTGAATCAGCTCCAATTGCACATAAAGCAAACGGCATCAAAATAGTCTCTAGAACCTGTGTTTTAAACTTTTTATAAAACAAATACTCAATGGAGTACTTAGCTATGAAATAGGGCCAGAGGCGGATTTACCACTGTACCAGATGGTGCATCGGTACCGGGCCTCCCTTCAAAATACAAATTTAGGGGCCTCCCTTTTCTAATAATAATTTTTTAAAGACTTTTTATTATTTGTTTCTTTAAAGTAATTTATTTTCGGAGATATACATGAATGCTTGTATCGCTTAGACTTTAGTAGTGTTTGGACATAGATTGTTGTAGTATTGAAATGGCATTTAATTGTTTAATATTTTCAATGACGTTTGTTTTATTTTTACTTCTTTAAGTGATCACGATGGCGCCGGGAAGGGGGCCTCCATGAAAATATTTGTACCGGGCCTCCAAAATGTAAATCCGCCTCTGAATAGGGCCCTGGCAAATGCTTCCCTCTGGGCCCCCATCGGTCACAGCTGCAGGATTCCTGCCCAAAATTATTAAGTTGTCATCCAGTTTTGAAACATTTCATTAGACTAACTAAATACAATATGACAAGTTACTCAAACAAGCATATAATATACGTCTACAGGGTTCATAAATTTTATTTACCATCAAGGGGTCGGAAAAATTTCCCATGTCCCTATGTGGCCAAAACACCCCTCGTAACTGAAACGAAGAAATAATTTCTTATTAAAATTTATGCAAGAAACTTAACAGGCAGTTGACAGGCATCACATCACAGGAATATTGAATAATAGTGGTTCTCACACTGGGCAGACCCTACTGAACCACTTTAAACCTTATCGCTAATATTATTATTGATTTTTTAAAAATATACTTACTTCAAATGAGTTTAATTCGTACGATTATTCCGCACATCAGAGTGAATCTCAACCGAAATCGCCCGCCCGTTCCTTCTCCCCATTCGCTCCGATCGTCTCTCCACTCTCCCTGGGCCAGCGCCGCCAGTGGCCACAAGGCAAACACCGCACCACCCCACAACCGTACGAACAGGGAGTCTGTAAGACGGGGAGGGATCAGTGCCTATTCTCGCAATGTTAATGGGATTTTGGTGGTCAATCTTAAAGCTGATTGGTCAGGCCACCTAGCGAATGGATGCTCAACTATATTCTTGTTTCCCGATGCAGCCTTGGTCCAGTTAAAAACACATTTCCTGCATTATTCGGTCTTTTTGAGTACCATTCCCGTATATAATGGTTCAAATAATTTATTAGTGTAATAATTCTATTGTATTTCGCCTTTGGCAATAAAACTATGCATAAATGTAGCTATTAGCGCAGACTGCCGTAATTTATCATTTTTGTAGCGCACATTTGAGCTGGCATGATAATACTACGTGCTCAGTATCTCTGCGACCATTTGCTGCATATGTACAGCACTATAGCGGCCTTCTTACAATCTTAGTAGACAGCTACTTAATTTCTTATGACAATGGCATTTTTCTATGTCGTTTTGACTATTGACCTCTAGTTGCTTAGGCCTATAACGTTTGATATCTTTGAAGTATCGACTAAATCTTTAAGTTATATGGTCCAGAGGGCTCAGAGTTGTCCATGGGTTGGGTTAACCCATGGGTTGGGTTGGGTTTGGGTCGAGATTTTTAAAAAATGATGGGTTGGGTTAGGTTTCGTAAATCTGCACCAGTTATTCTGTTAACCACGTTAAATATAGGTTTTCTGTTTTCTGCGTTGACAAAGTATTAGATTATTGTATTAGGTCATTAAAAATGGCGCCATATACGTTAGCCTACATTCCATCGTAGGCAGTGCATTCTGAAGTCTGTAGTAAACAGTGGACAATAGCTATTCAGATAGATCAAATCATGTGAACGGCTGTTGTTGACTTGTTTTAACGCATTCCTTTTATAAACCGACCACGGCCAGTTGACAATAGCAGGGCTGGATTAACCATTAAGCTTACTAAGCACGTGCTTAGGGCTCCACGAGGAAAGGGGCACAACAGTTTTACCTGTCATGTTTCTCAGTCAAATATTTTGCAATCTAGTTTAGTAAATTTATTAATCGGTCGCTTTGTTCTGGTCGAAATTCCATCAGAACAACTATGCAAAAGACAGGTTGGATGCCTTATCTCTACTGTATAATTATAGATTTTCTTCATGATATTTGTTCTTGCTTTCTTCTTTTTAGAGCTGTGTGTGTGTGTGTGTGTCTGTGTGTCTGTCTGTGTGTGCGTTCTCAGTAACTGTAATTGTGTTCCATCCAGTCTTATAACAGTGAACTATTCTTCTTGTCTGCAAAAACTGATCAAGCGTATCGATGTCCAGCAGCGTAGCCAAGAGGGAGGGGGTTACCCCTGGCTACCGACGAAAATTTTTGTTAATGTGGTTCCATCTATTTTTAACTTCCTGACGCGGTTTGGAGGGGTCAAACCCCCCTGGCTGCCGACGCAACGTGCTTTTTTGACCAGTCTATGTAACGGCACTATGGAAATTGTTTCCAATACATACATACAAACATTGAATTAAATGCATCACGACACGGCGACGCTGGCATTAATACAATCATTGTTTCTCAATTATGAGAATGATGAATTTCCGGTTTGTTGCAATAACAACTCGAAATAAGCAAATAACTATTTATGTGCTTGAATATATGTATGTTTTTAAAATTGCGATTGTGCTTTCACGTTTTTGTATGGATGGGTTGGGTTGGGTTTGGGTCAGAAAACATGAATTTTCTTTGGGTTGGGTTGGGTTCTAAATTTGATGGGTTGGGTTGGGTTTGGGTTGACAAAACCCAAAGTTTAGTTATGTAATGGGTTCGCGCAGTCTGTCGACTAGTCAGCACATTAATCTTGACTTTACTTACTTACTTACTTACTTAAAACCGACCCATGGACAACTCTGAGAGGGCAAGAACCCTCTACTGAAATTGCCAGAAATTGATTGCTATTAAAATATATTTGTAAATTTCTTATGACAATGGCATTTTTCTATGTCGTTTTGCCTTGAAAATATGACTTTTTTGAGTACGTACTCTATGGACGGCCCCTAAAGACTATTCCAACAGTAGGATATATATATATATATATATATATATTTATATATAAAGAGAGAAAGAGAGAGAGAGAGAGAGACAGACAGAGAGAGAGAGAAAGACAGAGAAAGAGAGAGAGAGAGAGAGAGAGAGAGAGAGGCCTTCTCGGCGATCTCATAGATATCCATATATATATATATATATATATATATATATATATATATATATATATTATTTATAGCTACCATGGGCGGATTTAGAGCTTAATATTTAGGGAGGCTAGCATGGCGTTCAAGAGGT